>JBCNJP010000027.1:105483303-105774854 GCA_039602395.1 Deinandra increscens subsp. villosa
AGACGACATGTAGCATGATCCAGCTCAGAGCATCCAACGTCAACTGGCCCGTGACTCCACCCCAATGCCCGCCATGACTACGTCGGATCATCCGCCGGCCATCGCCTCTTCCGAATGTGGTCCGCATTGTCATTCTCAGTCTGTTAGAGCATAATCCTATGCTACATAGTGTCTCATGTATTGTATCTAAGCGAGCATGTCGTTGTGAGTCTTAGTGTTCAAGTAACCAAATGGTTGGGAGCCAATTAACCAATGGTTAGCTGGGCATGCGAACCATTTGGTTAGGGCAGCGAACCATTTGGTTAGCCAGATGGTCTGGCAGTGAACCAAATGGTTCGCTGGTTGGTTGGTTGGTTGGTTGGTTGGTTGGTTAATTGAATACTATAAATAGTTTGACTTGTTTAGAAGAGAGAACTTCTGGTCATTCTATCATTCTTAACTGTGTGTATTCTGAGTGTGTTTTCTCTCTCTAGGTCTCTTGTACTCATCTTAGTGAAATCAATATAGCAAAGCTTCTATTTACATCGTGTTCATTGTGTTTGATCGAATCAATCAGTAGTAAGTTCCATTCCGGCACTTACAAGTGGTATCAGAGCAATCTCAGGTTGCTCTACTGCTTTGATTTGGTCAAATTTGAGTTTTCTAGTGAGAGAAAGTGGGTTTTTTTTTTGTTTTTATCATTTTTCATCAATTATTCTCAATTCCGAGTGTTTCTGGATGTCAAACTTGATTTTAAAACGTTCCTAGTGTGTTTCGTTGCTTAGTGCTGCAAATTACAGTCCAAAACCTTTAAATTCGTGAAGTTCGAAAAATTCAGTTTGGTTCGCCGCTTGAATCTGTTGGTTCGCTGAATGATTTCATTGGTTCGGTGGATGATTTTATTGGTTCGTTGGATGAGTTCATTGGTTCGCTAGGCAACCTTCTTCATTGGTTCGCTAGGCGATCTGCATAATTGGTTCGGAGCAGTTACAGCAAACCATTTGGTTCGCTGAGTTCCTTTTGGTTCGCGGATAATCTTGGTTCGCTGATAATTTTTGGTTCGCCATCCTGAATTGGTTCGCTAAGGTTGACGGTTCGCTAAGGATATTTCTTGGTTCGGTCAAAGCTTTTGGTTCGCTGGTCAAACGATTGGTTCGCTGGAAGGATTTTTGGTTCGCTGGCAGAATAGTGACGTTCACTAAAACTGACGTAACTTGAGTTCTGTTTTGAGTTACGGAACCCAATACCAGCCAAAACGACCATCTCGGAGAGATCTACACTTTTACTGCCTTACGGTCAGTACCCTCCGTTTCGACCCCCAAAATCCGTTTCTAAAACCTTCGTTTTTTGCTTTCGAAGTTTTCAATACCGAAAAGTTTATCTCAAGATGTCTGATTATCAAGCATTTTCAGCTGCTCAAACTTCGAATGCAACTCATGATGAGTTATGATAACGAAATATGAACAACTCAAAAAGTTCCGAAGGAAAGAAGGAAAAGCTGTCCTTTGGGTGAAGCTCCAAAATTTGTGTCAAAGTCTGTTTTGTTGGAGAATGAGAAGATTTTTGATAAGGTTGTGTCAAGTTCTTCATCTGCAACTGAAGAAGACAAAGTTTTGGTTGAAAAGAACAAGTTAAAGGACATTAAAGCCAAATTCACAAGTGAAGCTAAGGCGAGAGAAGTTTCGGGTTCTTCCTCAAGTACTTCAAAGGTTTCAGGCTCCAAACACAAAGGTGTGGGGTTTGTTGTGAAGGAAGAATTGATTCAAACAAAGAAACCGGTGAATGTTGCCAAGGCTTCTAAAGCAAAGAATGCAAAGAAATCACCATCTCAGAAGGAATTCACTTACTATTCTGGAAGATCGTCATCTTCAAGGAGTCCATCTCCTAGGTATGATTCCTCTGATGATTTCTTTGACAATTTTGATTCTGAGCATTCATCTGGTTTTACAAAATCAAAATCATTTTCAAACAATTTTCGAGAAAGACTTTGTTATGTATGTCGTCAACCTGGACATCTAGCTGCTGATTGTCCGACGACTGCATATATCCACAATACTGCCAAATATGTGGATAACAAAGGTCAAATTTTTGATGAACCATGGTCCTCAAAGATAAAATCTAATCGTAAATCGTCTTGGTCTAAACCAAGTACGTCGGTTGAATCTGATTCAGGTTCTGATCAAAAATTTAAACTTTTACAAATTTGGAAACCAAAAGTTGTTTCCAAGGCCAACAATGACTTTGTGGAAGACACCGGGCGACCCGACGATGTTACATCGGGTCGATCCCAGAGCGACTAATGATTTATTTGGTGTCAACAGGTGTTTCAAGAAGACCTTTCAGTGATTGGAAAATTGCTGTTTGTGAAATATCTGTTCTAATTAATCTGATTTTCAAAATTAATTGTGTTTTCAAAAAGACTTAATCTGTAAGTGTTCGTGTTGGTTGATCAATTTTTCGTTTGTTTTTTCACTCCGTCTCATTCTGAGGGGGAGTTTGTTTTTGCAAAAATACAAAAATAGTGTGTTGTTTTTCAAATCGTAAAAATGAAAATCTATCCATAGAGTTGTCATTTTTAGGGGGAGAAATTTGAAAAAGACAAAAACATTAAAAAATGCAAAAAGCCAAAAACATTGAAAAATGAGAAATTGTATCCGACATGATTGGGAAATGATGGTACATTGGCTGACAGTCGTCTGACTCATGGATAAAGTAAGTGAAAAAGCCATAAGATCATTTGATCGATGTGCAAGGTAGGCTCGGCAAATCAGAAAGTATACAAATGTGATATACACTAAATCTGATGCTTGACCTAGTGGACAACATCTTGATGCATATCTCATGATATATCAAGAAAAAGATATGTGAAAAATAAAATGAGAAGTCACTGTGTATACATGTGTTCATTTTGCAAAGATTTAAACTTGTTTGATTTTCTTTATTTTGTCAAACGATCGGACTTTCTCTGCGTGTCGAAAGACCGACCTGATTGTTGTTCGTTTGACGTTCTGCTTTATTTTCTTTGGTGTTTCGTATAACTCATCGGACTTTCTCTGCGTGTACGGGAGTACCGACCTGATTGTTGTTGAGTTATACAACTTCAACTTGTTTTATTTTCTTATTTTGTTAAATCCGAGGCCTTATCTGCGTATCGAAAGATCGACCTTAAGGTAGACGATTTAACGTTCTTATTTCTTTTTGCATGGAACACAGTTGACTATATCATGGTTACAATCATTATGTGATTAAAATCACAAATGAAATCACAAAAATGTGATAAGCAAAGCATATCTGAGTATGTCTGATAGTGTGGGGTACACTGGTCAATGCAAATCTAATAAATACCTTAACATATCCAGATGTTATGAGTATGATTGTGCCAGAGTTTAAAGTTGGACAAATTATATCTGCAATCGGCATGGCTTATGTGCTACAATAATTGAAATTGAAGTGTAGTTCAGCATGTTATGACCAATATGATCCCAAGTCGTGATCTTTCTCACAAAAGACAAAAATAGTGTCTGATTCTGTATTGTATTTACTTTCTTATCAGAAAATACCAAAAAGATTTTAGGTGTGTTTTGATATAAAGTTTCTAAAAGCCAAAAAGATTTTGTTTCTGATTTGTTTTCGATTGATCAACACGGAATACAACATCATTTTCAAAATCATGATATCTTGGAGTCTCGAAGAGACGTTTTGCACCAAGATTATTTATGTTGGCAGGTTTCTAAGTGGAAAGAGAACATCACAACTTCAAGTCTTCTGAAGATTGTTGATAAAGAGACTACACACGTTGCAATATCAAGTATTCAAGATTGAATTCTTCATCTAGATCGAGGAAGAGTTTGATTGAAGATACAAGATACAAGTTTTATTAAGAGGAGATGATACTGCACATGTCGAGGGGGAGTTTGTTGATACATGGTTCCTGATCGTCATGTGAAGTATCGAGAACAAGACGGATCGTACAAGTTTAGGGTATGGCCGAACCTTGGCCGAACTCCAGGTTCGGAGCCGCCGAAGCTTGGCCGAACCTGAGGTTCGGCCAGTCGTGGTCTCAGCCTATAAATAGGTTGGTCTTGTATAGATTTAGAGAGCTTCCGTGTCATATACTTTCTAAGTGTACTCTGTGGTTCTCTGTGGTTAATACAAGTCTCAGTTGTATTTACTCTTTGTGTTTTACTCGTTTACATTGATTTCTATACGACTAAGTAGAAGATTCTCACGCTCACGCACTTTCAAACAAGTCCGCTAACAAGTCCGCTAAGTAGCAACAAGTCCACTAACAAGTACGCTAAGCATAATTAAGTTTGCTAACAAGTTCGTTAAGAACAGATTAAGTACGCTAGGAACAAAACAAGTCTTCTAAGCAAACAAGTTCGCTAGGAATAAACAAGTCCGCTAAGATAACATTCAAACAAGTACGCTAAGAGTAATTGAAGTCCGTTAAGAACATAAGTCACAAGTACGCTAAGAAGCATAACAAGTACGCTAACATTTACACAAAGTTCACTAAGTACATATCAAAAGACAATTACAAAACAAAGTATCAATTACAAGATAAGAAAACAATAAGTTTGTGTTGCTAACAAATAGGTTCTAACAAAAAGGAATGAACTTAATAATTGAATATTATTAAGATAATAAGACGTTAAAATAAACATAGGAAGTGTTTATTATATTAAACCTTGCGCTAACGCCATACAATACGCGATTAGGTTAAATTGGAAGGCATATCGGAGGTTTTTCCTAAATTAACTGCTTAAAAGAATAAGGTGAGTTCTATGAGCCCACTCTTTAAATGTTTTAATGTTTTAAATGTTTTCGTGCTGATATACATACAAAAGTTATGAAAATATATTCAAATGTTTTATAACTGAGATATTGTCTGTTTTAACTGTTAGAGTTGTTAAAAGGTTTTTGATTGATATATACGTGAAAAGTTATGAAAATGTTATGAAAATGATTATTGATGAAATGCTTTACAGTATTAAACTGTTAAACGACTGTTACTTTGAAATATAAGTGAAAAGGTTAAGATAGTATTTACGGTGAAATGTCCTAAACGGTTAAACTCCTAAATTGCTTTAGGAATTATATATATGAGAAATGTTAAGGAAATGCGTTAAAATACCTTTTACATGTTTTGTGCCAATACACATACGTGAAATGTTTTAAGGCCTATAATTGTTATAAATGATGATTACCTGTTATAAACCGTTTTCGGGAAGGTTATAATAAACGGGTAATGTAAAGGATGAAATTTTTATATAAAGTTTTGAGAAATGGAAAATATGAATGTTTGGTCTAAGCTTATGTATGTGAATAAGTGCCGGATAAATATGATCTTATTAGCCTTGTTGTGATTGTAAGATGTAATCTATATTGGGATGATTCTATATCATATCCGCTTGTATTTAAGGTGTGTTTGATACGCCGTGGTACTTCCTATATATATACACCTGTAATACAATAGGAAATGTTATAGAATCAATCCAGTGTAGGTTTCACTGAAATTTAACAAGACCCATAACATTATATTTATAAAACACTTATTTCCATATACGGGTGATGGACTGGTATTAAAAAGGTTATGAGTCCAAATGCAAAGGTTATTTAAATGGACTTTTGAAAAGATTGAAAAGGTTGAAAATAGTGGCAGAAGCATTAAAGGTTACGTTGCTATCGATTGCTAATCAACTTCCGGAGGCTGTGACAAGAAGAATGTCCAGTGAAGCTGCCACGAATGGAGCTTGTTCTGAAGAAGGTTCTAGTAGAAATAGATTCTCGATGAACAGCAAACGGAAGCAGTCCAAGGTTGAAGAAAGTCTTGAAGACAATGAAGGCAGATGCCACAAGAAGGCTAAGGGAGCTTCTAGAGAAGAAAAGCCGATAGGTCAGATGTGCAAGAAACATCATCATAAGAATTACATGTGGAGATCAAATCATTGTTTCGACTATGGTCAGGACAATCACTTCTTCTGCATATGTGCGGAGCTGAAGAAACGTTTCGAATACGGGAATTTAGGACACAACAGAGCAGACTGTCCTAGGAGTAGGAAAGCTCAAGAACCGTTGAAATGAAAAAGAGATGTGAAGCCGATGGAGCACTCGAAGCTCTGGAGAATGGAGTCAGGACTCTTAACATTGCGGGCATAGAACCTGAGTTTACATCCAGTGTAGTTTCAGGTATGCGTACATCGATAATGCGCCGCTTATGTGTCATCAAGACTCCAATATTATATTACGTAGGTTATATGTAATTACTTACGTTTAGAACAAGGAAAACCTTTTAGACTGAAACGGCCTTATGTAGAAATGTTACGATTACGTAAGTTGCCTGTTAGGTTATTTCCAAATAACTTTAGGTAATCTTGAAAACATTGAGATGAGAATGAATTGACTCGCGGGATGCTACGTGCAAATCTTCTATAACCGGAGGAAGGCTCAACTTCGTATGCAAGGATCGTGATGGCTCAGCAGTAAAGATTACTTATGTAATCAAGACGTAGAAATGCATGAGTCGAGAGGTAAGTCATACTCGACGTATGCCATTGACTAAGAGATGAAACCAAGAAGCTAAAGAATGTGCCAGTAACGCGTCAATTTCCGAACGAATTACTCAGAAGGTCCAAATAAGCAGCCCGTCAGATCAAGAAATGGTGTTCCAAAAAAATCAACTTGACGAAGCATCATTAGAAGCAACGTCAGGAGTAACGCCCGAAGCAACACTAGAAGCAACACCAGAGGAAAAAGCACCGTACCGATTATCAGCATTAAAAGCAAATAAATTTTCTTTAGATTAAGTACCTCGCTTAGGATGCTCCAGCATTTTCAACAAAGAAAGACGGAAGCCGAGGATATGCGTAGACTACAAGAAGATAAAGAAGATGTCGGTGAGAAGCAGACGTCCTTTGCCAAGGATCAGCAAACCATCCAATCAGCTACAAGGAGCAAGATGATTCCCAAAGATGATCTGATTAGCACTAGCTAAATGAGTAAGAACGAGACTACAAGAGGATGGCTTTTCGGAAGCAAAAGGATCATTACAAATTCTTAGTAATGTTGACTGGAATGACAAACGCCTCTACGACCCAGAAATCTTGTGGCTAAGAGTGCTGGCGAATGACGTTCTAAAGTTCTCGAGGAATGGAGAAGAATGCATGAGGCGTTGGAAGGAAAGAGAAGAATGCTATACGTAGGAAGTTCATATGAACAACGTGAGAATTACCCTAGTAGGTTCCTTCTAAATAAAAATAGTAATACGTTGGAAGCCACTAAGACTTTCCAAAGTTCATAACGCCATTAGGATGACTAAAGAAGATGTCAAGTCCTTTTGGAATCCTAATCACTAGCAAGTGTGGGAGAAAGTAATGAACGGATTAATTCAAGCATTTGTACAATCATTACAAATTAGGCCTAGTGGAAAAGGAAATTGCAGTGTAGTGTTTACACTCAAGAGATGCAAAACACTAAACGAGATTGTGTACTAGGATTAGTCCCGTGCAGGCAGATAAATGTTTAACGTACGCAGAAGGTTAAAGCCGAGTAGCAGAAGCTTCGCGATAAATTCAACCTTGAGAAATTTCAAAGCGTGTTCCGGTGGAGTTCATAATCCGGCTACCCTATATATAGCTAAAGAGTTATGACACCACCTAGTTAATGTGAGATTGATTAAGGAAAGAGTTCCTTTATTCTGAGAAACGTATTTCTCTCTAAACGTCATCTAGATCGTTCGTTAGAAAATTCTTTCCCTAAAAGAATTAGTATCTGTTATGGAAATACGGTCCACATTCTAAGGTGGAACGAAATTCCGTGGATAGAATAGTTAAAGTATTACCTTATAGGTAATAGGGATAAATGATAGATTGTCATAGAGAGTTTGTTGCGATATTAAAATCGTAGCCTAGAAACCAGGTGGTTCATATGAAAAGGATGCACTAGATGCATGAGAAAACATCCCGGATTAATCCAGGGAAAAAAGGTGAAAAGGTAAAGATCTCATTGTGAGATAAATCACAGTTTGAGCAAGTTTCGAGGACGAAACCTTTTTAAGGGGGGTAGAGTTGTAACACCCCAAAATTTTATGACTTGAATATACGTGTTAAGTAGCTAAAACGTATATTGATATGGCTTATGGATTGATAAATGGGTAAAGGATAATGAATTTAAAAATGTTATACGTGTTTGTGTTATAAATACCTATGATATATATGCCAGATAGCCAAACGTGATGAAACGTATGAAAATACATGCTTACCCGTTAATGGGTAATGAATTGATAAAAGATAGGTTTATGTGAATGATGCACGTGTTGATTGATAAAATGTAATAAATACGTGTTTTATAACCATGATAATTGATATGCATGATATTAAAATGAAATACGTGTTTAGAAGTTAGTATGATAGGTATAACTGATAACCAGAGGAAAATACCTTTACACAATTGTATTATGTTAGATATATGTGTAAGTATATAGATATATATATATATATACTAATGGCTTAAAATACATGTGAAATATTCATTTGATGAATATATATGTAGGAATACATGTTAAAATAGTTAAACATGTGAAATATAAATAAGAACGTATCCTTACGTTGAAATAATGGTTAAAAATGAATAAATACATAACATATACGAGTATTATACGTATTTATATGTATTTGTATGAACCCGAGGCTTAGAAGTTATTATAAACATACCCTAAAGTGATTTGGAACATGAGATGATAAGTATATAAAAGAATGAGGGACTAAAACGCAAGTTAGTGGAATATAAGTAAAAATATATAAATATATACATATGTATATATATACGTTATCGAACGTATCCCGAGCCCTAAAAATATTAGAAATATGTCCCATAATGTTTTGGTACATAAAATGATAAAAGGGTAAAAGTTTAGGGGCTAAAACTACAAATAAATATAGTTAAGGGACTAAAAATGAAAAATAAACAAAACTGGCCGGACAAGTGCTGGCTCGCGTATCGCGCAGCCCATGCCCTTCCCCTACGCGATATGCGAGGGGTGGCCTGCAAATAGAAACGAGATCTGGTCTTCTTTCTTCCACGTAAACATTTCTTGCACCCCAATTTGCTTCGAATACGCTTTGATTTTGAGGGGATTATCACCATAGACACCTGGTACACTCCCCTGCATCCCTAACTAGTATAAATACGGGATCAATTATTCCAAAATCACTTGCTAATTTTGAAATCTCACACTCAAAAACCCTAAAACAAACCCAGAACTTCGTTAGAGAAATTTGCGCAAACGGTGAGTAATCAAGAGCTTAATTTTTGCAGTCAACCTTTATTTGGTATGATCTAAAATAACCTCTCTCAGTTTTTTCTAATATTGCCTCTAAGTATAATTACTGAAAATGCATAAAAATTAGGGTTCTTAAGCTTGTTTTGCCAAAATCGGTTGATCGGGTGGGAATTAGGGTCTGAATTTTTGTAGGTAATCCTAAAATATTGGGTTTTAAGAAAGCCCTAAGTTTATTTCACAATTGGAAAATGTTTGGTAAAGGTTTTGTTAACGGGTCAAAATTAGGGTTTTTGTAACGTTGTTCTGCCCAAATTGAGTAAACGGTTTAGAATTAAGCTTTTATATTTTAAAGAATATTATAAAATGTTATAATGGGTAATAACCTAAGACGGATTTCAATACAAATGAGTTTTAATCAATAAATGAGAAAAACAAGAAATTAGGGTTTTTAAATAAGATTATTTAATATAAAATAATCTGGAGGGTATGGGGACTTGATTTTTGGTATGGCAACATGTTTATGTAAGGATCGGATCAAACCCTCACGCGATATCGAAGTCTATAACCACCGTGCGGAATCCGGTGATTATAGGTGATTCAAGATTAATTGTAAATAATATGAATAAGCAATAAGAATAGAACAAGAACACAAACCAGATGAAGAAACACACTTTACTAATCACTTGGATTGCTACACACTTGATCGAAATTCTCTTGTGAGAATTTCGTGAACACCAAAATCGCAAAACACCAATAGAGCAACCAACCCTAATTACATAAACTAGCTATCTATATATAGGGAATCCTATGCTTGATAAACAAGCTATAGAAATCGGCCTATAGGGCCCATAATTCAACCAACCTACAACCCACACAACCCATTTACATAATCATAGCCCAACTACATTTAACTAGCCCAGAAGTATTTCTAATGCAAAAGCCTTATAAAATTCTAGAATCTACAATCTTCCCCTAGGCTTTAGCATTAGACAGCATTCACATTCTGAATTTCCTTGACATATTCACTGTTGCTGGATCATACCACAGCTCATTTTCCACGATCTTAGCCACAGCTCTAGTATAGCACTTCGCATATTCTTCAGTTTCTTGATTACACTCAATTTGATGCTTGGCCAGTACCATTATATCCTTCTTATGAAACCTCATCAATCATGAACTGGGTCCAGCTCTTGTAGTACTCTAACGGATATTGACCCTTTCTCCGCACAACGAACATATTTTTCTCTCCATCAAACATTCAGGCTTTAATTTCTGCATTGATTCCCCTCTTATCATGATAATGCTCTCCCAGCTGGATTAGGTACCTTTCAGGGGGATAAGCAAATGTCTAAGCCTCCCAACCTCCGTCAAACTCAGACGCTGGTACTGTCATGTAGTCTCTATCCCTGGTATCTTTATCTTTAATGGATCCTTCGGGTAACACCGTGTGAGATTCCTCGGGAATATCTGCTTCAAAGTCAAATGCTGGTGATTGTGAGGAATTACCTGCACCTGAACCTCCTTCTTTATTTCCTGGATCACCCTTATCATCTTGGCTAGGGTTTGACCTGCTTGATTTATCAGAGTTAAGCTGCCTGATCAGCTTATGTAGATCTCTGAATTGTCTGGTAAACTCTCGGTTTATCTTTTTCTGATTCTCTAACTCTGTGTTGTGTATCTTTTGGATATCAATCAAGTCTCCAATTATCTCACTTTGGGCTGCATTCTGGGCTTTCAGACTTTCAATTTCTTCTCTAAATTCCTTTTCCAATTTGTATTCAGGTGTTTCCACTGCTTTCCCTTTATCTTGGGTAGTGGGTTGTGAAGATGATTGACCAGCATTAGTACTAGTGACTGGTGGCACACAAGGATCCAATCTTCTTCTTCTAGGATCACTTGGGCCTTCTTCATGGTGTTGTGTAACAATCTTCTCAATCTCAGTCATTTCTTATATAACAGAAGCACCGAGGGGAGGATCCTCCGTGGCTTTCCGTTTTCTAATCAGTGGCGTTTCAGCAATCTCGGTCTCAACTTCCTCAATATTAATGTCATCAAGATATATGTCATAATTGATATTCTCTTCACCTTCAAAATTCAGTGCTCCAATCTGCACATCTTTCAAATCAAAATCTTCCCAATCCGAACTATCTGTGAGTTCAGTAACTGGCTTCTGAGAGGCAGGCACATTGTGTTCTTCTTCAATAACTGCATTTCTTTGCACAGGAACCACCACTCTTGTTATCTCAGCAAATTCACCAAACTTGTTGCCAAACGGTACCTTGTCAGTCAGTTTCTTCTTTGGATTAATCAGCAGGAAAACTCAATGCCCATAGGCTTAGTATCATGAGTGTCATTGGTCTTCCTCAAGGCTGGATATCTAGAATCCAGAGCTAATTGGATGAACCTTGGAACGGCTGCAAACTTTTTATCTCTGGTCACTACTGCCTTCACATCATCAAATATCAACCTGGACCAGTTGAATCGTACCCCTCTAACTAGTGACACCATAGCATGGGTGTGCACTTGGTTCAGTCGATCTGTCGAGCTCTTCTTGGCAATCACACACTTCTGCAAGTAATGAACCAGCATTCTCCAGTATGGTGGAAGGAGAGCCTTCATAGTAGGAGGACATACTGTGTGATAACCCATTTCTTTTAGACATTGAGAAATCATTTCTTTATCCAGAGTGATTGGATCTGCAGCAACATTTTTAATCCTGAGAGCTTGTCTGAAATTTTCTTTTGATAAGACCACTGATGTTGATTGTATCTTGGCTATTATCTGCTTTCCATCATCAGACACGTACGCCGTCTTCCAAAATTCCTGTTGCATGCGCTTGCAGATAACAGGGTTTGCTGTAAGATCATAGTGTAAACAACATTTCTTCAGTCTTGCAATCATCGACTGGTACTTCTCAAGATACTCTGTAGGTGGATCCAATAAGTATGCTATTGTGGTGTGATCTTTGATAAATTCTAAGTCCCTGCACTCACAAACACAGATGAACATCCACAACAGACAAAACTTCATTAGTCATAAGAATTATTTCGAAAAACGGACAACATAACGGCTTAAAAATGGAGAAAACCCAGTTGAAACATCATCAGGTGCCTTTCCGATCGAAAAGCAAGGTTTTCAATCGGAAGGCATCCGTCCGATCCGAAAGTATCACCTACCTGAGGTCCCCGATCGAAAAGCCCTAAGACTGATCGAAAAGCCTGGTGGCTTGATCGAAAAGCCTTAAGCTGATCGAAAAGTCCTATGTCTCGATCGGAAAGCCTAGGCTTTGATCGAGAAGCATAGGCTTTCGATCGAAAAGTGCGCGCTTCGATCGAAAAGTCTCATGTTATCGAGACTCTTTGATCGAAAAGCACCGAGACCAGACGAAAAGTTTTACAGCTTGATCGAAAAGTCTCTGTTTCGATCTAAAAGGGGTCTTCTTCTCCAGAAACCACCTGCAACTTAATCAACCAGTCGATATTTGTGTGTTTTGAACTCGATTTTAAGCAAACCATGTACCCAAACCATTATCCCTTCCATTCCCAACCAAAAAAATCACAAGAATTTAAAACCTACTCGAGCCGGTCTTGAGGGGGTCGAGCCGCACGCTTCAATCGAGGCGTCATAGCTCAAAATTAACCACGGGAGAGTGATCGGAGGTGGATTCCGACCGGGATAGTGGTATTGGGTGACCGGTATGGCGGCGGATAGTGGCGAATCACGGAGGAGCAGCGACGGCAACTGTGAGGAGGTGAAGGGGTGTTTCGGTGGTGGGTTTCGACAGGGGGAGGCTGTGAAGGGGTCGCACATTGGTGGCGAGGTCGGTGGTGGCTTGTGATGGCGACGGCAGTGAGTGGTGGTGGTGATCGGTGAGGGTAGTTGCAGCGGTTAGGGTTAGAAGAGAGAGAGGGAGACGGGGGAGAGTGAGGGTGAGGGCCGGCTCTCCTCTTTTTGTTTCAAAAAAAAATTAAAAATTTCACTTTGGCCCCCTCAACTTGTAAATGTGATTTATTTTCCACCCACAATTTCAAACATTTTCTTTTGTTAACATTATCACCAAACATTTAAACACAAACCCGTTAAATATTGAAAACTTCCCCTGAACTCAAGCCCGAGAATTTCATCATCTGGCAACTTAAAAAAAATAAATAGAATAAAACAAAACAAACAAAGTCAGAAATCAAGACAAAATTAAAAATAGACAAACAAAAAAAATCTTAACTGACTGAGTTTCGAGTGAAGAGGCATTATAAGGGATCATACCAGATAGTCTATGACTGAGGAACCCTTTTTAGCTTCATTTACTTCACGTGTTCAGGCGATTGCCGGTATTATTGGTCCATTTTTTAAACTCATGCCACTTTCGCTTACTCGGGTAGTTTCATCACATTAATTTGTATTTTCAGGTTTATTAAATATGAAAATCTATCCAGGTCACACACATAAGTCCTAGGTATAGTTTGTACACCCTATCAAGTACATCTGGCTTCCGTACAACATTTTTCACGACACCTTTCCTTAAGCCCAACATCATGCTCCAGACTGGGTTGAGAAAAGAAAGAATAGATCACGAGGGTTTTGTTGGATAATATACAGAGTCAACTGAATTTTTGAAACATTTTTAATAATTCTCTCATCAGTGACAAAGGCTAAGGGTTTTGGACGCTTGAGGGTCTCTTTTAATTGTGCACATTGACATCTTTTTGGTTTATCATATATATACAATGTGATCTTGAACATACGTGGATCAGGAAGGTTCCAGGTCTCCGCTTTCGCAGAACAGAGGAGTCCTGACTCACGTACAACATTCCTAGGTCATTACTTACACAAAGCAGAGGGAATGGGATTTTTGAGCATGACATCAAAACTCAGAACCGGGCGTGTGTCTCAGGATTCCTGATGCACAGTCAAATAGGGATTGTACTAACCTAAGTGTGTGCTCCCTTTCAAGCATCATACGTTATCTTCAAGTGTTGTGATAAAACATACCTTTTGATTGATTACCAGCAGAGCCTACCAAGCATATCGACCATGAATCACTGTTTGTCACTTCCACCTTACACGTGTGAGTCAGCAAACACCTGGAAATTTATATCATTTCCCAACCTGGTCAACCAAAACCAGTAAAAAAAATTTATAAGCACAGACTTTAGAGGAAATTTTCATCAAATGTTTATCTTATATCTTCCCCTTGCTTTTAGTTTTTTTTTAATTACAAAAGGAACACTATTTTTATTTTGTTTTAATTTTTCAATTTTTTTTAAATAAATAAAAACAATAATAAAACAAAATAGTTGCCAGATTACTCAGCAAAGGCTATCATCCGGAGGCCTTTGAGACACATTTCAAACTGGCACTTGGCAGTGGTTTTGTGAACATATCTGCCACATTGTCATCCGACGCCACCCGTTCTAAGTGAATGATCCTACGTTCATAGCAATCCCGAATGAAGTGCGTTTTTATATCAATGTGTTTGGTTTTGGAGTGCTGCACAGGATTTTTCACAATTTGCAATGCAGCATTGTTATCACAAAAAATGGGAGTATCGAAGAAATTCAAACCGTAATCTCCCAGCTGATGCTGCAACCATACCACCTGTGAGCAGCAAGCAGATGCAGCCACATATTCGGCTTCAGCTGTCGATTGGGACACCGTGTGTTGCTTCTTGCTTTGCCAGGATACCAGCCTGTCACCTAAAAATTGAGCTCCAGCAGATGTGGATTTCCTATCAAGCTCATTACCACCATAATCACTGTCAGAGAAAGCATACAGATTAAATCCTGACTCTTTAGGGTACCAGAGGCCTAGTCGAGGCCGACCCTTCAAATATTTAAAAATACATTTAACAGCAGATAAATGAGAGAGTTTAGTATTAGCCTGATAGCGTGCGCATTGGCACACAGCTAGCATGATATTTGGACGGCTGGCTGTTAAGTACATCAGAGACCCAATCATAGACCGGTACATATGTTCGCTCACTGGTTGACCATCTGGATCCTTGGTAAGTGCCGGTATGGCCGCCATAGGTGTGGAGACAGGCTTTGCATCCATCATTTTGTACGTTTCCAAAATTTCTGTGACATATTTGGCCTGATGGATAAGTATCCCACTGTCACTTTGCTTTACTTGTAATGCAAGGAAAAACTCCATCTCGCCCATCTGACTCATCTCAAATTTTGTGCGCATTACCTTCTCAAACTCTTTGCACAAGTCTTCATTGGTAGAACCGAAGATGATGTCATCAACATATACTTGCACCATAATTATGTCATGCTCAACCTCCTTTCTAAAAAGTGTCTGATCCACTATGCCTCTTGTGTACCCGTGTCCTAGAAGATGATCAGTCAGAGTCTTGTACCAAGACCGAGGGGCCTGGTGTAAGCCATACAAAGCGTTGTCTAGCTTGAACACATGATACAGGTGTTCCTCATAAATGAAGTCAGGAGGTTGAGTGACATATACCTCTTCATCCATTTCGGCATATAAAAAGGCTGTTTTCACGTCCAACTGGCAGACAGTGAAATTCATGTAGGATGTATAAGCTAAAAAAACTCTTATTGCCTCTAAACGGGCAACTGGTGCATATACTTCATCATAATCCACTCCTTGAATCTGTTTGTGGCCTTGAACCACCAACATGGCCTTGTTTCTGACAATGATGCCGTTGTCATCCTTTTTGTTCTTATAAAGCCACCGAGTAGTGATGACCTTTTTGTCAGGAGGCAGATTTGATTGATCGGGTGCATCGTTTGTTTCAGCTGCATCTTCTACCTCAGATCTTTGTGTTTGAGGAGTGTCTGACCCGGGGTTGACGTCTGCTTCATTATCATTTCTAGGAGCAGCTGGATCTTCTGCATCAGCTCCCTGTGTTTGATGTTTGGTTTCTGTTTCCGGGGCAGTGACTGGAGCCTTTGTAATGGAGTGTGTTAATGACGGTCCTGAAACTGTATCTTCAAAGAGTTCTTCAGCTATGACTGGATCCAATCCAAACGGGCGGAAGAATTAATTGTAGTCAAAAGCTTAAGGAGGACCCACTCCACCATCTGATGGATTTTCTTCTAGCCAATCCACATTCGTGGATTCCATCACAGTCCCGGTTGTTTTGTTGAACACCCTATAAGCAGAGCTGGCAAAGTAACCTACAAAATAACATTCATCCAATTTAGCAGCAAATTTAGGTACGTTAGAATTTACTAAAACTGTACAGAGACACCCAAAAGCCCGAAGGTGCCCAATTCTGGGCTTGTCATGGTAAAGAAGCTCATATAGGGTTTTCTGCTGCCACTTATTGATGAGCACCCGATTCTGGACATAACATATAGTGTTGACTGCCTCTGCCCAAAACATGGTTGGTAGCTTTGAATCACACAGCATAGTGCGAGCAGCTTCAATTAGGGTCCTATTGCGTCATTCTGCGACGCCATTCTGCTGAGCGGTGTAGAGGGCACTGTATTGATGTTTAATTCCCTTTTCAACACATAAATTATCAATACTTTGATTCTTGAACTCCGTTCCATTATCGCTCCTGATGGCCTTCACTTTCAGCTTTAATTTGTTTTCGATGAGCTTGATGAACGCGATCAGTATACCTGCAACATTACTTTTCTCTGACAAGAAAAACACCCAAGTGAAATGGGAAAAATCGTCAGTAATAACTAAACAAAATGCACATCGGTTAAGGCTTAACATACTGACTGGACCAAATAGGTCCATGTGAAGCAGCTCTAGTGCAGATGAAATTCGGTTGAACATCTTCGGTTTATGTGGACGTTTGTGCTGCTTCCCCTTAGCACAAGCCACACATTTCTACTTGAGCACAAATTCTTTGATTGGAAGGTCTTTAACAAGCCCTCCTCTAGCAAGTTGATTCAGATTCTTCAGATTCATGTGCCCCAATCGTCTGTGCCACAATTGAGCGTGGTTCTCGGCTATTTTAGAAAGGAGACAGGCCACCTCAGATGTGGGGGGTTTCTGCATGTTGAGCACATAGGAGTTACCATATCTTGGTGTTCTCATTAACACCCAATCGTCAGGGATGGAGTATCCAAGTTTAAGGATGAGACATTCTTTATTGTTGAAAAGGACTGGATACTCCCGATCACATATCTGTTAAACACTTAACAAACTGTGCTTTAACTGCTCGACATAATTGACATCGTGGAAGCTGAGACAACCATTGCGTACTGTGCCTTTCTGACTGATATAACCTCCAACTCCTCCAGCGAACGACACATATCATCCATCAAATTTCTCCAAATCTTGCAGTAGATATATGTCGCTCGTCATGTGCCTGGAACAACCACTGTCAACATACCATAGGTTGCTGACAGTCATCCTTGGCTGTTCCTGCATTCAAAGGAGATTAGTTAGATTTTGGTACCCAGGCCTTAATTGGTTTGGGTGATGTTGGTCTGTCCTTATTTGGACTGAGAATGTCTTTCTTGTTGACATCTCTGGATTGATTTTTCTTGCCAAGCCACTGTTGGTCATTCTTACCTATTTTTGAACTTTTAACCTCTTGAAAAGACATGGAGTGTTTTTTATACACTCCAGTAGGCTTGAAGGACAAATTCACAACTTTTGGAACGTTCCACCTATCATTATTCCACCAATTGGTTGATTTAGTGAGTTCTGCAGGTTTTGGGTGGAAGTGTGATTTTGAAACACATTTTAAAGTAGATTTTAAAACAGGTTTTGGATGCACTGGTGATTTTGAAAAAATGTCCTGCTTCGACTGCTTTGAATGCTTTGGAGATTTCTTAGCATTTTGATTCACTCTACTTTTCACTGGTGTTGGTTCCTGTTTAGGTGACTTGGTTTTTGAAATCCCTTTGTGCACCTTGGAATTTTGTGGTGTGGCCTGCTGCACCTTTCGGTTTGAAGGTGCAGCCTTTGCTGTTGGTCTAGGATGCACCTTTGTTTGTGGAGGTTGTGATGATAACTTCTGCACTTTGGAATCTGAAGGTCCAGATTTTGGTTTTGGGCCAACATGTGTTTGGCCCAATGGGACAGTCTTTTGCTGGACCTTCTTAGGATAATAAGGCTCATAAGGGCGGTGCAGGCAGTTTTTGCCATGTGTCCTGGTCTACCACACACATAACAGGATTGTTTCTTTGGATACACGGGAGCCTGTTGTTGGTTACGCCCAGTGGAAATCCAAGTTGGCTTTAAAGAATTTTTATGGATCCACAGGGCCTTACCATGGGGCTTGGTGGTTATAATATACTCCCGATGTATCGACTTGAATTGGTCATATGCAGAGTTAACTTCTAGGTACGGGACAAACTCATGGGGTCTTGTGTCCCGTACTTTCTGCACATTTTGAGTAGGATAATTAATCTTATCCTCAAAAATTTTCACATTTCCTGTGGGTTTGGGACCATCAACCTGCGGTCCCTTACCCCTTCTTAAAATTTTAACAGTTCTTAGGGGTTTCACAGGTTTTAAATCACATTTACCAAAGTTAAGTACACCACATTCAGAAAGTTTATCACACAAATCAGACGCTGAAGTTGTTGACTCAAACTTAACAGAAGTTTTAGGTTTCTCAAAATCACAGTTTTTAAAACAAAAATCAAAGTCAGAATTCATGGGGCTTTTAGGGGACTCCGTGCAATTCACTACCCCTGCTTCTTTATTACCTTTATCTGCACAAGTAGTAAAAGTGTTAGTTATGTTAGAAACAGGAGAAGAGATTTTAATGGGACAAGTGGAAAGTTTCTTTTCTATCTCAGCCTTAACTTCTAACACTACTACAAAAAAGGCCTTTCTTGACGTGCAATGCGTGTCAAGAAAGGGTCTTCTTGACACGCAAATGCGCGTCAAGGAAGCCGGGGTCAAGAAGCTTCTTGAAGCGCAAAATGCGTGTCAAGAAGTTCTTGACGCGCGAACAATGACGCGCATTTTATGACGCGCATTGGGCGTCATAAAATGCACGTCAAGGAAGCTCCCGTCATAAAGAGAGATGACACACATTTTTACGCGT
Organism: Deinandra increscens subsp. villosa; assembly: GCA_039602395.1. Taxonomy (NCBI): domain Eukaryota; kingdom Viridiplantae; phylum Streptophyta; class Magnoliopsida; order Asterales; family Asteraceae; genus Deinandra; species Deinandra increscens. The sequence goes on from JBCNJP010000027.1 coordinate 105,502,551, forward strand.
CAAGAATGTAAATAAAATTAAAAAAAATATTTTTAATAGAATCACTAATTTCCACATTTAATAGCAATTAACCTCGTAATAAAAAATAAAACACACTTATACAAAAGATTGCATTTCATATATATATAACAACATTACAAAGTTAACATGAGTTTACATTAAAAAAAAACTATGAACTAAATAACTAATATAAACACTATGCTATCACAATACTTCACTAGTATTACTAGCATTCGAACAAATTGAAGGATCAGATGTCAAGGTTTTTGGGACTGTGCCACCTGTTGTTGCTGCTGCCAATGTGGAGAATAACCCAATCAACCTGACCCGTTAAGCCAACAACATAATGTAACAACTTAAATTCACAATTCAGTTTAGAAAATGTGTACTAAGAAAATGGTTGGAAGCAGGTCTTACAAATGAAGAGAGTTAACAATCTTTGCACCTCTGCGTAGAGTTATATCATATGTACAATGAGAAAGGTCTTGCAAAAACAGTTCCAAAGCCTTGGCTGCACATTATTATGAAAGATTAAGAACACTAAATGTCTAATACTAAACGTAAAGGCTAAATTAAGAGCTAACAAACTAAAATCGGCACTGCCATGGCACCAATCCAGGCACATACCCACATCTACATGCCTGACTCAAAGATGGATTAACCATTATAAATTTAAAAACATCCTAGAATCCACACCATCTGATACATTATTTGTGTAAGTGTTGCTCATTTGTAACAAACAAAAAAAAAAACCCCACTAACCTAACAAGTTTTTTGAAGCTTTGTGATGAACAGAATAATAGGATTTTATAAATAATTTTCTGTTTGAGGTATGGGTAAGCTATAGAATGAGTTAAGCTTGTTATTGTTTGAATTTATTGTTCTTTCTATTCTGTCATGCATGAACATTCTTAAAAGGCCAGTGAGCACCTAACACTCGTAACCCAAACTCTTTCATCAAACTCCCCATATTGATTTGATCAAGCATTGATCGAGGCTAGCAAATAAATATGTCCATTTGTAGGGATAGATGCATAAATCGACATTTATTTTGTATTTCATAAAAAAAAAGCAATTAGCCCATGAGATCGAGCCGTACCAGTTATAATACATTGAAACTACTTTTGGCTTGGGGTTTATGATCCAATTTATATCTCATAAAAGAGTATAATTATTTCTCATGAGACTATAGTAATTTAGATTGATCAAACTATCCGCTTGGACATGGCATGGTTGCTGTCTAATTCTTTATGTTTTTTAGTTCATTTTGAAAATAGATAGACAATGAAATATATCTAATAAGAAAGAAAAAAAAAATCAAAGAGGACATCATGTATAGCAGAATGGTTGTGTAGGAACAAAATATATAATCAGAAAGATAAGAACTTACCTCATAATAGCAGAATGGCTGCATAGGAACAATAGAAACAATAGAACAACATCAGCGAGCTCCAAAAGCCTGGAAAACAAATCCACAATAGGGCACAAAAAAGTTCTCTGCAACTAACAAAAAAACCAGCCAAAAGGAGTGAAATGAACTAAACGGACCAACTTTCTCCGAAAAATAAATTGTTTCATGATGGCATAGGTATTGCTGTCAGACAGGTATTAAAAATGGGGTAAAAAGAAAACGAGTCAAGTGGGTCAAATGTCAACGAAGTTCACTTTTTAAGTTGAGAGAATGACATGAATTAATAAAAAATGAGGACTTCTGTTGTATTTATTGATATCTCTAATAGAAAATATGCTTAGATCAATAACACTACCAAACAATATAACATGCTTTAATAAATTTTTATGAAGAACAAGAAAATTAAAAAGAAAACAAGAAAGTGATCCCGCAAAGTCTCACCTAAAACTAATAACATGCAAGATAGTAGAAATGCACAACAGATCCATGAAATTGGCAATACTTGAAACAAGTTTAGCAATATGGAGTTAAATCATACCTAAAACTAACAGCATGCTACCGGTCTCAAACGATTAAATACTTGAAAGAGGTTTAGCAAAATGGAACTGAATAATACCTCTAAGTAACCTTTTTTTCTGCTAAATTCAGTTTTGATGTTTTCAAAATAAACAGAAGATGCAGCTATACAACAATCACATCACTGATACAACAATCACAAACATGTAGAACTGAATTGCTAATCAAGTAATATGATATATGTTTTGTTTGTTGTTCACTTGCATTTTGGTTTGGCTTCAACTTTCATATATTATAGAGTTTAATCCTGATAGTTAATACTAATAATAATCACAACTCACCAAACCTTCTATAAGCAGAAAAGCGGTTTTAATACCCCAAATATCTCCATTGTCTCCTTTGCAAACCTCTGCCTTTTACTCAAAGGTAATGCTTCCAATGTCATCATATTGTGCAGCCTATGAACCAATTTTATAAGCACTGCTCTTGCATCTGCCATTGCAAGAAACATTGTATGTAGACGATCATCAGATCTATGTTCTAAGATACTGCATTTTGCATAAAGTTTCAAATTAAGAATCACATGACAATTACTTGTAAATTACTATGCACACAATCAATTTTTCATTTCATACCAAACACAAACCCCTGGGGGTTAGTCAAGTTTGCAAAAGATAGATTGCATAAATCTTAACCTAAACCAACTCAAGAGTCTTTGAAAATAGAGTATGAACTTCATAGCTTCAATAAGCTAGTAGTTTCATAGTCTTTGAACATAATGTATGAACTTCATAGCTCTAATAAACTACTAGTTTGAACCTTCTACATATTCATATCCTAACATATTTCCATATCTTAAAGCAACCTGAAAAGCTAATAAGTACACAAGGTACTGGAACTATAATGTTTATACTTAAATCAACAATCACTTCTGAATAATTAGACACATTATACCCAAATTAAGGCCTCAGTAAAAAGCATGAAAAGCCTTCTGCTCCAAGTAGATTATGATTCCAGTGATTTCACCACCTCTGCAACAACTGAAATCATCTATGAATGAACTGGCAGTCGCCGGTCAATTAAAAGCGAGAACCCTCATCAATCTGAGTTGAGATGGAGATTAGGACACGGTGGAGAGAAATCAGAAGTTAGAAGAGTTCCATATCGTATATCAAGAAGCTAATTTGGGTCCGCCATAATCATCTCCCTTCCGCTTCCACTCTTCCATCTTCACGTTAAAATGATAGAAATTAGGGCTTTCTTTCACTGGGTGTGGTGGTTTTATTTGAACATAGGGGTTATGAATCCACAGCAGAGGGTGACGTTGGGAAGCGGAGGTAGAAATCAATTCTTGAGAAGCGGCGGAGGTTAAAGATGGATTAGGTCAGACTGAAAATATAGAAGTGGGAAAAAAATTGGGGAGAAGACCGAGTGTTTTGGGGGAAAATAGAGGCTGAAAATTGAAAATTAGGGCAAAATATTGGGGAAAATTTGGAGCCAAAAATTAAAAAGACGACACTTTCTTCTTGACACGCGGTTTTTATATGTCCTCCTTTTTTTTTTTTGAAATATGACAGAAATTCTTGACACGCAAAAATGCACTTCGAATTCTTCGGAATTACATATAATTGACATTTTATTTTGACACTTCAGTTTTTGCACGTCAAGAATTATCGAGTGTCATCGTTCGCGTGTCAAGGAAGGCAGTTTTTGTAGTAGTGTAAGGAGGTCTTTGGGCACTCATAGTCTGAGATCATTTCATGCATCTGTATTATAGAAAAGAGAGCTAGCCTTCATCATTTCTGACACAATTTTATCATTTCGCTCAACTTTGGTTTGTGATGTTTCTAATTTGCCTTTAAGTTGTTCAACGTCAGATTTTAATGTGTCAATTTCTTCATTAGCAATTTTAAGATATGTAGTTTTGTCACTCAATTGTCTCTGAAGATTTTTTATATCGACTTTGGCAACTTCTAGTTTCTCACTTAATAATTTACTCCTACCTTTGTATTCTCTCAAGTCTTTATCAGATAGTTCATGATTTAATATTTCATTAAAGAACTTACGCTGCCAGTCTTGAGATTCATTAAATATAGTTTGGCATTTAGGGTTAGAACATACCTCATTACTGCTGGTTGGGGACCCTGAAGTTATATCTGCCATGAATGCATGATGAAAGACTTCAGCAGCTTCTTTCTGAGTTTCTTCTTCAGCCAAAAGGGCTACATGATTAAGTGTCAGACTCAAGTCTTCCACCTGAGATGTCCAGTCATATCCTGGTGTTTGTTGAACAACCAGTGCCTTGTCATTCTTCCCTGTCTCCTTCTTCATACTTTCACCTCTGTTCTCAGTCTTGCTTTCTCTATCAACCTTTGGTTTGGTGCATTCCCTTGCATAATGCCCATACTCGTTGCAATTGTAGCACCTCAGATTTGCTTTATTGAAGCTGAGCTTTATCCCTTTGCCACCGTTCCAATCCTTCTTTCCTATCTTCGCCATGAACTGCCTAGCTCTCAGGGCTGACATTCCCATCTGGTAAGAGATATCCATATGCTCCAGGTCATCTGGGTTGACTTGATTCACATCATCTGGAGTTAAATCACTGGGCAGAAGTGAACCTGCTATGAGTGTCTGGTAGCAACTCATAATCCCTACCCCAAGAGCAAAACTGGGATCGTTAGTTAGAGCATTAACATCTAAAGAGACAAGATTTGATGTATAAGATGTACTCGACCCAGTGGCTTGAGCAATAAATCCCATTGGAGTAGACTGTGGGTTGTTAGGTGCAACAGCTGGCTGTGAGATGAATGCTTGATTCAGTTGATTCATTAATGCCCCGTTGCCCAGTTTTCTAGCCCTCTTCTGTTTTTTCTCTTCATATGCTCTAATGGTAGACATGAGCTCGCTTAGCGGTGAGGTGGACATTTGCACTGTTGTTGAGGCTAGATTATGAGGCTTGTAATATTAGATAGTTTGGGCTAGGCTTAGAGGGTTTTTTGAGTTTAGTAGACTAGTTTACTTGGGTTACTATTGGGCTTGGGGTTTAAGATTGGGTTTACCATTAGGGTTTAAGGGCCCAATTGTAAACTCATGGGGTGGCTATATAAACCCCATGAGTTCACCATCATAAGCGTTGCTGGTTTACGATTTTAGGAGTAGCTAAGGTGATTACGATCGTAAACCCGAGAGGATCAAGTTTACGATTACAAGATTTGTACCCAACAAGTTCATCTTGTGTGCAAGATCAGGTTTTTATCGTTTATATTTATCGTATTCTTAGATTTCTTCTCTTCTCTTTCTTGAATCACTAGTCTAAACGGATTCCGCACGTTTAGATTAGATAATATCGCGAACGAGTGTTGTTTCTGGACCAACAATTGGTATCAGAGCCAAGAAACGAGTGTTTCGTGGTTCTCACGATATTGATTCAAGAGATCCAACGTTTTTTGTGAGTTTTTCTTGAGTTTTTCAGGTTTACGATCGAGTTTTCTGGGTTTTCTGGGCAGTTTATGGTGCTTACGACATTTTCTGGGCAGTTTTTAGTGTTTACGATTTGGTGTTCTTCGTGTTCTTCATCAACTTTGTGTTTACGACCTGGAAATTGGAGTTTACAACTTCAAGACGCGATCTTTGGACGTTTACGATCGAGAAATTCGAGTTTACGACTTCAAGATCCGAGCTTTGAGTGTTTACGATTTTTCTCAATCAGAATCGCGTTTACGACTTGTTGGTGCAAAATATGTGTGACGTGTGTGTATTCCAGTTAGTGTCGTTAGTTGAGATGGTTAGAATAGTTAAATCAAGTTAGAGGGTAGTTTGTGTCAATATAATAAAGTGGAGGGCTTGATTGCACAAACCTCCACCGAACCTTGAGTTCGGCAATCTCGATCAGGAGCATATATATATACGGTTTGAAGTTCGGAAGCGAGACTGAACTTCATAATAACCGTTTTTCTGAGAGTCGATTTGTAGTGGGAGAGCTTTTGATCTTGATCTTTAGATTACGTATACTACATCGAGTTTATTCATTGTAATCGTTGATCGAATTAGTGCTATAAATTGAGTTTAAATTACTTGATTCGTGTTCTTCGTTTCGGTTATTTTCGGTGTTGTTTCGGTCCAAATTCGGTGTACAAATCACTAGATCCGATGCTCTATGTGTTTTCAATTGGTATCAGAGCAATCCAGGCGTGATTCTACACCATTTATGAGTGAAATCCGAGCTAAATTGGTTGATTTTGATCCGATTTTGACTTTTAAAAAGTCAAACTGTTCGTTGTGTTCTTCACTGATATTCAAATTAATCTCAGAATTGAGTTTGTTTCAGTGTTAATTTTGATTCCAGAAGTTTTAGGACATCAATACGGATCTATATCATGTTTTAAAATCAAATTTGGTGGTGATTTGATCAAATTCGCAAATCACAGTACATGTTCTTGTGTTCATCTTCAAGCTACTTGTCTTCAATGGTGAATATCTAATTCTTCAATCTTTCGATGTAAATTCGATATCAACAGATTTAGATTTGAAGAACGAATCTAATAGTGTAATCAGATTTGAGTTCCGTTTAAGATCGAGTTCATTTAGATTCACAGTTTTTTTGTTGTTGTTTTCTATCGTTCTTACATGTTCATCGTGGTCTCTGATTCATACAAAAATCTCATATAATCAGTTCAATTCTGCTTCCTTTTCATTCGATGTGTGATTTCGAGTACTTTGATGCTATTGATTACGTGATGTGATTCAATTTCCATTGAAATCAGATTTACGATTTAGCTTCTTCATTGTGACAATTGTTCTTATTTTGGATAGCATATATCTTGGAATTCCATCTCAATTTCGATACAATAAGTTTCGTTTTGCATGTTTGATCATCCGAATTCATTGATACAAGCGAAATTGTGTTTCATTCTTATTTGATTAAAATCACAATTCTCAGTTCATTGTTCTTCGTCCTGGTTCCGTGTTCGATTTCGGTTTTCCAAATCTTCACCGAAATATATCAACAATGCATCTAGTTTGAATCGTTTTTCGATTTCGATCACAACCGTATCTTCAATTTTGTGATTCGATTACTTTTTAAGAAGTTACGATGGATTAAAGTCTTGTTTGAATTAAAATTCATATACATACGTACGTAATTGAATTTTTTTCACTTCAAACCCTCATTGTTTACAAAATAACTGTTTCAGTCCATCGGGTATTCTGGTTCATACATCGGGCATACATTTTGACAAGGTTCATATTTGGGTTAATCAAAAGAGGATACTTGGTTAAATTTTTAAAAGCTTGTGTGTTCCAAAAGGTTATATTTTGACGGGTTTCTACAAGGTGGCGTTCAAAGATATTCGAATTCATTATTCAAACCGATCAAAGTTTTGGTGCCATAAAGAGATTTGAATTTTTATTTCAAAAGCTAGTAACACGTTGGAGAGATATTTTGAAAGATTGGTCATTTGGTTATTCAAAATATCCGGGTTATTTCATCAAAAGATCGTGAACATTGGTGTTGATTCAAATTTCAAGAACTTTGGTGGCAAATTGATCGGGTTCATAACTGAAGTGTTGGTGACACATTGGCCATATTTTTTTTTTAAATTTTACTTCGGGATTTAAGTTTGGTGATCCCACAGGGTTCAAAGATCAATGATTTGAGTTTATCGGTTAGTGAATTGATTTGAACAAGATGAATGGAATGCAAGCTTACGACAATGAAATTGGTACAAATCAAAAGGTTCCAATATTGTTGAAACTTGAAGATTATCAGAATTGGAAAAAGAAGGTTAAAGATTATATTGATTCTATTGATAAAGATTTGTGGATTCCGATTAACAATGGGTATACTTATCCACAGTCTAGTGGAGTACCTAAGATGCAAAGAGATCTTTCATTTGAGGAAAGGGAATGTTATGAAAGAGAATTAAAAGCTTATGATATTCTCACAATGGCATTACCAAAAGAATTAATGTCTCAATTCAAAATGTGTGAGAATTCTAAAATGTTTTGGGATGCTCTTGCTCAGAAATATGCTGAATTGAATGAATCTGTTATGGAAGAAATTCAAATAAATAAATCTTCAAAATGTGAAGCTGTTGAGAATGAATTGAAGCTTCAACATGAGAATGCAGATTTAATTGCAAAAGTTTCAAAACTGGCTGAAACAAATGATGTCTTGATGAAGGATGTTGAAAAATGGAAGAAAGAAGCAGGTGATATGGCAGTAGCTTTTGATGATTTGTTTGCAAAATCAAAGATCAATCTTGAAGGTCTAGAAAATGATGTTGTTGATCTTACTACTAAAGAATTAAGTCATCAAGAGGACAACACGAAGCTGTTAGATGTTAAAGCTGAATTGCTTCGTGAAAACAAGCTTTTGAAGCAGAATGTTGAGATTTATAAACAAAAATGGGAAAAGGTTGTTCAAGAAACATATGATGCTCATGATCAGTTGAGGAGAGAAAAGTTTACTCTGAATAGAACAACAGAAGACCTTATTGCAATACAAAAAGAGTTGGCTGAAGCGCAGAAGATAATTGCAGATATGAAGATTGAGGTGTGTGATTTCAAAAGACAGTTGCATAATCTCAATAATTCATCGTCTTTCACAAATTTTTTATGCAAAAAGGAGAATTTTCAACAGATTTTTGGTGATGCTATTCTGAAAAATGTTCCACCTCCTGTGGTTATTGAAAATTCTATCAATACTTTGAAAGCAACGGAAGAAGTTCATGATTATTCAAAGTTTGCTGATAATTCTTCTGAGAAGAAGAAGTCAAAGTCGCAGAAGAAAAATGAAGAGAATTTTGATGCTAACAAGCGAACTAAATTTGTTTCAAGTTCCATATTGCTTGATAAGGAAAAGGTTTTTGACGGCAATCCAGGAAAAGTGAAAGTCGAAAAATTCTCGGAGATTGTGATTGATGAATCATTGCTTTCCAATAAAGATGATTTAAATGCCATCAAGGATGAGTTTTCTCGACTTGCTTCACAAGGTCATGAGAAACCTAAGTCGGTACCAGATAAATCTAAAAAAAATGGTGGTCTAGGATATGAAAGCAAAGACGAGAACGTGAATGTTGGAAATGATCTCCAAGATGTGCTTGAGATAGAAGAAATTGTGGAGGATATCAAGGTTCACAAAGAAAAGGAGATCCCACTTGAGAATCATATTTTGTGTGACCCTGAAGCTGATTTTCTGTCAACGAATTCTAAGTTAGAGAGTCTAGAGAGTGATTCTTCTCAACATTCTACAATGTCAACACAATTCATGTCATCTCCTAAGTCGGTTGATAGGAGAGCTTGCTTTTACTGCAACAAGACAGGACATGTGATTCGTGATTGTGCTACTCGAAAAAGGTTTTCACATGGTTCATATCGATCGTAATCATCTGATTCAATGATTCTTAATGAGGTACCTATTAGACAAAATCAGAAAAACCAACGAAAGCCAGCTCATCAGAAGCCGGTTGTTGGTAGAACCTCAAATTATGATGATTGGTCACCACAGTTTTCAAAACCAACACATTATTCAAAAAGAAAACAATTTTTCAATAATGATTTTAAAATGCCTTATTCAAATGAGTTTTCATATTATGGGCATCGACAACATCACTCAAAACCTAAGAAAATGTTGGTCGAAGAGTTGTTGAATATGGTTTTCAACAAGTCAATGTTTTTCAATGGTTCTGATTTGCATCGGGCAAAATCGTCTAAACCATTTCGTTCTTGGAAACAGAAAATGGCAACCTCGACGGGAAACGATTTTGTTGAGAATACGGGTCGACCCAAGCCGGTTTGGGTTCCAGTATTTAACTAAAAATTGTTTGAGGTTGTGTGTGCAGGTACTTCAAGAAGACCTATTAGTGATTGCAAAGTTGCTGATAGTGGACTCATTTTGCCTAAGTTAGCGCTTAACAGAGTTGTTATTTCATAAACATTTTTGAGAAAAATGATTTTTCAAAATCTAAAAATCCAAGGTATCCGTGTTGGTCGATCACTTTTATTTTCTTTTCTTTTACTTTCTTTCATATCTTTAGGGGTAAAAATTTTGGAAAATTCAAAAATAGAGTTTGTTGAATTTTAGGGGGAGAATATTTGAAAATTAAACACAAAAATAGTGTGGTGTTTGTTTCCTTTATGAAAAATACTAAAAAAATGAAAAATCTCAAAAAGAGAAATTGATCCAACCATGTGAGAAATATCTCAAAAAAAGAAATTGATCCAACCATGTGAGAAATGATGGTACATTAGCATACGTTATCTGCCATGAATAAAGTAGAAAGAAAGGCTGTAGGTACTTGCTTGACTTGATTGAATGTGCTGAGTAGTCTGATATATGCAAGTATGATATAAAGATAACGCTTGCTTGATAACTGTGGTTACAAATCATGATGGGTACTGTGCATATCTGGCAAATTAAAATGAGAAAATACCAAAAACAGAATAAAGAGATGTTCTGGTGTATGCTTGCTTTATTTTGAAAAATTTCAACTTGTTTGATTTTCTTTATTTTGTCAAACGATCGGACTTTCTCTTCGTATCGAAAGATCGACCTGATCGTTGTTCATTTGACGTTCTGCTTTATTTTCTTTGGTGTTTCGTATAATCCATCGGACTCTCTCTGCGTGTACGTGAGTACCGACCTGATTGTTGTTGGATTATACAACTTCTGCTTTATTTTACATTTCTTATTTTCCTAAACAATCGGACTTTCTCTGCGTGCCTACCAGCCGACCTGATTGTTGTTTGTTTAGGGTTCTGCTTTCTTTTTGCAAGAAACACCATGAACTTGATATCTATATGGCATTTGATTCTGTATAAGCAAGTTTACAATATCAGTATGAGAAATCTGCTGCGAGTAACTTGGCTTGAATAAAAAATAAATAAAAAAATACAAAAATATGAAATAAGCGGATTGCCAGTATTCCTGATTGTGTGGGTACCATGTTTTTAATGCTCGATAAATACACTTAATTTCATATCAGAAAGCTATAGACAATGACCTGCTTTAGCTGAAATAAACCAAATGGTTGTATTCTTAGTCAGCTTGGCTTGCATGCTTAGTATTTTGAAATTGAAGTGTGTACGATACGTTATGTCTGATATGATCTCATGTTGTGATCTTTCTCACCAAAAACAAAAATAGAGTTTAATTCTATATTGCATTTATGTTTCAGTTTATGAAAAATCAAAAAGATTTTCAGTGTGTTTTGATATAAACTTTGTAAAATCCAAAAAGATTTTCTTTCTTCTTTGTTTTTGATATGATCGACACGGGATACAACAAATTTTCAAATCTAAATATCTTGGTTTCTCCAAAGGAGGAGTTTTGTTTCCAAGATTAAAGTTATGTTTGGAAAAGAGAAACCACACTTTTGTCTTCTAAAGGCTGCAGGTTGAAATCATCAAATAAGTCTTTCAGATAAAGATCTCAGAATGGATTGCAAGCATGGTTATGAAGGTGTCAAAGAGTTTATCACTTTCAGAAATGGTTCAGTTGACTTAGTCCTGTCCCAGCCATGTCTACCCCACATCAACTAACAACAGATTCAAAGCGTTTGAAGATGTGATACAGCACACGTCAAGGGGGAGTTTGTTGCTGCAAAATATGTATGACGTGTGTGTATTCTAGTTAGTGTCGTTAGTTGAGATGGTTAGAATAGTTAAATCAAGTTAGAGGGTAGTTTGTGTCAATATAATAAAGTGGAGGGCTTGATTGCACAAACCTCCACCGAACCTTGAGTTCGGCAATCTCGACCAGGAGCATATATATATACGGTTTGAAGTTCGGAGGCGAGACTGAACTTCATAATAACCGTTTTTCTGAGAATCGATTTGTAGTGGGAGAGCTTTTGATCTTGATCTTTAGATTACGTATACTACATCGAGTTTATTCATTGTAATCGTTGATCGAATTCGTGCTATAAACTGAGTTTAAATTACTTGATTCGTGTTCTTCGTTTCGGTTATTTTCGGTGTTGTTTCGGTCCAAATTCGGTGTACAAATCACTAGATCCGATGCTCTATGTGTTTTCACGACTTTTCTCGATCGGAAATAGGGTTTACGATCGGAAACTAGTTTGCGGCAAAAAGTCATTATTTCACACTTTCACGGAAACAGACATAACTTTTGACTCGTTTGGAGTTACAAGCTCAAATTTTAACACGACGTTCGTGACAACAAGCCCCAGAATTACCCCAGACTAATGTCTAGGGGAGCTCGTTTGGATCCCCAAATTCCACTCCGAAGGCCTCCGTTTTCGCGTTTTAATTTTTTGACACTATTCTTTGAATAGTACTTTTGCCGTTTTTCCCGATTTTTCAAAATTTTAAAAGGCTGCATATCTAAAGAAAGAAAATGAGTTCAGTGGTTGAAGAAAAGAATATGGTTGAGGACAAGGATGCTTTCGCAGATGAAGTTGAGAAAACTAAGATATGCCCCAATCCTACTTGTGCTCGTTAAATTCCTGGCCTTAGACAACTTTGGAAAAATAGTGAGATAGAATTATTTGATATGCAATGTTCTAGAAGTTCATTAAAGTGCAGATGGGAGAAGAGTGAAGAGAAGGTGAAAGCTCAAAAATTAGATATTGAGAAATATCAAAAGCTAGCAACGGAGAAGACTATTTTATATGATCAGGCTAGGATTGAGATATCTGAGCTGACACAGAAATTAACTGAACTGCAGCAAAAATATGATGAGCTGCAGGTCAAGTATGATTGCAATCAGGAAAGAAATCAGAGAATGCTAGATGCTGGAAAGGAATTGTCACATGCTGTTGTAACTGGTCAAGTTGGGAAAGATAAAACTGGGTTTCGGTCAGAAAAGTCTGATAAGTCTCTGTCTGCAAACAACATTATTATTTTACCAGTTCCCAGAGACATTATAGGAATACTTCTTAGTGAGGATCAAGTTGAACGAACCAAGTCTGATTATAAAGAAGCTGCTCCTCCTATTGATAGTATCTTAGTTGGAACTACACCATTGACTCAAGAAGAAATTGATAATGAAGTAAACATGACTTATGGTGAAGGGAGAGTAGAGGATATATCAGACAATGACGCTGAGTGCCAGAAATATGACAGGTGTCATAATTCTAAGTCTGATGATGCTGGGATAGAGTTGAAACCATACCCCAAAATTGAAACCCCATACTTCAAAGTAATTGACGAAGTCAAAAGGGAAAAGGTGATCTTGACGACACGGCCTGAGGGGAAGATCTTTATGACATCTGGATCAATGTTTGACCAAGAACCGGATGTTGGATATGACTTACCATCCTTCTCCTCCAAGTTCAAGGGAATTACTGATGGAGTAATAAGTAAAGCTGAAGTTGAGAGGCCAAAGATCACCATCAAGCATCCGAGTATGAAACCAACAGCTGGAGTGAAGAATGAAAAACTCAAGGGAGTAGCAGTGTCTCCTATTTATTCAGTTAGATCATGCAGTTGCCGTTGTAATTGCAAGAATGGTGCTTCGACGTCAAAGAATCAAGGAAGCACAAAGACAGTAACGACAGGTTCAACACAGGCTTCGAGGAACCAGCAGAAAGTCAAATCTGAAGCTGCAGACAAAGCAAAGAAGTAGACACAAGGCAAACCAACTCCATATCAGCCACCAAAGACAAATGGTTACACGTCTGACTTCTATCTAAAGAAGCAGACTTGCTTTAATTGTGGCAATGCTGGTCATATTGCTAGAAACTGCCTTTATCGCCCCTATGAACCCTATTATCCAAAAAGTCAAAGGATTTCATCTCGAGAGTCTGTAAAGTCTAAGCCGATGATGGTGCAATCACCTAAGGCAAGGAAGACTGTTACTCCTAAGGTTAAACCCTCTGATCAACATTCGGGTGCTGCCAAAGCTGAAAGAAAATCTTTAAATCAAAACAACAGCTTTCCAAGTTACCAAAATTTTCAGAAAAAGGTGAAGAAAATAAACCATTTTCAAAACAACCAAAGCTTGAAAATTCCAAAGTTATCCATCCCAAGGTAACTAAAACTGTTTTGAGAAATGATTCTAAAATGAAGAAGGTTGAAATACCTAAAGTCACAACTCCAAAGGTGACTAAAACAAAAACTGTTTTGAAAAATGAATCTAAAACGAAGAAGGTTGAAACACCTAAAGTCACAATTCCAAAAGTGACTAAAACAAATGTTAAATCACCTGGAACTTGGAAACCAAAAATCAAGGCAGCTCCATCCCAACTTCCTGATTTCTCAAAGGGGATGTTCTTACAAGAAGTATCTTTTATTGATTCCTCGGGTGTACCCAGAAAAACAATGGCCTGGGTACCATTGGCTAACTAATCTCTCATTATCTGCAGGAACAGTCAAGGAGGATTATCACTAAGATTTTTATTATTAATTTGTTTATTGATAAGTGATTGTTCCAGGCACAGTTTAGGAGACGTATCTTCATGTCATGAAAAGCAATTTTTATGGAGGATATATATATAATGATGTTCACAAAAGTTGTGACATTAAAAATCAAAAAGCAAGGGGAAGAAATGTAAAGATGAAGAAAAAGTTGACCCCTAAAAAAATAGTGTGCTTTTCAATTTTTTATTGTTTGTGTTTTGTTTCTGAGAAGTGAAATATGGCCGGATTGGAGATGACTGACACGTGTAAAGCGGAAGTGAAAAGCAAACTCCACGGTGATATGCTCGGTAGGCTCGACCTAATCTTATGACCACAAATGTAAGTGCAATGACCTTAAAATATATATATATATATATGTTTAGTTTCCCATCTCAGTTTGCATGGTTTAAAAAACTGAGTCCCAGCAAAAACGGGTTGAGAGTGGTAATTATGCCTAGTATTCACTCTCTCACACGCCATGATTATGCTGTTATGACTACACCACATAATAAAAAGAAATGAAAAAAAAATGAAAAAGAAAAGAAAAAGAAAAAGAAAAATAATCATTCAGTTTGGTCTTCTTTGCGTGCTTATGCGGCCGACCTGATCACCAACTGATGATTAATGAAATAAGTGGTAGTCATAATGGTGTTGCACGGTTCTTCAAGTTGGGGGTTTGTGAATCCTCAATAAACTCTGAGGTTGGGTAGGTTTTGCTATGTACAATTGGGTGTGGGGACGATTAAACATGCTGGTAATTAGTAATCTTTTAAGCATGATGCATTTGGTTGGGTTTAAACGGGTCTGAGTTTAAAACGGACAAACATACCGGCAATCGCCTGGACTAGTCGAGTAACTGAAGCTGAAAAGAGTTCCCCAGTCAGATTCATACGGTTTGATCCCTTGTAAACTTTCTCATGTTTGATATTGGTAAGTATTTGTTTATTTTTATCTTTCATGTGTGAGTCTTTAAGTTCTTTTTGGTTGTGTTTACGTCTTGTCCAGCTTAATTTGAGAAGTGAAAATGTGTTTTCATGGGTTTTGATGCATGACAGTATGCCCTCCTGCAGATCTTGACAAATTTTTAGGGGAAGGAGAGGGGATAATAAGTATTATCCGAAGGGAACTCGAGGATGATACTTATTATCTAATGAAAATACTTCCATAATACATAGTATCTGAAGGGAACTCGAAGATAATATGTATTATATCATGGGAAGTCCTTAGCTGAGGGGAAGTTATCAGCTAAGGGGAAGTCTTTAGAGGTCTTGGGTTCAGGGGAAGATAATTATTATCAACTGAACAAATGATAATTAACTTTGGCCTTTTGGTTAAAATACATATTATCATCAACTGAACAGATGATAATTGGGTTTTTACAATGTTAATTATCCTCTTACCCGAAGACCAGTCATCAATTGTTTTGTGGAGTATATTTTTTCAAATGTGTGTCAGACAAGTTGATGATAGAAAGGTGTTGCTACTGCTCAAGTTAAAGAACCAGCCGGACAAGACTTCCATCTGAAAAGCAACTGTTCAGGGGAAGTTGTTGGTGTCTTTACAAGTTATTAAAAGCTTCAAAAGAACTTTCAAGAATCTAGTTCACATATTTAGGGGAAGCTGAAGATTTCAAGTCGATCATTGATGAAGAAAATGATGCAGAGAGCAGTTAGAGATCATGAAGATCCAAGATCAACAATCAAGTTCTCCAAAGTTAGGGGTTCCAAGTTCATTTTTACCCTCTAATTTTTTGAGATTCAAGACAGTTACCGAGGATTCAGCAAGAACCAGTTCTTTCAAGAAAAGCAAGTCAATGAGAGTCCTCCATTTCATTGCTTGTTCATTTCAAGAAGTTTAAGTTGATGCTGATCAAGAGGAAGTCCCAAGTGCCCGTCATGAAACCCATTGAAGATTTCTGCAGAAAGAATCGTCATCAACATCTATGCCTGCCAGTCAAGAAGAAGAATTTCAAAAATTGAAGACATTCAATATCACAAGCCTATGGGAAGATTGTTGAGGCTAGATTATGAGGCTTGTAATATTAAATAGTTTGGGCTAGGCTTATAGGGTTTATTGAGTTTAGTAGACTAGTTTACTTGGGTTTACTATTGGGCTTGGCGTTTAAGATTGGGTTTACCATTAGGGTTTAAGGGCCCAATTGTAAACTCATGGGGTGGCTATATAAACCCCATGAGTTCATCATCATAAGCGTTGCTGGTTTACGATTTTAGGAGCAGCCAAGGTGATTACGATCGTAAACCCGAGAGGATCAAGTTTACGATTACAAGATTTGTACCCGACAAGTTCATCTTGTGTGAAAGATCAGGTTTTTATCGTTTATATTTATCATATTCTTCGATTTCTTCTCTTCTCTTTCTTGAATCACTAGTCTAAACGGATTCCGCACATTTAGATTAGATAATATCGTGAACGAGTGTTGTTTTCGGACCAACAATTGTCTTTTCTATCAATTCAATAGTGCTGTCCCAATTTGGCGGAAGAGAATTTACCAGCTTTCTGTTGACCTCCACCTGTATATATGTGACTCCAGCATCTTTCATTCCAGTGACTATTTTGCTGAAGCGTTGAAGCTGAGTCTCAATATTTTCACCAGGGATGTAATTAAACTCATTAAACTGTTCTCTTAGATTTTCTCTTCGAGACTCCTTCATATCATCATTTCCTTCGTAAGCGGCCACAAGAGCACCCCAAAGGGTCTTAGCGGAGGTGTACTCCTTGAAAGCTTCAGCTACTTCAGGAGATAGGGCCATGGTCAGAGCAGCCAGTGCCTTTCTGTCTCGTTCCACCTTTTCCCAGTCGTCATTAAGCCATTTAGTTTTTTCTTTAGGTTTGGGTGGCTGACCCTGTGCCCCAGCTGTCGATGGGACAAAGTCTCCCACCTCGACCGATCGCATGATCTTGGGATCATGGTAGTTTATGTAATTCACAAATCGGTACTTCTAACTCATGAAATCCTTGCCAGACATCAGACGAGGTGGTATGGCGTTGGTTCTGATTTTGGCATCCATTTCAAGAGTGGCATTTGACAAGCTAGACATGTCAAAGGCCATTGGTAACACAGAGAGGCAAGAAACACGGATTTTTTTAAAACTGGGTCGAACAGGGGTTTTCGGTCGAGCAAGGCTTAATCGAAAAGTACTTTTTGATCGGAAAGTCACTGGTCGAAAAGTTAGTAGCGATCGAAAAGTAGGGTCTGGATCGAAAAGTCTCGGAGGGGACTTTTCGATCGAGGAGAGCAGCGGATCGATGTCACAGGGGACTTTCCGATCAAGATGACGGATCGAGAAGTCACGAAAGGGACTTCTCGATTGAGGGGTGAATGATCGAAAAGTCACTGGGGACTTTCCGATCGAGAATCCTGATCGAGAAGCAACTGAGTGGGACTTCTCGATTGAAAGCTGCTGGTCGAAAAGTCACTGATGGGGACTTTCCGACTGAAACTGTCTGATCGAAAAGACACAGGGGGTCTTTCTCGATCACAAGGAGGCGACAGGTAAAGGTTTTCGATCAATTAAGCTGATTGAAAAGTATCTTGCTGGGTCGAAAAGTCACTAATCCACGAGCAATTGGACAGGAACACTTCTGTCTCAATGAGAAACCTGCAAAAAGTTCTTTCGAAACTTGCTAATGCTGAAAATCACCACAAAAATCAAACCGTTAGTTGTCAAAAACTTGAACCGGATATCGCGAGAGCCTCGAAACTTTCGTTTCTTGGCTCTGATACCAATTGTAAGGATCATATCAAACCCTCACGCGATATCGAATTCTATAACCACCGTGCGGAATCCGGTGATTATAGGTGATTCAAGATTAATTGCAAATAATATGAATAAGCAATAAGAATAGAACAAGAACACAAACCAGATGAAGAAACACACTTTACTAATCACTTGGATTTCTACACACTTGATCGAAATTCTCTTGTGAGAATTTCGTGAACACAAAAATCGCAAAACACCAATAGAGCAACCAACCCTAATTACATAAACTAGCTATCTATATATAGGGAATCCTATGCTTGATAAACAAGCTATAGAAATCGGACTATAGGGCCCATAATTCGTCCAACCTACTGTTGGGTTACGACAGTGGCATTCGGGTCTCGGCAATAGCAATTTTTTTTTCTTTAATATTCGGAAATAATTATTTACAATAAATAATTATTTAATCAACTACTGAGTAAATTAAATTAGATTAAATTAACAATTAATTTAATTGGCAGCGGAAACGATTCAATTTACAAACACGAAAAACCAGTCATTTAACGTAGGCCAAAATAACAGGATTCGACAATCACCAAATGCGCAAACACCAAAAATGCGTTTAAACAAAAACGCCATATAATCAAAATAATTAAACAATTAAATCTAAACTAATAACGAGTTTAGATATACCTGAGCGGTGATTCAAACAAACGTTCGAGACACCGGAAGTCAACGGGTGACGCTAGGATTTTGCAGATCGATTTGACGGGCAAATCGAGAATGACCTCGCAGTTACGGATTTCCCTCGGCGACTCGGCACCGAAATCTCGTACGTCGGATAGGCGCGAAATTAGGGTTTCGCGGACGACGGCGGAACACGCGGGTGACACGGTTCGCGGCTAGGGTTTTGTCGGCGGTGGAACGGCGACGGCGAGGGGAGGGCAGCGGCCGGCAGGGGCGGCGGCGGCGTGCGACGGGGCGGCGACGGCTGGAGTCGCGGTTCGCGGCTGCGGCTCGATGAGAGGCGGCGGCTGCGGCGCGGATTCGGCGACGGCAGAGGGGCAGGTGGCGGCAGCGGCTATGGCAGCGGCGGACGGCGGCGGTCGACGGAGGAGCGAGATCGGCGGGCTGCTGCGGCGGCTCGGGTTGGGCTGCTGCGGCGGCTCGGCTTGGGTTGCTGCGGCGGCTCGGCTAATGGTGAAAGGGTTCTCGCGGTTAACTGAACAGATCGCCGGAGAAGCAGAGGAGGCGGCAGCGGCGGGGTGCCGTCGGCGGTGACGAGAGAGAGGAGAGGGAGGGGGCCGAAAATTCTCTAATGGGGATTAGGGTTTGCGCGCCCTCCATTAGTCATATATATATATCTGACTAATTTTCCGTTAGGTCCCTCGAGTTTATTTTAATCCTCAATCGAACCATTTAATCTACACGACTAACATTTAACTGTTAAACGGTTGTCGTGTGCCGAGAGTTAACGAATATCAGTCATTGACTAATACGTTAATCGTCGTTTAAGATGTAATATTATTTATCGTCTTTTGTCGCTAATTTAATTTTAATAATCTAATCAATTATTTTTTTATTAAACTATTTAATAAACAAACAATTAATTGTTCTGCGAATATGCCATGTATAAAGTAAGCGGTCTTAAATACCCGTTGCCTCCGGTGTAACTCTTACGGGTCTTGACCGGGTCGGGTTCTTGATTCAGTCGGGTCCGGACACCTAAATCCAACAATCTCCCACTTGGACTGAGCGCGACTATTAATCAAGATACAGTCAGAGGTGCTCTAGCTACACATGGCTGTCCCAACCAGTCACGACACTTCAAGTCAAAACAACCAAGGCATATCAATAAACTCGTGATATAGTTTAGACTTATGGTATTTGTAAAGTCATCAGATCCTTTCTGTATGAGATATCAATCGAATTAGAGGCATGGATTTATTCATTCTCTATTGTGTTCGATCATTGTATTTCTCGTTTTACTGTTCGAAGTGGTCCAATCAAACACAAAGTAAGTTTGGGTAAGGCCTTACACTTAACACTTGGAACTGACGAGAGGGCCCACGATGTCAAACTA
Source organism: Deinandra increscens subsp. villosa (assembly GCA_039602395.1). Taxonomy (NCBI): domain Eukaryota; kingdom Viridiplantae; phylum Streptophyta; class Magnoliopsida; order Asterales; family Asteraceae; genus Deinandra; species Deinandra increscens. Next base: position 105,522,643 of record JBCNJP010000027.1, read on the forward strand.
TTGCATTATTAATGCAAGAGTACAGAATCCCTTATTGACTACATACAGCTCCCACTAAGCTTCAGATCCATTCCCAAAAGTAACCGTTATGGATGGCAGTAACGCGACAGCGTTAAGCTACAATCAAAGAAAGTTCTTTAGCAGACGGGAGGTCGCTCATGTATCTCAGGTCGAAGGATGCCGTTGAGTATACCATCAATCAGGATTTGTCTTATGATTAACTCCATGAAGACAATCTGATACGAGTTACGTCCTGACGTCATTCTCTAATGAGGCCTTGTAAGTCTGGAAGTCAACGCCTTGAGTCCAGAGTCAGAATAGTCTTGCTTCAGGCATTGCTCCCGCAATGTCTGATCGACTACGGACATTTAGAATATCAAGTGAATATTCATGGATGATAAAACGTATAAAATTCGAACGTGTTATGCAGAATTCAGACTTTCGTCTAACAGCTTAGAGGAAGTCGAAGATTTGGTGCAAACGATGATGTTCGACATCCAACACTAAAATCGAACACAGATGTGATGCATAATTCTTACACTACTCAGTAGTATTATTTCGCTGATTAAGCCTGATCATTGAAAGTATGAATTCGCTATCATGTTCTAGTGTTTCGTTTTAGGAATGCCTAATATAATTTGTTTCTTAAGATTCAGTGCTTGTCTTGAACAGTGAGTCTTCTTAATTGAATCGAACCTGTGATAATGCAGTGCCCTTGGTGAGCACATAAACGACTGTGTTATCACGCGAATATGTTTGACCGACTATTTACAGAGTCGAATTAATCCTTTGAATGTTTTAATGTCATTCTTAGTTCAGATTCAATTAAGGTGGCTATTAATGTTTAATGAGTACAATCTGTACCTTTTAATGAACATATTTGTTTTCATGAGTGTTTAGTAGTGATGTTATGATTTTCCATCTATGGTCGTGGCGTAACACCTTACGACAACCTTCCATGCAATATCTAAGTATTGGATTTCCTTTTGTATCATATTTAGTATGATTCAAATTGTTTCAAGAGATTGATCGTTTCAATGGTTGCTCAGCCATACTATGATCAATGCTTGGTTTAATCTTGAAACTTAAGACAGTTGAGGTGTCATTGAAACTTAACTCAGTAATTTCAAATGAACTCTAGATCGGCACTTTGATCGTTATTTAGTAAGGATTAATGGCGATGCTCCCACTTGCTTTAGGCAGATTGACATTCTTATCATCATTCCTGTTTCAAACCTTTCGGATATTAATTTTACACGAAGAAAACGTGGCAATTAAAGTTCGTTTTCAAGAACGAAGTTGTTTGTTTTCGTAGCATAAGGTACGAAAAACAAAACTTTAATATCCATATGTTATGACTTGTTCATAAGTTCAATGACGATTGTCAAAGTCATTTCAGAGTTTGATAGTACGGATACGCTTTCGTCTATGATTGTTTGAAAGTAGCTTGTAATGGTTGAGGCGATGATTTATTCTATCGGACTCTCTGGTCTGACATTAGAGGATGTTTCCCTTATACAGGTAAAGTTAACATACAGACTCTAATTCGAATGTCAACATGTTTCGCTAAATAACAATTTATTATTGGCGAAACATTGTTCATCTGACTTGTCTCGTTTTGATGCGAGAGTTGTTTTACATTGTCCAGTGACTTATTAGAGTTACCTTTCTTTAGATATTTAAAGATCCATCGTTGGATATGTAATTACTAAATTCCATCATCGCAAAATACTAATCTTGGGATTGGAGGTTAGTTATGCAAGTGATGTATGAAGGGGCGTTATGGTTACACAAGTGTCAAGGGCTATAGATGTGGCAAGTCATTTGTCTTGTGTTTATCTTTTTCATGATGAAACCATGAATCGCTGTGCTAAACATTTTAGTACATGTCGAATTTAAAAACATGTGAGTACAACAAGTGTAGTCTAAGACTTTCAAGATGTGAGTGGGTATGCACATGTATTTGTAATGGTAATATGCACCAGAATTGGTGTGACCATTTTACAGTGTTTCAATCATCATGTGATTGTTCCTGTAGTAATTTGGCTGGTGAATCGAACTTATATGAACAAATGTATGCTTAAAGCAGAGAATTGATATGTTCATACGGTTGTAGATCGAAACGGCGATCTTCATTCGGTTCGACTTGATTTAATATTCTTGACGTCAGATGGTTCAAAAACATGGGACTTTATGAACTACTGTTACGTCATGTGTTGTCTCGTAACAATTACGATACATGCTTAAGGCATTATAGCTCTGATGGGATATAATAACTTAAAGGTTATCATGTCGCATTTAAGCTAGCCTTGATCAAATCAAGTGCACCAGGCAATAAGGTATGTTGTTGTGGGATTTTGAACTTAATCTAACAAAAGGTTGAATCAAATTCAAAGTAGATTAAAACCAGTCATGCATGTTTTGAAGTCAACCATAGCCAAAACATGTCATGATCAAAATCCAAAAGAAAGCTATTTGTTCATCCTGAACACAGTCAGGGAAACCAAACAAAACAAGTTGTTTTAAAAACACCAAGAATTGTTTTAAATCAAAGACTCAAGACACGAACTTTATTTAGGTGCGAAAATCGCAGGGTAGCTCAGTGTCATCTTGGTATGCTTTCTCTCAGCTTCATGCACCTACAAAATGTAAAGTATGTCAAACATATATTTTGTAGGAATAAGTGAAGCATCATACAACATGAACTTATGTGTATACCTGAGGAATTACCCGGCTGGGCTTTTCCGCTTTTCACCTTGGCAAGATACTCTGGGTAGTTTCTTTTCCAGTGCCCCATCTTGTGGCATTCAAAACACTCGCGCTGTTCAGGCGGCGGTGCCTTGGTTGCCTTAGACTTGCCTTTCTGGGAGCTTCCAGACGCTCTGGTGACAGCTGCCTTGCCTTTCTTCTTGTTCCCACGCCTACCCTTCTTTACCTCGGGCTTCTTGACGCCTCCTGATCGGATTGCGAGTACATCGGGTGCCTTGCCATTAACAAAATTAACTTCAACGGTCTTAAGCATGCCGTGAAGTTCAGTCACTGTCTTTACCATGCTATGCATGTTAAAGTTTACCCGAAAAGGGGTAAAGGCACTGGACAGTGAGTGAAGAATCAGGTCAGTCGCCATTTCGGCGGGGATGACGTAATTCAGCTTTGCTAAACGGTCGATGTAACTCTTCATCTTCAGGACATGAGGGCTGACTGGAGCGCCTTCGGCCATGCGACAACTAATGAGTGTCACAACGGTGTCATAGCCCTCCTGTCGGGCCTGAGTTTCAAACATGCCCCTCAGATCACCGATCATCTAAAAAGCAGTCCTGTCAACCATGTTCTTCTGAATCTCAGAATCCATGGTGGCTAACATAAGACACGCGACATTTTAGCATTTGTGCGCAGTGTGTTATGGGCGTTTCGCGCCGCGGCTGTTTCAGCTTCAGGTTCCTCAGGAACCTCAGCCTCCAGCATGTTTTCCATGTTAGCCATTTTCAGGACGATTTTCAGATTTCTTTCCCAATCAAGGAAGTTGGCGCCATTTAGTTTCTCCTTCTCAAGGAGAGACTAGAGATGGAATATCTCTTGGTTTGCACGGTTAGCCATCAGAAACAATAGGCAAATGTTTTAGTATTTTGATGTTTGATTCGTATTCAAGGATGGCAAGCTAATCTTGAATAGGAATTGGGAATTCAGTCAGTCAGACAATTTCTCCAGACAGCGTAAAGTGCTTTCAAAATCTCTAAGTAACTGACAACGATTGTCGCTTGTGAGTAACATCACAACTCCCGATATGGGGCTTTCGCGAACGGATCAACGAAATACGTTTAGCCCCATCTATGTCCATTCTGTTTACACGCCGACCAGAGATACGGTGTTGAAATACTCCAATACCAAAGGTGCGTGTAAAGAAAATAGTAGTTGTCCCAAGCGGTCAATGCGTGCGTACGGTGTTCAAATACTCCAATTCGCACACCTTGGAAGATACCCTAAACACCACGTGCGGTGTTGAAATACTCCAACACGAATGCCTCGGTAAATATGTTCCAAGTTAGACTCAACTTAGGATGGCATAGACTACCAATTTTAGGCTTACCAGATAGGATTATTATGTCATATTTTAATATTTAATGTGACGACAATATTATAAGTCCTATCTCACTCGGGACGATCATTTAAAAAAACCTAGGTATTAATGATCTACGTGTCGCGAGACGATAACCAATTATAAGCTGAATTCGATTACTTTATCGAAAAACCCGAATTTAATGTCGAATTAGAATTGGTCAACAAATTTAATAGATTCATAATAAAATTAGGACTTTAGATTTATTGATTGAAAAATTAGTTTTTATATCGGTAAAACTAAGTTTAGATTTTAGTTGGCGCGTTAATCAAATTAAGACAAGCAACCAAAACAAGCAAACACACATGTACATATTCGGCCAGACAGGGGATTCGATATTGTCAGAACCTATGACAATATCAAGGAGGATCAAGGGACGTAAAAGTAAATCAACCACGAGAACAGAAAAACTCCCTGATCGACTTAGTTGCTCCCACTGACTTCAACAAACTCCTGCGCGTCATCAGGAAACGTCGGTCTCGTTTTGGGCTCTAGCCATCTATGAAATTCCCTTAAAGGATAATTTCTAATGGGTCTTTGAGTCAGGCTCGTCTCGCTCGTCCAGGCGAAAGTGAGCAATTACAAATTTAAAATAAAACTATTCTATTTTAAATGTATACAACTTTGAACCCAATAAAAGTGGGCCAATCGAAAACAAAACAACATGGGCCTAATGGGCCAAACCATAACTGTAGGTCCGGAAATCTACCAAACACACGATATCTAATCAAACACGAGTGCGGAATCCTCGTATAAGATCGATTCAAGAAGAATAGTAGAAGAATAGACTAAATCTATGAGAAAGATGAAGTCTTGAATGAATAAACACTACTATTGAAGCTGATCGTAAACAAGAGTAATCACAGAAATCGTAAACTCCTATGAATTTAGTGAAAAGCTTACATACAATGAAAGATAATGAGGTTTATATACTACCTCTACACAATCGTAAACCTAGAGAACCCCATATGGCCCAAATCGTAATCTAGAATAAGCCCACTAACTAAAGCCAAAAACTAAATCAAGCTAGCCCAATAACAAATGTTCATGCCTTAAATAAACATAGCCCAACAATCTTCCCCTAGGCATGAATTATTTGACCTTTTCTTCTATGGCTGCAGTAGATCGAATCTGAATGAGCTTTGAACGTTGTTGAACCACCATCCCTTCTCTACGATCCGCTTTGCAGTTCCATCAAAGATACCAACCCTTATAGCATTCTCCATGTCCTTTTCATCTCCAAGTATGGGTTGGGTGGCTAGGAGCTTGATGTCTCACTCTCCAACTCTTAGCAAGTCCACTGGATCATAGAATCGGAATTGCCTCATCGGCTTGCAGAGCACCACCACTTCATGAGTTGTCGGATCGTAACACCAGCAATCAAAATTTCTGACCAGTGTGCCATCTTCGATCTCGTCCAACATGTTAATGACTCTTGTACGCTTAGTGGGTGGCCTCCTAGCTTCACCAATGGGCTGCCCTGTCACAGGGTCAGTCCCTGTCTCTCTCCATCTGACCTCTTTCAACTCAAAATCTGCAAAGTTGTTTTCTTGATGGCTCAGCAGGTTGTTGCGGATAAGATTTCCTTCAGGTCCATCCCATCTGTTTATGAAGGGAGCTCTCAGGCTTCTGATCTCAGGCTCAGTCCAGGAGTGGAATTGACCACGCGATTGATAATACTCCACATGACTGTAGCCGTCACGGATCACGGCAAATAGTTTCTTCTGGTTGTCATAATGCCAACACAAGATGGTCTCACGACTCCCACGTTTGTCAATTGAGCTCTCACCCACATCAATGGTGTATTGAGTGGGGGCTGGTCCCTGGAAGAACTCCCTGAACCAGTTTTCGTGGCATCTTGGTGCCTTGGAGATGATTCTGCCACAGCGGGCGTAATCCGGCATATCAAAGTTCTCATATCCTTCATCTGTCTCCATAGCATCTGCAGCTTGCACCCCCTGTGACGAACCTTGACCTGGGGCACCTGAGGAGTTGGATCCCACAACATCCTTCAATTCATTGTACTTCTTCCTCAGGTCCACCAGCATGTTGTACAGATATTTCATTCTGTCTTTGTCCGCCACCTCCTTCTCTCTCATATACTTGTTTTCTGCTTGAAGAGCCTTGATCTCATTCTCTCTAATTCTGTTTTGAGAGATCAGGAAGTTGATCTGAGGATCAGCGCTTATCCTCATATTTATTGGAAGCTCCACTGCTTGAAATGGCCTAAAGCTAGGAGTAGCTGTAGGCTGAGTTATTACAAGTGCAGCGCTCACTTTCACTGGGCTTGGAACAGCGAATGTGTGATCAACCTCTATGAATTGACTTTCTTCCCGAACAGGGCTATGTTCGGTTAGAAGTGGTGTTTCAGTCTGAGCAGTAGCAGGTTGATCTTGTACATCTTCTGTAGCAGTTTCTTCTTGTGCACTGGGACCCTTAGAACTGGGCCCAGCTGGATGTACTAACAAAATGCTTGAGCTGGTCTTTGAAAGCTTGAATCTGATGCTTCTTGGATTTGACCTCTTTCTAGGTGAAGGTTCACGTGTTGGAATTGGTTCTTCAAGAACATCTTCAGCATCCAGATTCAGCTCAGGATGGGTTGTATCACTGCCTGATGATCCGATCATGTCATCCCTTGACCAGCATCTCATCAATGAGTACATTCGTCCGCAGGGCGTGATTGATTTTGCAAGTGTTCATCCCAGCCACCAGAGAGTAGAATAACTCCATGTGTTTTTCTGGCGGGTCTTCCAGATAAGCAGGCATACAGTGATCCTGTTCATATTTTATGTCTTCGATAAGCATCTCTTCTGCCATCTGAGAAGGACAAGACAAATGCATCAGACTTGTTCGTTAAAGAGCATTTAACTTTATTAACCCTTGTCGAAGTTTAATTGAAAAAAAAATTTTACTTTTGCATTTCACAAAAATTTCAATTTAAACTTTATGGAGAATAATTGATTTAAACTCATGCTCACCAAAGTTCACAAACACCATCAATTTTTTAACTTAAGTTCAAAGAGATTAAAAACCAAATTAAGTGTGTTTACGATCCTTAAAACATGTTTAGGATCCGAAAGTTGGGTTTACGATTTTAAATATGAGTTCACGATCGGGTTTAAGCTTGGTTCAATTGGAAACACATAGCCCAATCGTAAACTCCTAAAGCCCGATCGTAAACTACACTCGAATGCTCGGATCGGAATCACAGATCGTAAACATCGATCGTAATCGTCGATCGTAAACAACGATCGTAAACACGAAAAGTCGTCTTCTTCAACGCGACGGTCGTAAACGCCCAAAACCTCCATTTTTGAACCTGCAATAAACTCGTAAACCCGTTAAACACCTCAAACAGTTAAAATGCTCAACCAACACTACCTTTTAACAGTTTCTAACACAATTCCGACTTCCAATCTCGTCAAAATAACTCGAACACGGTAACGAGAGAAACGGGACTTGAGTTAGGGTTTGAAATGAGAAATCCGAGAATCAATTGAGAAAAGCTCCTGGTTACAGACGATTGATAGAGGTTTCTTGATCGGAAATGAATTGCGAGAGAGTCTGTGTGCTCAGATCTCACAGTGGTGAACGGAGATGGTCGGAAATGGGTTTTCCGGCGAGTGGCGGTGGCGGTTAGGGTTTTTCTTCGGCGGATCGTAAACAGATGTGAGGAGATATAGTGGGTGATCGTAAACCAAATTGGGTATATATACCCCTGTTTTGAAATTTACATTTTGCCCCCTCCATTTTCAACAACATTTCAAAAATCACCCAAACCTTAAACAATGCTAATTCTCTTAAAAAAATGTCAACTTTGAGAAAAACAGAGAATTTACGAAGCTTCCCCTCAGACTTAGCCCCGAGTATCCGATCATGATCATAAAATAATAAAACTTAAAATTTTTAAAGACAAACACAAAACTTGAAAAATGCACAAGCTTAAGATAATCTATAAACTAGACAAAGATGTACTTACCTTGAGATTGATGTTTTTCATGGATCAAACCAGACAAAACATTAACTGAGGAACCCTTTTCAGCTTCCGTTACTCGACGTTCTAGACATTTGCTCAAAATTTTTGAAATCTCATAAACTCACATCCAGATAAAAACATTTTAAGTGCTTAATTGTGGTATATAATTACCGTTATGTTTAACCGTCCCCACACCCAATTGTTCATAGCAAAACCTACCCAACCTCAGAGTTTATTGAGGATTCACAAACCCCCAACTTGAGGAACCATGCAACACTGCTTTGACAACCACTTATTTCTTATTTTCTTGAATTATCGGTTGGTGATCAGGTCGGCCGCATAAGCAGCAGAGAAGACCAACAAAATGTAAAACCACGAGACGATCTTACTACTGCATGATTCGGTAATTGTATAACAACAAGAAGTAAATAAAGCTTTGCTTTATTGATTCACTTAGAGATTACAAGTAGAGAGAGAAACACACTCAGTTTACACACAGTTAAGAGTTGTAGAATGACAGCACTAGTTAACTCTCTCTAACACGGACTATTTATAGTCACTTAGTTAACAGGCCAGCGGACCACCAGCGGACCACCAGCGGACCATCTGGTCCGCCCGGACCATCTGGTCCGCCCGGACCATCTGGTCCGGCGGTGCATCTGGTACGGCCAGTGACTATATTATCCATACAGATGCTCTAGATTAGATACAATACACGAGACACACGTTAGCATAGGAATATGCTCTAACAAACTCCCCCTTAACGTGTAGTGTATCTATATTCTAACTAAACTTCAGTCTTCAATCTTCAACAATGTTGCATCTGATCTTCAACTTGAAATCTTGTCAGAATTAGAGCTTCCATGGCTGGATCAACCTTTGAAAAAAACTTTGAACTTCAAGATCCACTTGTGAAAGATATAACATACTCCCCCTTTCACCATGCATGAGTTGTCTCACTTAGATAACCTGCAATTTCAGAAGACAGAAACACGGCTTTCCTTTTCTTTTGAAAATTAAATTAATCTTGGCGCAAAACTTCTCTTCAAGAATCCAAGATATAGTTTCGAATTTTTAAATTTTGTATCAAGTATCGATCGATCGAAAACAAACAAGACATGAAAACTTTTTGACTTTTTGAAACTTTATATCAAAACACACCGAAAATCTTTTTGAATTTTTCAGATATGAAACATACATGCAATACAGAAATGAAATACTGAATCACACACTATTTTTGTCTTTTGTGAGAAAGATCACAACTTGGGATCATATTGGTCATAACATGCTGAACTACACTTCAATTTCAAATACTTCAGCACACAAGTCATGTCGATTACCGGTATAATTTGTCCATTTTAAACTCAGGCACAATCATACTCATACCATCTGGATATGTTATTGATTGATTTAGTTTGCTTTGACCAGTGTACCCCACACTACCAGACATACTTAGATATGTTTTTGCTTCTTATATCACACTTTGTGATTTCATTTGTGACTTAATCACATAATGATTGTATTCATGATTCAGTCAACTGTGTTTCATGAAAAAAGAAATAAGAACGTTAAATCGTCTACCTTAAGGTCGATCTTTCGATACGCAGATAAGGCCTCGGATTTAACAAAATAAGAAAATAAAACAAGTTGAAGTTGTATAACTCAACAACAATCAGGTCGGTACTCCCGTACACGCAGAGAAAGTCCGATGAGTTATACGAAACACCAAAGAAAATAAAGCAGAATGTCAAACGAACAACAATCAGGTCGGTCTTTCGACACGCAGAGAAAGTCCGATGAAAATCAAACAAGTTTAAATCTTAGCAAAATAAACACATGTATACACAGTGACTTCTCATTTTTTTTCACATATCTTTTCTTGATATATCATGAGATATGCATCAAGATGTTGTCCACTTGGTCAAGCATTAGTATTTAGTGTTTATCACATCTGAATACTTTCTGATTTAATGCCGAGCCTACCAAGTACATCAAACAATGATCTTATGGCTTTTTTCATGTAATTTATCCATGAGCCAGACACGTAAGCTAATGTACCATCATTTCCCAAATATGTTGGATACAATTTCTCATTTTTTCAATGTTTTTGTATTTTTCCATTTTTCAATGTTTTTGTATTTTTCCATTTTTCAATGTTTTTGTATTTTTCATTTTCTCCCCCTTAAAATGAAAAATCTATTTTTTGATTTTCATTTTAACAAAAACAAAAACACAAAGACACTATTTTTGGTTTTTAAATATTCTCTCCCTAAACTACAAACAAAAAGAATTAAAGAAAGAAAATTGACCAATCGATACTGAGACCTGTCAGGTTTAGCTTTCAAAAAATTTTAGTTTTGAAAGATGATATCACATGTAATTTAAGTTAAGAATGTAGAATACTCCTCCATCAGCAACTTTGCAATCACTAATAGGTCTTCTAGGAATACCTGCACACTGGTTTAAATGATTAGTACTCAAATGACCCAAAGCACACAGCTTCTGGTCGACCAGTGTCTTCCTCAAAATCAGTTGCAGCTTTGCTGACCACCTTAGGTCGCCACTGCATTTTGACCTTTTCTGTTTTTACTGAACCATCATCTTGTGATGAACCTTCAACACTTGAATCAAATTTAAAAAATTGTTTCTTTTTAGATTTAGTGTTAGACGGTGTGGACTCAGTAAAAATTTTGCCTGATTCATCGATAAATGTGGCAGATTTGTTTGAAAATGATCTTTTACCAGTTTCAGGACAATCCTTTACCATGTGTCCCTTTCGGCGACACTGATAGCACAAACGATAAGATCTTTGAAAATGTGATTTGTCCTGAACTGATGAACACCTCTCAAAGGGCTCAGAAACATCAGAAATATCATCAAAAATTTGAAAGCGTTTAGAATGTGCCCATTTTGATGTAGGACTTCGAGGTGTGGAATTTGATCCAGATGAAGACGAAACTTTCACTGCTTGAACTTCACCAGAAGAACTTGTAGATGAAGCCTTCGTTTGGATCTTTCCACCGAATCCATTTTCCATTGTAGACATGAAGACTTGAGCCAAATAATAAATTTGTTCCAAGCTTGTGTCTTTCTTGACATGTAGAGCTTTCTTGGGCATATTTTTCTTGACATTCTTTGCACCCTTCTTACTATCACTACCCAAACCACAACGTTTGTAACCTGGTAGCTTAGTTAAATCGACTTCAGAACACGAAGGACCCGCTTTAGCAGCTTGATTAAACGAAGCTTTAATATCCTTTAGTTTGTTAGATTCAACCAGTTGAGTAGCAAACTTTTCTTCATGCAACTGCTTTTCATCCTTCTCCACTTGGTTTCCAACAGAACCAACTCCCTTTTCAGAAATGAAACCACCTGAAACAAACTTTGTCGGAAATGTATCAACCAAACTCACCCCTGTCATCTTTGATTTTTGTGATTTCTTCAATTCAGACTTCTTAGCAACAAATTCAGAATAATCACCAGTTATGCCAGAACCTAGAATATCAGCAAGAACATCAGATTCAATAACTGGATGCGGAATCTGGTTATACTTCTCGCTTCCAAACACCTTCTTGAAATTCTCATCTTTGCATAAGTAACTGGTAAAAGAATGTGAGTTCTTCAAATTATTCAACTGCCTCTTAAGATCCAACACTTCAACATTCAGATCAGATATTTTCTTTTGAGCTTCACCCAATGCTATTTCTGATTCAATTAATTGCTCTGAAGCTGTATTAAATCGAAACTTTTCCTGTCGCATCTGATCATGAGCATCACACACTTCCTGAGTAATTTTCTTGACACGACCTTCATGAATCTCAATATTTCGTTTCATCAACTGATTTTCATGTGTCAAAGTCGTGACTTTATCAAGTAAGATGGAATGTTCCTTTTGACGATCACTTTCTTTTGCATTAACTTCATCAAACTCTTTCTGAAGATCATCATACAATTGCTGAAGAGAATCCAATTTTATTTTGGATTTACTAAACAAAGCATCAAAATCTTCGATGGCGTCTTTTGCTTCATTCTCCCATTTCTCAACACTTTTAACCAACTCCTCATTCTCAGTTTTCAACTTCAGAAATTTTTCCTTATCTTGAGCAACTATGTCATCCATTTTGCTCTTAAGCTTAACAATCTCTTCCATCAACTCATCCTTTTCGTTTATTAATTTCTCATTTATTTTGCAAAACTCATCAGAATTCTCAACTTTCTTCTTGAAACTTTCTAATTCTGTTTCCTTCAGTGTTCTCTCAAACATTAACCCTTCCTTTTCTTGAACCAATTCACGAATTTTTCTATCCTTTTCAGCACAAAATTCACATGTTGACTCATACCCACTAACTTCATAATCACTTGTTTCAGATGTAGTGATCTCAGATATACACCCACTCGATTCGACTTTGATATTTGCCATTAACGCCACAGGTTGGCCGTTGATATAACAAATTTCGTCTGAGTCGGCACACGTATCTTGAATAGCAGTCAAAGCAATAGGTGATTTGTCAAATTGTTTTGCCCATTCTTCATACTCTCTTTCTGCTTGAGCTTCAGCCATCATAGCTTTTGCGTCATGCTTATCAGATTTAACTTTATCAGAAGACGATTGAGAACACTCACGAGCAAAATGTCCAATCTTGGAACACTTGAAACATTTTACTTTAGATTTATCCAAACCCAGTTTTCTACTTCCTGGAACAAAGGAATTCTTCCCATGTTTCTTGATAAATCATTTCCCCTTTTCAACTATCATTGCAAATTGCCAATGCAGATGTAATTCAGCCAATTGATCATCATCCAGCTGTTCTAACTCAGTTCTACTCAAATCAGCATCACTAATTTGACCAAATATCGAACCAGACGGTGAAGATATAAAGGCAGATAACAATGCAGTCAATTCTTCAGTTGATTGAGCAGAATGAGAATTGTTTGTTGATTTATCTGGAATAGTAAAATAACATCCTGGAGAATAACCAGAATTTTCAGAATGTCCAGCAAGAAAAGCTGTTACTGGTGGATTACTGCTTGAAATAGAATGTGACTTTGTTTTAGCATGCATAGTAGCTAAATTTTCTCCAAAATATACTTCAGGATTCTGAACCGTAGGATGTGCAGATTTCTTCACCAGCAATTCCATCCCACGAGCTTGTAATTTGCTCGTTATTTGATTGAATGTCCAAGTTGAATAATTTGGATCATTTGTCAACATCATCACATAATTTTCCCATTTTTCTGGTAATGCTTCCAGAATTTTCTCTTTCAATTCATCACTATCTTTCTTGACTCCTACAACATCAAGTTCATTTATTAAATGGGAAAACCGAGCAATCAAATCTGGAATTTTCTCATTCTCGCAGTGCCTGAAATTATCAAACTCTTTCTTCAACACTTTCTTTCGAGTATTTTTGTATTGATCATTACCCGTACATCTCTCTTCAATAGCATCCCACAATTCCTTAGCCGTTGTACATTGCTTAAATTGATGCATTAGCTCTTTTGGCAAGGCCATTGTAAGATAACTATATGTTTTCTTTTCTCGAGCAAACAATTTCCGTTCATCAGCATCGAAACTACTAATCATCTTTGGTTTGTTGGGACTAATCATCGGATATTCATATTATTTCTCAATTGGAATCCAACTCTCAATATCTTGTGAATAAATGTAAGATTCAAATCGACTTCTCCAATTGTGATAATCTTCAAGCCTTAGCAATATAGGAACTTTTTGAGTTGTTCCTATCTCATTATCATAGTTCAACATGGCTTGCATTGATGTTTGAGCAGCAGTCATTGCATAGAAATCACTCATTTTGATGTTAAACTTAAAACTCCAAAACTTTGAACTCAAAAACGAGGGTCTTCCAAGCGGATTTTGGGGGTCAAACTGGGGTGTACAGACCTTTCAGGTGAGTATACGTCTAGATCTCGGAAAGACGAACGTTTTGACTGGTATTGGACTTCGTAACTCCAAACGGTTTGCAAGTTACGTCAGTTTTAGTGAAGATATGTTTTCTGCCAGCGGACCAACACAAATTGGCGGATCAAAATACTATCAGCGGACCAGTTCCGGATCAAATTTGTACTAGCGGACCAAATTCCGGATCAGATTTCGTCCGGCGGATCAGATTTCGTCCGGCGGATCAGATTTCGTCCGGCGGATCAGATTTTGGTACGGCGGATCAAAACTGGTACGGCGGACCAGATTTTTTTCAGCGGATCACACTCATACGCTGAAACTGCCGCGGATCAGCTGTTGAAGATTGCCGGGGCGGATCAAACGGCGGACCAAATGTTCATCCGGCGGACCAGACTCAGTTCGAACTAAAATCGACTGATTTTTCGTGAATTCGACGTTTTCGATCGAAAAATTGGTTCAAATAGGTGCGAAAACACTCCAGAAACACTCAGAAATCATTTTTCATCACAGAAACACTCGGAATTGGAAGAATTTGATGAAAAATGATGAAAACCCAAACTTTCTCTCTCTAGAATTAGAAAACTTACTAAATCACAGCAGTAGAGCAACCTGGAATGCTCTGATACCACTTGTAAAACCACGAGACGATCTTACTACTGCATGATTCGGTAATTGTATAACAACAAGAAGTAAATAAAGCTTTGCTTTATTGATTCACTTAGAGATTACAAGTAGAGAGAGAAACACACTCAGTTTACACACAGTTAAGAGTTGTAGAATGACAGCACTAGTTAACTCTCTCTAACACGGACTATTTATAGTCACTTAGTTAACAGGCCAGCGGACCACCAGCGGACCATCTGGTCCGCCCGGACCATCTGGTCCGGCGGTGCATCTGGTACGGCCAGTGACTATATTATCCACACAGATGCTCTAGATTAGATACAATACACGAGACACACGTTAGCATAGGAATATGCTCTAACACAAAATAATTTTCTTTTCTTTTTCATTTTCTTTTTCACAATTTTCATATATATTTCTTTTTGAATTCTTTTTTCTTTTCCTTTTCTGAGGTGTTGTCATTTACAGTATAAACATGGCGTGTGAGAGAGTGAATACAAGGTAAATTACCACTCTCAACCCATTTGTGCTGGGTCTCAGTTTTTTAAACTATGTAAACTAGGATGGAAACCTAAACATATATAAGAGTTAAGATTACTGCACTTACAATGGATGATCATTGTTTTTGATTTAGCTTACCGAACATCATCTTTGAGACGTCTTTCACTTCTGCCTTACACGTGTCAGTCTCTGATCGTCATGGAAATTTATATCACTTCCTACCAACTCAAGGCAAAACAAAAGACATCATAAAAACCTCAAACAGATATTTTTTGAATTTTCTGAGACAATTATATTTCTTCCCCTGTTTTTATGAGGCTTTTGAAAACAAACACTATATATATATATATATATATATATATATATATATATATATATATTTAAATTTTCTATTTTTTTTTCTAATTTTCTTAAAAACAAGTATTGACAAATAAAAGTTGATCAGATCATTCCTCGAAGGCAATCATCCGAAGGCCTTCGACACACATTTCAAAATTTGGTCGCGGGAGGGGTTTTGTGAAAATGTCCGACACATTCTGATCGGAGCTTACCTTTTGAAGCTGAATTAGCTCCCGATCATAGCAATCTCGAATGAAATGTACCTTTATGTCTATATGCTTGGTTTTAGAATGTTGGACAGGGTTTTTCACAATTTCCAGAGCAGCAGCATTGTCGCAAAAGATAGGAGTGTTAACAAATTCCATACCGTAGTCTGTGAGCTGGTTTTGGATCCATACTACCTGTGAAGTACCGGCAGATGCTGCCACGTACTCTGCTTCGGCAGTTGATTTAGATACGGTATGCTGCTTCTTGCTCTGCCAGGAAATGAGTCGATCGCCCAGATATTGACATCCTCCAGTGGTTGACTTCCGATCCAAGTCACTGCCTCCATAGTCGCTGTCAGTATATGCATACAATTGAAAGTCAGTGTTCTTTGGGTACCAAAGACCAAGCCTAGGCCTGCCCTTCAGATACCTAAAAATACGTTTAACAGCATTTAGATGAGAAAGTTTAGGGTTAGCCTGATAGCGAGCACATAAGCAAACTGCATGCATAATATCTAGCCGACTTGCTGTTAAGTACATCAGCGAACCAATCATTGATCGATACGTGAATTCGCTCACTGACTCCCCGTCTGCATCTGCTGACAAAAGAGGTCGGGATGCCATTGGAGTTGAAATTGGATTTGAGTCTTGCATCTTGAATTTTTCTAGAATCTCATTCACATATTTGGCTTGGTGAATAAGAATCCCAGATTCATCTTGTTTTACTTGCAAGGCTAGGAAGAAACTCATCTCCCCCTGATCGCTCATTTCAAACTTTTTCTTCATAATCTCCTCAAATTCGGTGCACAATTCCTCGTTTGATGAACCGTAGATGATGTCATCTACATACACTTGCACCATGATTATGTCCTCATCCACCCTCTTCCTAAACAAAGTTTGATCAACAACTCCTCTTGTATATCCATTCTCCACCAGGTGATTGGACAACGTTTCATACCAGGTACGAGGAGCTTGATGCAAACCGTACAAGGCCTTATCTAGTAGATAAACATGATCTGGATTTTCTTCATCTATGAACCCTGGTGGTTGGGTTACATAAACTTCTTCGTTGATCTCTGCATACAGGAAGGCAGTCTTCACATCCATCTGATGGACTGTAAAATTGAGATACGATGCCACAGCCAGAAAGATCCGAATTGCTTCCAATCTCGCCACCGGAGCGTATACCTCGTCATAGTCAATCCCGTGAACTTGCCTGTGACCTTGTACTATTAACCTCGCCTTGTTTCTTACAATGATTCCCGAGTCATCCTTCTTGTTCTTATAAAGCCACCTCGTGGGAATCACCTTCTTGTCATCTGGCCGCTTCACAAGTCGCCACACTCCTAGCTTTGAGAACTGATTAAGCTCATTGTGCATGGCCTCTATCCAATTCGGATCTCTGAGAGCAACCATCACATTCGGAGGCTCAATCTGGGAGATAAAACATGAGTACATGCAGAAATTGATATCCCCTGTGCGGCTTCTAGTTGAAACTCCTGCAGACACTGGTCCAAGTATGTTGCTGACTGGATGATCCTTGTTGATCCTAGATACCTGAACTTCTGGCACAGACACAGAAACAGGCAGATTAGAACTAACAACATTATCATTTATATCATTCATACCTAAGCTTTGTGGAATTTATGAATCATTATCACAAGTTCCTGATGTTCCCGGAGCATCTGCGTTGTCATTTGTAGGAACAGGAACTGGTGCCTTCTCACAGACTCTTTCAGTGTGAGGTCTTGATTCAGATGGCTGAGTGATAATCTCTTCTTCTTCCCCTAAGTTGTGAAGCTCATTCGAAAACTTGAATCCTTCAAACAGAGACCCATAATTAAAAATCCAATCAGGTCCGGTCCCTGCATCCGATGGATTGTCCTCAAGCCAGTCCACGTTGAACGCTTCAATGATCAAACCGGTGGTCTTGTTATAGACACGATAAGCACTATTTCCCGAATAACCAACGAAATAACACTCATCAGCTTTCGCCTCGAATTTCCCTACGTCGGACTGTAACAGTACCGTGCACGGACATCCAAATGTCTTAAAATATCCCACCGTTGGCTTTTCTTTATAGACAATCTGATACGGTGTTTTCTCATGACGCTTGTTCAACAAAACGCGATTCTGCACGTAGCACGCCGTATTAACCGCTTCAGCCCAGAAGAAGATTGGTAGTTTAGCTTCACACATCATTGTCCTTGCCGCTTCAATGAGTGTCCTATTTCTTATCTCAGCTACACCATTTTGTTGAGGGGTGTAGGGCGCACTGAACTGTCTGTCAATCCCTTTAGCCCCACAAAACATATTCAACTCAGCGTTCTTGAATTCCGTTCCGTTATCCGATCTGATAGCTTTGACCTTCTTGTTCAGCTGATTCTCTATGAGAGTGACAAACTGTTTCACTAGGGCTGGAGTTTCATACTTGTTTGACAAGAAGTAGACCCAAGTAAAACGTGAATAGTCGTCCACAATCACTAGACAATAGGAGAATTTGCTGATGCTCTGAACTTGCATAGGCCCAAAAAGATCCATGTGTAGAAGTTGTAGAACTGATGACATAGAGTTTGCTATCTTCGGACGATGTGGCAACTTGTGCTGCTTCCCCTTCGCACATGCCACGCATTTTTCCACAGTTGAGAAGTCTTTGATGGACAGCTTTCTGACATGCTCTCCCTTTGCGAGCTTGGTCAAATTCTTCATATTTGCATGCCCCAAACGACGATGCCACAACATAGCTAAATTTTCGTTTTGTTTTGAGATGAGGCATGCTTCTTCTGACGTTGGAGGATTGCCCATGTTGAGAAGATATGAATTTGAACGTCTTGGAGTACGCATTAGTATGCACTCCTCGGGAATCTTCACTCCGGGATTCAAAATAATGCATTCCTTCCGATTGAACATCACAGAATAGTCTTTGTCACAGATCTGAGAAACACTCAGCAAACTGTGAGATAGTTCGTCCACATAGTGTACGTCAGAAAAAGACAAATTTCCACTTCTCACAACACCTTTCTTGCTAATTCTACCACCCACACCACCTGCAAATGAAACTCCTCCACCATCGAAATCCTCTACATCTTCCAAAAGGGACCGATCTCCGGTCATGTGTCGGGAGCAACCACTATCAACGTACCAGAGATTGTTGATAGATCTTCTTAGCTGTCCCTACAAGAATCAAAAATTAATGAGATCCAGGTACCCAGGCCATAATAGATCTGGGCACACCTTTTGCATCAATGTAGTTAACTAATTGAAGAATCATTTCAGACTTTGATCTAGACACATTCTCATTTTGAATGTTGACTTTTGGTTTCCATGTGGTGGTTTTCTCTGGTTTCAACACAGTTGTTGAATTGTTCACAGTCACATGTTTCTTTTGTGGTGAAATGACCTTTTTACCAGTTGGCTTTTTAACTGGTGTACACTCAAGTTTCAGTTTAGTATACACAAGTTGTTTTGTTTGAGTGACACCTTTTTGTTTCAAAACCTGTTGCTCGGCTTTCGCTTTGCCATTAGGTTGATTAGCTCTTTTTACTTTAGCCACTTGTTTTTCAACAAATTCTGGTTTTATCTTGTGGTAAACTCCTTTAGATACATAAGTTTGTTTTGGAGTTCTGGTCACATTCCACTTATCAACAACAGGCTTTGTCACAGGTGCCTTTGCGTTTGAAACCTTAGACTGTTCAGTCTTCATTGGTTCAAAACACTGCTTCCCCTGAGACACAGCTTGTTGTTTCTGCTTTTGTTTTTGCTTCTCTCCGGTCATCATTTTCTCCAACATACTAGTCCGTGGGTTTTGTGGATAGTATGGTTGGTAAGGTCTATTCACACAGTTAGCTGCAAAATGTCCTGGCTTTCCACATTGAAAGCAATTCATGAGTCTAGGCCTATTGACATGACTACAGAGGTATGAACGTCTTGGGTAAGACGACTTCCACTCTGGCTTATCATCCCATTTGTGTATAACACGTTGTTTATCCTTATCAGATTGTGTAATTAAACAAAATTGTTCCGATT
Source organism: Deinandra increscens subsp. villosa (assembly GCA_039602395.1). Lineage (NCBI taxonomy): Eukaryota > Viridiplantae > Streptophyta > Magnoliopsida > Asterales > Asteraceae > Deinandra > Deinandra increscens. The sequence goes on from JBCNJP010000027.1 coordinate 105,542,352, forward strand.
TAGATTTGTTTGTTCTATTAAAAGCCGCACAACCTGGGGATAAGCAACAAAATCTTTGGCCTTAGTCTCACGACCGATTTTTGTGTTAGGCACGCGAATTTTAAAACCAGACACTTTTTCATTTGATTCTGAAACATTTTTTAACAACGATACAGCTACTTGTTTTGACTTGGATGTTTCTAGTTCTGACACAAGTGCCATTACATCATCCTTAGGTAAACACAAACTAGAACTACTAGAACTACTAGACTCATGACTCTCTGCCACTCTCTGACACTCTGCATCCTCCTCAGAAATGTCTTTGATTTCTACTTCATCTGCACAATAAATAGATACATCAGAAGCGCTCACACAGTTATTCAGAGAAGTATTTGATGGACCTGCTTCACACGCGTCTGTCATCACTCTATCCTTATTACCCAAGCCATAAGTCATGTGCTTTTCATTTTCAATTTCCTCTACTGTCATAGGCTTCACTCCAACCAAGACACTATCTAAAGGAGGTCCTTCTTCATGCATTTCCGATGCAGATCTATCTATATGATCCTCCTCTAAGATCATTCCTATCACATCTCTAGTTTTATCTTGAGGAACAACGTTCTTGTTTGCAAAGCTAATTCCTATTCCACCTTTATCCTTTCCCATTCTAACCTCAGTTATGCAAGTATCTAGAGATTTACTAGCCTGTAACATTCTTTTGCTTCTCATAAGGTTCATGTCAAGCTTAACCTGCAACTCATTGTTATTATGCTTAAGGTCATCTATCTGCTTACTTAGCTTAGCTATTTCTAACTTAGCGTTGTCTTACAAATAGGCATTCTCAGTTGCAAGTTTCTTATATTTCACTATATCTAATTTCTGGGCTTTAACTTTTTCTTCATTCTTTTGCCATCTACCCTTAAATGAGCTTCTTTCACATTTTGTCTCAAACAATTCTAATTCAAAGTTTTTGCAAAATTGTCTAAGACCAGTAATTATACGATGACAAACAGGGTTAGAACATACCTTGGTGTGATCCGCTGCCATAGCTTCATTCTCCTCAGGTTCATCTTCAGTGACCACAAAAGCATGCTCCTCTTCATCATCATCATCCATAATCGTCATCATAGCATGCGTCAGACTCAGATCCTTCAGCTGGGGGGTCCAGTCATAACCTCCACCTTCCTGCACCATTAAAGCACTTATCTCGGCCTTTGCCTTCCCATCAGCCGGCTTCTTCATCTCTGCTTTCTCCTTCCTTGGCTTGCTACACTCTCTAGCAAAATGCCCATATTCATCACAATTGTAGCACCTAAGCTTCGTCTTATCAAACCCCATTCTGATCTTGTCTTGATCCTTCCAAACATTTCGCCCTGTAGTAGCCATGAACTTCTTAGCCCTGAACACCGCCATAGCCATTTTCCAAGAGACGTCCAACATCTCCACATCCTCTGGATTAATCTGATTAAGCTCCCCCGATAGGATCTCAGAAGGAATTAGTGTTCCGGCCATTAAAGCATGGTAACTGTTCATGAATCCCATACCCAGTGCAAAATTGGGATCGTTGTTGGCCTCAGAATTGTCACCTCCACTCGAACTAGATTGAGGTTGTGCTACAAATGCATTCGTTTGAGTCACCGAACTTGATCCACCTCCAACAGACTTTCCTTTCTGCTTCACATCTACCTCTTCCGACAACAAAGCTTGATTCAGTTTCCCAGCCAAACTCAAAGAACTTATATGATTCAACTCACGCTGTTTATCATCAATGAGCTTCGACTTCAACTTGTTAATCATTTCATCCAGAGACAGCTCACTCAATTTGTTGTTGTCCTTAATAATTGAGATATTGGTGTTCCATGACTTTGGCAGACTGTTTAGCAGCTTCAAATTCTTATCTTCCAATTCCGGCTCCACACCATAACTTGACATTTCTGCCATCAGAGAGACAAATCTTTGTACTTGCGCTTCGAAAGATTCACCTTGGATGTGATTAAACAAATTGAATTTCTGCTTCAACATCTGCTTTCGACTCGCCTTGATGTCAGGATTTCCCTCATAAGCAACAATCAATGCATTCCACAGTTGTTTCGCTGTCTTGCAATGCTTAAAACCTTGAGCAATGTCTGGTGTCAACGCCATGGTCATAATTGCAAATGCCCTCTCAGCCTTGTTGCACCTTTCCCAGTCGTCATCTTCAAACTCCTCTTCAGTCTTAGCTTTTCCTGCCTTAGCTCCTTCTCCATGAGTAGGCACATGTGGTCCATTCAGCACCGCTCTCCACAATCTCAAGTCAACACTCTTCAAGTGGTTTTCGAACCTATACTTCCATTCCAAAAAGTTATCTGCCGAAGTAAGTCTCGGTGGACGTGTAATAGACCCAATCTCGAAGTCCAATTTCTGATACATACTTGGTTCAAAATCCATTTCGTAAGCTTAGGAAACCTAAAACTAAAGTTCAAACGTCCAAACAATGAGATTACGATTGAGAAACCTTGATTACGATCGCAAACCCTTGTTTACGATCGGGAACACTTGATTACGATCCAAAGCTAATCGCAAACACCAATTCCGATTACAACAGTCGTAAACACCGATTACGATATCCGATTACGATTCCGATAATCGTAAACACTCGATTCCGATTGAAGAGGATCGTAAACACCAATTACGATCAGATGTGATCGTAAACTCGATTACGACTCCGTGTTTCCGATATGACCAAATCGTAAACACCCGATTCCGATCAAGCAAGATCGTAAACGCCCACAGTACGAATCGTAAACGCCTAAAGGTGTGATCTTGAAGTCGTAAACGCACAAACAGATGCAGATCTTCAACAACCAATGTCGTAAACACCCAGAAACTCGAAGAACAACAGCAGCAAATGTCGTAAACACCCAGAAACCTTCAAATCTTCAACCAACCACGAACACAAACCCAGAAAACACTTGAATCAATATCGTGAGAGCCTCGAATCTAAGATTCTTGGCTCTGATACCAATTGTAGGTCCGGAAATCTACCAAACACACGATATCTAATCAAACACGAGTGCGGAATCCTCGTATAAGATCGATTCAAGAAGAATAGTAGAAGAATAGACTAAATCTATGAGAAAGATGAAGTCTTGAATGAATAAACACTACTATTGAAGCTGATCGTAAACAAGAGTAATCACAGAAATCGTAAACTCCTTTGAATTGAGTGAAAAGCTTGCATACAATGAAAGATAATGAGGTTTATATACTACCTCTACACAATCGTAAACCTAGAGAAGCCCATATGGCCCAAATCGTAATCTAGAATAAGCCCACTAACTAAAGCCAAAAACTAAATCAAGCTAGCCCAATAACAAATGTTCATGCCTTAAATAAACATAGCCCAACAATAACGAATCCCCGACCAAATCAAATGTGGTTGGGCCGAATATGTACGAAAGATAATTCAATCAATTAAACTAAATCGGATTATGTTTGGTGGATCCAAAATCGACTAAACATAATGAAAAGGCGATTCATGCAATTTCGCGACTTTCGGGTTCAAAACCCCAGTTCGCGAAAATATTTCGGTTTAATATAACCGATATGGGTTTGCGTGTGGTGATCAAGGCTCTAATCCCACTGTTAGGTTACGACAGTGGCATTCGGGTCTCGGCAATAGCAATTTTTTTTATTTTTTTTTAATGTTCGGAAATAATTATTTACAATAAATAATTATTTAATCAACTACTGAGTAAATTAAATTAGATTAAATTAACAATTAATTTAATTGGCAGCGGAAACGATTTAATTTACAAACACAAAAAACCAGTCATTTAACGTAAGCAAAACAACAGGATTCGAAAATCACCAAACGCGCAAACACCAAAAATGCGTTTAAACAAAAACGCAATATAATCAAAATAATTAAACAATTAAATCTAAACTAATAACGAGTTTAGATATACCTGAGCGGTGATTCAAACAAACGTTCGAGACACCGGAAGTCAACGGGTGACGCTAGGATTTCGCAGATCGATTTGACGGGCAAATCGAGAATGACCTCGCAGTTACGGATTTCCCTCGGCGACTCGGCACCGAAATCTCGTACGTCGGATAGGCGCGAAATTAGGGTTTCGCGGACGACGGCGGAACACGCGGGTGACACGGTTCGCGGCTAGGGTTTTGTCGACGGTGGAACGGCGACGGCGAGGGGAGGGCGGCGGCCGGCAGGGGCGGCCGGCAGGGGCGGCGGCGGCGTGCGACGGGGCGGCGGTGGCTGGAGTCGCGGTTCGCGGCTGCGGCTCGATGAGAGGCGGCGGCTGCGGCGCGGCTTCGGCGACGGCGGAGAGGCAGGCGGTGGCGGCGGCTATGGCAGCGGCGGACGGCGGCGGTCGACGGCGGAGCGAGATCGGCGGGTTGCTGCGACGGCTCGGGTTGGGCTGCTGCGGTGGCTCGGCTTGGGTTGCTGTGGCGGCTCGGCTAATGGTGAAAGGGTTCTCGCGGTTAACTGAACAGATCGCCGGAGAAGCAGAGGAGGCGGCGGCGGCGGGGCGCCGTCGGCGGCGACGAGAGAGAGGAGAGGGAGGGGGCCGAAAATTCTCTAATGGGGATTAGGGTTTGCGCGCCCTCCATTAGTCAGATATATATCTGACTAATTTTCCATTAGGTCCCTCGAGTTTATTTTAATCCTCAATCGAACCATTTAATCTACACGACTAACATTTAACTGTTAAACGTTTGTCGTGTGCCGAGATTTAACGAATATCAGTCATTGACTTATACATTAATCGTCGTTTAAGACGTAATATTATTTATCGTCTTTTGTCGCTAATTTAATTTTAATAATCTAATCAATTATTTATTTATTAAACTATTTAATAAACAAACAATTAATCGTTCTGCGAATATGCCGGTTATAAAGTAAGCGGTCTTAAATACCCGTTGCCTCCGGTGTAACTCTTACGGGTCTTGACCGGGTCGGGTTCTTGATTCAGTCGGGTCTGGACACCTAAATCCAACACCTACAACCCACACAACCCATTTACATAATCATAGCCCAACTACATTTAATTAGCCCAGAAGTATTTCTAATGCAAAAGCCTTATAAAATTCTAGACTCTACAGTTTACATATATAATAAGTATATATGAAGTTAAGATGGATAAATATTAAAGTATTAAATATACCGAGTTAATCGGATATTTAGAAGTTCGTGCGGACCGGAAGGCTATGCGCCTGTACATTGGGGTTTCAGGCAAAAGCGAGGGTGTCGCATAAATCCCAACTGGGAACTGGCATACCTCACTGGGCGATCCCGGAGTGAGCGTTTACTTATAGGAATGCATGTCTTCGTATTATCGTTAAAAGAAAATGATAACGGCCTAAAAGGCATTTTGGTTATTTTAACCTTTAAAAAGGAATGAACTTAATAATTGAATATTATTAAGATAATAAGACGTTAAAATAAACATAGAAAGTGTTTATTATATTAAACCTTGCATTAATGCCTTACAATACGCGATTAGGTTAAATTGGAAGGCATAGCGGAGGTTTTGCCTGAATTAACTGCTTAAGAGAATAAGGTGAGTTCTATGAGCCCACTCTTTAAATGTTTTAATGCTTTAAATGTTTTCGGGCTGATAAACATATAAAAGTTATGAAAATATATTCAAATGTTTTATAACTGAGATATTGTATATTTTAACTGTTTGAGTTGTTAAAAGGTTTTTGATTGATATATACGTGATAAGTTATGAAAAGGTTATGAAAATGATTATTGATGAAATGCTTTACAGTATTAAACTGTTAAACAACTTTACTTTGAAATATAAGTGAAAAGGTTAGGATAGTATTTACGGGTGAAATGGCCTAAACGTTTAAACTCCTAAATTGCTTTAGGAATGATATATATGAGAAATGTTAAGGAAACGCGTTAAAATGCCTTTTACATGTTCTGTGCCAATACACATACGTGAAATGTTTTAAGGCCTATAACTATTATAAATGATGATTACCTATTATAAACCATTTTCGGGAAGGTTGTAGTAAACGGGTAATGTAAATGATGAACCTTTTATATAAAGTGTTGAGGAATGGAAAACATGAATGTTTGGTCTAAGCTTATGTATGTGAATACGTGTCGGATAAATATGATCTTATTAGCCTTGTTGTGATTGTAAGATGTAATCTATATTGGGATGATTCTATATCATATCCATTTGTATTTAAGGTGTGGTGGATATGCTGTGGTACTTCCTATATGTATACACCTGTAATACAATAGGAAATGTTATAGAATCAGTCTAGTGTAGGTTTCACTGAAGTTTAACAAGACCCATAACATTATATTTATAAAACACTTATTTCCATATACGGGTGATGGACTGGTATTAAAAAGGTTATGAGTCCAAATACAAAGGTTATTTAAATGGACTTTTGAAAAGATTGAAAAGGTTGAAAAGGTTGAAAATGTTTTAATCTAAGCAGATATTGTCTAGTGAAAAGGGAAAAGGTAGTTGTACAACTAGAAGCGGGGAACGACGGTTCTCCGGGGTAGCGACGGCTGCTCTATTAAAAAGGTATTCGGGTTGCGACGGTTGCCCGAGGAACTAACGTGGTTCCGATAGACAATTATTAGTAAGAAAAGGTTTTTGCTTATAATATTGTCGTATAACTCTTTTATGTTTTATACCTAATGATTATTTGCACAAGAGAGGGTCTAGGAGACCCAAAAGTACTAATGGTTTTTATTATGATTTAAAGGTTATGTTTTGGTATAACACTGTTATGTTTATACCTGTTAGATGGATAAATGGTTAAATGGTTAAATTGATAAATGGTTAAATGGATAAATGTTTTGGTATAACGCTATTATGTCTTATACCTAATAAGTGCTTAAAGGTTATGTTTTGGTATAACTCTATAACTAATAAATGTTAAAAGGTTATGTTTTGGTATAACTCTGTTATATCTTATACTTGATAATTATGTTTTATACTTGATAAATGTTTGATAAAAGGGGGCCATTAGGCCCAAGCGTTGTAATAAATTTTCGAGACAAAGGTAATGCCTTTTGAAAAACGTACAACTCACCAGCGTAAGCTGACCTTTGCAAAAACATATGTATGTCAGGTGATGACGATGTTTAAGGTAGCAATGAAAGAGCTTTGGTGAGGACAGACTAGGTGGGCAAGCTATCAGGAAAAGGACTCGGTAGTAGACTGGCAATAGACATAGATAAGATCTACTTGGCTTATATATAAATGAAAAGTTTTTAATTTCCATTACTTAGATATCTCTGATTGTACCATGTGTTCATGAGTAAATCCGATTAGTGACCCCTCCTGGTGCCAAGTCTGGGAGTGGGCGTCACAAAAATTTAATATTGTTTATTTTGTAGTTTTTCAGTTTAATCCATGCCACATAAAAGAAGTCAAATATGCTAAAAATAGGAGAAAAACAGACTTCACAATTTTTGGCCTTGGGCACGACTCGTGCCATGCTGCAAAAGGACAAGAAAGTTGACTTTGGGAGCCTGAAGAGCACGACCTGTTCCCTGACCAACATGACCCGTGCCAAGTCAGTAGAAGATTCCTGAAGACTTACTGTATGACCTGACCCGTGCCGTGTCACACCCCAACCGACGGCGGAAAATGTCGGGGCGCGATGATTGTTCAGATGCACATGAAAACTAAAATAAGTTGTAATACTTAAACATGCCCTTTTTTATTTTTTTAATTAATTAAAGATAATGTACAATAAAGAGAAACATACTAATTACATTTCAAAACTGATTTAAGGTTCTTAATCTAGGTCCAATAATCCTATCGTGATCACATCAAGTGTCAACTACAAAATTAGTTGGTGAGTAAACACAAGTTTTGTAAAATATATTTTTAATATATGCAATATATGTGATAAGAGATACATTCAGATATACAGTCAATCAGTTAATAAAACAAGTAATCATAACAAACCTTCAATCACATAGGATAGCATAGTTTTCTCATATAGAGGTAGATTGGCACATAGAATAGCATAGTTTCCCCATATAGAGGTAGATTGGCAGTCTTAGCATGTAGAGATTCCCATAAACAATTCCACATATAATTCATTTAATCAACATATAATCGCATAACGTTTAGAGAAATGATTTTGAATAAAGATACATGTCACACCCCAAAAGGTTAAAGATATGGAGGTATGATTTCTCATAAGTCGGATTATCATTCGAATGAATCATCATTAGAAATGATAATACGAATTGAATATTGAGTCATATCCCATTTTAAAAGAAAGGGGGATTTAGTGAATACTCACCTGATAAGTAGACCGGAAACGAGAGATAGAACCAATCATTAGAGATAATAATCTGGAGATTATCCTAGTGAAACGAACATGCTAAATGAATATTGGGAATCATAATGATTATATTTCTAAGGACACGAGGGACTTAAGGAGAGTTAGGTCTTAAAAGACCATTTTGCCCTTTATCGGGAAATTAGGGTTTAGTGATAATATGAAGACGCGCATTCCTATACGTAAATTCTCACCCCGAGATTGCCCAGTGAGGTATGCCATGTCCCAGTTGAGATTTATGAGACACCTTCGCTTTGACAAACCCTAGAGTACAGGCGCATACCCTTCCGGTCCGCACGAACTTCTAAGTATCCTTTTAACTCGGTATTTAATACTTGATTATTTATCACTTTTGGACTCATATATTCTTATTATATATATGAAGATGATCTAATACCAAAAACCAAGTCCTAATACCCTCTGGTTTGTTTAATATTAAATAATCATATTCAATACCCTAATTTTGAAATATTTATTAAATAAATATCAAAACATATTATAAAATTGTAAAAACTTAGGATTTTATTCATTATAATATATTATAATATTCCTCAAAATATCAAACCTTAATTCAACACCGTTAACTCAATTTTGGGAGAACAATGTTATGAAAACCCTAATTTTGACCGATTTTTACATAAAGTACCAAACCTTCTGAAAACTTGAAATTAACTTAGGGCTTTCTTAGAAAACATTATTTTAGGATTATCTACAAAAATTCAGATCCTAATTCCAACCCGATTACCCAATTTTAGTAAAACAAGCTCAAGAACCCTAAATTTTACATAATTTTAGAAACCATACTTAGACAAAATATTAACAAAAACTAAGATAGGTTATTGTTAAGCATACCTAATAACATGGGATTGTAGAAATTCAGCTTCAGAAGCCTCCTGGATTGATCGAATTTGAAGAAGGAAGTTTCTGCCAAGAACTAGGGTTTTTAGAGTGAAGATTTGATGAATCGGTGATGAATTCGGATGATATGAGGGTGCTTTTATAGTGTTTAGGAGCGCAACAGAGGGTAGACACGTTATATGATGACTAATTGCAGTAAAACGACGTATGGAGCTCGAATTTGTGATGAACAAGTTGATGAACGTGGCAAAAAAACGAACCAGCAAAATTTTCTGCGCATAAGGAGGCTACATGTATCACGCAACACCTCACATATCCCCTCGCGATACGCGAGGGGAGGGGGTCTAGAATTTTGTTAATTTTATTTATTTTTATTTATATTTTTTTCTTTTTAATCGTGTGATCTCGTTTTTAACTCGTTAACCCTTAAATTTTATGAGCAAGTTATATTAATCTTATAAAACATTATGGAACATAAAATATGAATTTTTTAATTTATGAGTCTCCTGGTTATTTAAGAAATTACATGAAAAACCATAAATTCATTTAGTTGCGTTTTAATTAACAGAATTGCTTTATATTTTAACCAATTGAATTTTGACTTATAAAATCACGTAAAAACCAGAAATCACTTTATTTTTGTTTTAATCAAATCGTTTCACCTAAAACTTTGCAAATGTATTATTTTGCTTTAAAAAATCATTATGGAATATCCCGAACATAATTTAATTAGACAAATTCTTCCGGCAATCGTTAAATCAACACTCGATTCGTGACAATTTCAAATTTGGTTCGGGTTTTGTAATTGGGTATGACACAGGTGTTACATGCCGACCCCACATTTTTCTCTATAAATATCAGCCTCATCCTATTGTTTCATTTGCTCAATTCTTCTCTTCTATTATAGTGTTTAGCTTTGATTTTTTATTTTGAGCCATTTTTTCAAACTTTGGTTGTTTTCTAATCAAGATTCTAAGCACTCAACAATAACAGAATTTGTTAATGTTTGTCTATGAACTTCTCAAATTATTTTAAGAAAAACATTAAAGCCATAAGTGGCTAAGTATTACGCTCACTTGGGGGAAACAAACCAGTGGTGGGTTAGTAAATGAATCCATAAACCAACCTTAAGGTGTGTAACAATGATTTTGAGAAAAACCCATTATACTAAAAGTGTATTATTGGTTCTTAAAAACAAAACTTACTTGGGTATCATGGAAAATTTGTGCCTTAAAAAGCACATTAGTCGGTGAGTGACACCTGACTAGGGGTTGAAGCAACATATAGAGATGAAACCTTAAGCCCATGGAAAGTGATGCATTTGTGTTTTTATGTCTATGTAAACAACAAGCTATTCACGTGAGAGTGGTTTAGAGGTAATGGTTTAGGATTCTAGGTTGGTAATATTTTTCCAATTCATACACGCATGAGCAGTGTTTGCAGACTTGGTTTTGGTTACAACTGACCGGGTACGCAGAAGAGCGGTGAAGGGGAGGAAACGGACCCTAACTCCTTATAAAGTTTTTGTACTCAATAAAATAATCCAGTGTGTGGGTTGTTTCCTTTCTAGTTCATTACAACGTATTAGAGTGTAACGATACTTTGACCATAAGGTTTTATGAAAAATGGCATTGGTAGAACGGTCCTCTCGGGAGTCATCCCTGCTAGTGAACAACGGGAGGAACGTATGATTGGATTTGAGGCTGAGAGGCTGTCCTTTCTAGCTTAGTATAACAATCTTTTGGAAAAGTTAATAGATAATAAGGTTACCAATCTTACCAATGGTAAGTCCTCCAAAGTGACACTATCTTTGATTGAAAATTAACTAGAACTTATTTTATCTTTATTTCTTAAGCTTATCAACATTTGGTTTTGGTTAGACATTAATGAAGGTTTAGTATCAAGATCCGTCACATGTGTGTCCTTGGATGACCTCAGTATCTTACCATCACTATATTACACTAACGATGGGTGTATTTGCCCTAACGTGTGGTGTTTGGTGATAGTTTGTAATCGTGTTTTATAAAATATAAAACGCCACCGCAAGGAAAGTCCTAAACTCAGGATTCTACTAGCATACTTTATAGAGATGCACACAACTGGATACGTTCTTGCGATGCTTGGCAACGGGTAGGAAACATCTCAACGAGAAACGAAATGCCATAAAACGTCATCCTGATTCGTGAAGTTTTTTACGTATGGGGTTTGGAATTCATGGGACCATTTCCAACCTCTCGAGGAAACAACTATATACTTGTAGCAATCGATTATGTGTCTAAGTGGGTGGAAGCAGAAGCTCTCCCCAAAAACGATGGACGAGTAGTTGTCAAGTTCCTCAAAAAGCTATTCTCAACATTCGGGGCTCCACTTGCACCAATTAGCGACAGAGGTACCCACTTCTGCAGTTATTAAATGGAACTAGTTTTGTCTTGGTATGGAGTAATCCATAAAGTATCCACAGCCTAGCATTCACAAACTAATGGTCTAGCTGAAGTAACAAATTGAGGCATAAAACGAATTTTAGAGAGAACAGTAGGACAAAACCGAAAGGACTAGACTGATAAACTCAATGATGCTCTCTGGGCATTTCAAACAGCCTACAAAAATCCAATTGGTACCACACCGTTCAGGCTGGTCTATGGAAAAGATTTCCATCTCCTATAGAATTGGTACACAAAGCATACTGGGTTCTCCGCACTATTAATTTAGATCTGCGTTAAGCAGGCAAGCCAGACTCTCCCAAGTCAACGAGCTTGAAGAATTGAGAAACCAAGCATATGCTACCTCTATCAACTTATCTGCAGCCGAATGGATACAAGAGGGGAGTGATTGATCACACTCTTCATTCGTCAAGTTGGGGAAGATAGGTTGTTAGTCCAAGTCTATGTTGCTGATATTATTTTTGGATCCACAAGCGTCAAGCTGTGTCACGAGTTCGAGGAACTGATGAAGCAAAAATTTAGATGAGTTCAATGGGTGAATTAAACTTTTTTTATGGGAATTCAAGTGAAACAGACGCCAAAAGGCATCTTAATCATCCAAGGAATATATGTTAAAGAGATCCTGAAGAATTTTGGTTTCCAAGACTCCAAAGGATATTCTACGCCTGTTGTAACTCGACACAAGCTTCACGAGGACCCCAGAAGGTGTTCGTGTAGACGAGCATCAATATCGGTCCATGATCGGTTTCCTGATGTAACTGATAGCCAGCAGACCCGACATCATGTTTGGAGTATGTCTATGCTCAAGATATCAAAACATGCCTAAAGAGTCCCATATGGTAGTTGTGAAGAGAATTTTCGGTATCCTAAGTCAACCCACACAGAGGATTGTGGTACCCCAAGGATTCTCTTTTCGATCTTCAAGCGCATTTAGATAGTGACTATGGCAGATGTCATCTCGACCACAGTCTACCACTTGAGGCGCTCAATTCCTGGGAAATTGCCTTGTCTCATGGCAATGCAAGAAGAAAATGACAATATCTGTGTCATCTGCTAGAACGGAATACGTAACCGCTACTTCATGTTGTTCCCAAGTCTTATGGATCAAAAATCAGCTTATGGACTACGGTTTGAATTTTATGAGCACTCCTATCCATATCAAAATCATGTGCAGCATTCTAAGACTAAACATATCGAAATTTGTCAGGACCAGATTTGAGCAACACTGTTCTCATATGATATCATCACACAAGTGCGGAAATCATGTGTGACGGTCGATTTCGGATGGATTAGCATCAATGCTCACCCATTGATGATTCGTAAAGCTCAAGAACACACACTAACACCAAGAACACACACACACAAAGGCTCTCTGTAGGAATAATGCTCCTTCAAGCGTTGCCAATAGGGTTTTCTTAATGGTATTTATACTACTAGAGAGCCTGGGACAAAAGGAATGTTTGACACTACACAATCACTACCTAGAATTCAGCAAAATATTCTATTAGGAGAACAAGTTCGCTAAGACTTAAATGAAGTTCGCTAACACTTAACAAGTTCGCTAACAAGTACGCTAAGCATTACCAAGTTCGCTAACAAGTACGCTAAGTAGCAACAAGTCCGCTAACAAGTACGCTAAGCATTATCAAGTTCGCTAACATGAACAAGTACGCTAACAAGTTCGTTATGAACAAAACAAGTTTGCTAGGAATAAACAAGTCCGCTAAGATAACATTCAAACAAGTACGCTAAGAGTAAATCAAGTCCGCTAAGAGCATAAGTCACAAGTCTGCTAAGAAGCATAACAAGTACGCTAACATATACACAAAGTTTACCAAGTACATATCAAAAGACAATTACAAAATAAAGTATCAATTACAAGATAAGAAAACAATAAGTTTGTGTTGCTAACAAATAAGTTCTAACAATTCCACCCTTTTTGGCAATGAAAACTCTCAAGCTTCAAGCATCTTGACCAGTCAGCTTTAGCAGAAATCCCCTGTTCTCTCTAGCTGCAGGTTTGTCTTTATCAGAAAGTACGTGAATACCAATATCATACAACCTAAAGAGATCTTGCCAAACGAGCTTCTTCAGGTCATGATAATTGTTCAGCTCGACCAATCGTCTTGACTTATCCAAAATGACACTTGAACCATGTTCTTCAATCAACCAACAAGTTGTTGTTCTCAGGAGTTCTGAATCAAGAGTGAGTCTACCTAATTCTGCTAGCCTTTTACACCACCACTTTAAGAATATCAAAAAATAGTTGGCATCGTAGCATTCATAAGGTCTCAACTGAACAGGTATGGTCCGCATCTTCTCATAATACATTATCTTCAAGTAGGATCGAGAGAGAAGACGGAGTTCTATAGCAGCAAATATTTTGATAGCGTCAGCACCATCTCTTTCGATTACCAACTCATGAGTCATCCCGTTATAGTACCAACTAATCATAGGAGCATTCTTCTGGTTTCCAGGGATAGTCTTTGCTTTCACTTCCTTTCCTATATCCTTGAACATACCTCAGTGAGGAGCACGAAGCCTTCTTTTCTCTTCTGCCAACTGAGCTTTTCTCTCTGCTTCTGGATTTTGACTGAATCTTTTATCATTATAAGCAGACTGGATCAACGCAGTAGCCCTTATACCCTTTGGATGATTAGTGTGGTTTACCAAGTCCAGGTACTTGAGCTGTTTGAGTTCCCAAGAGAATAAGCTAGTGAGAGCTTTGAAGTCTCCAAATATTTGGACATAGCCATTTCTCCTCTTCACCATGAAAGCATCAAAGGCTTCATTATATTTCCAACCCAAGATCTTCATCCCATGATTGACATTAGGGTTGCTAGGCATTTTCCTTAAGTTCTTGGCAGCAAATAATTGCATGGCCTTCAGGTTAGGAGTTAGCTTTTCCCATTCGTCATAGATTTGGGGATTATCTTTTCTCTTGAGAGCCTCAGCCCGTTCCTCTTCATTGATTCTGATTTGTTCCAACTTAGCCAACCGCTCTGTCTTTCGGTACTCACATACAAACTTTCGGAGACCAGTAAGTCTCTTCTTGTAGTATGCCTTTTTATCAATGTTTTTGAATTTACAGAAGTTGCGGAGTGCTTCAGAGTTCATACTGTTGGTGGTGGATTCAATGTAAGCTTCAGAGTCAGGAGGGTCAACGGACGAGTTCTCTGGAGGAGGAATGTATGTGTTGCCGATGTCAAGGGTAAGATCAGAGAGATGATCACGGATAGGAAGGAAGTCCACAGTCTTGTTTGTGTCGGCAAAGATATCAGCTAGGAGATCAGATTGTGCTTCAACAGTTTGATTTTGAGGTAGGTGAGAATTCAACCTCTTCTCATCGGTGTATAACTTGGTCAACTCAGTGTCAGTGAGACTCATCAGATATTTCAACGAGAAGTTGTCTTTCATCAGAGTTCTAACCATGTTGGCTGTAACAGAGTTGTCATCAGCATCCACATTGGTGCCCTCTAAGTTTGTGACAATGCGGATCAAAGGTTCATCTGTTCTGATTGATTCTGAACGTTCTGGAAAAGTGCTCGACCCTTTTGCATACATGACAGCTGGAGGATGGTTAGATTCATATCTCTTGAGTGCTTCAGCCTTTTCCTCGAGAAGTCTATTTTGTTCCCGGTGAGTTTCATCAATAAGTGCTCTACGGGATCTTTCTTTCTTAGCTTCTCTTTTATGATGCTCTTCAGCAATTTCTTCAGGAGTTAAAATCCTTTTTCCTCTATCCTCAGTAGAAGGACCAGGTTGTTCTGTAACCGCAGGCTCTTGAGTTGCAGTCACATTTGGTTCATCTTCAGTGTCAGACTCAGAGGAGAAGTGCATAAAGGAGGCTTCAAAGATTTGATCACGAAAGCTTTGCTCAGTCGATACTGTAGGAACAGATTGACTCTCAAATTCTCGGGCAGCACTTGATTCAAGGTTGATGATATTTGCATCTGCAGGAATAGAACCTGGAACATGGGGAGCAATATCCAAAGCAGAAGCCTTAGCTGAAGTCTGCATAAGCTCAGAAAGTGAAACCTGTACATATATATCATCCACCTCCTTCTTCACTTGAATAGGAGTGGGAAACAGAGGTTCCATTTCTTCATCTTCACTCTCGATCAGATCCAGATCAATGTAATTTAGTGGATTGGCATCATTCATGAGCACATGCATACGTTCTTCTAGCTCATTCATGTCTTCTTCATCACCGAAATCTACAGAATATGGATGTTCCTCATACGAGACTTCACCAGTGTCATCTTCGATTGACTCGATCAATATACCACAAGAGTTTCTTCTCGAGTAGATCTTTTCTGCATAGTATTCCCTGAAGTTGGCCATAGCAAAATCTAGGAAGGCCGGGTCAACGTGCATGTGACGGACTCCTTCAGTCAAGGGAACTAAGGCAGTGGATGTGTCAGTTGAAGTCTGAACAGAGGGTACAAGAGAGAGTTGAAGATTTAAGCCAGATGCATCAGCAGCTTCCTCATTTGAAGTTCCCTCAATAGCAAGTGCCTTGGCTGCCTGTGAAAATCTTGGAAGTTTCAGATTCTCTGGCACAAGAGCAAGCTTCTTGATTGAATCCAGAGTTTCATCTACAGGCTCATCATGAAGGAGACTGTTGACGAAAGATTCATCGTCGTCTGAGGAGTTCAGCCCATCTCCTTCTGTGAACGTATCTTCATCAAACTCGAAATCACTGTCATGCAGGGGGCTTAAGGAGTCTTGAGCACCTGTAGAATCTTTACCAGCAGGCATTGTTGTAGAAGAATTAGGATCTTGAGAATTGTCGCCATCAGTTCCTTGATTAGTTTGAGGCTGGTCTTCAGGCAGCTCACTTTCTTTATCACCAACATCATCACCATCTGGTTTGTCACTATGTTGTTTGTCTTCACCTGATTTGCTTAACAAATCCTTTAGTCTTTGAATCTCAGCTGCCTGTTCAGCAATTACAAGTGACTGTTCACTGATCTTTTGGTTAGCCACTTGCAGAGAACAATTGAGATGATCGTTCTGACTTTGAAGATTAACAACTTCAGCTTGTAGTTCCATCATCTTCTCAGATTCAGAAACTGTTGGGCTTGTAGTCACAGTACCAGAGGGGTCAGTGGTAACAACAACATCTTCAGCTATGATCTCCAGAGGTCTCATATCCATATCAATCCTATCACTGTGATCAGTAGGAGATGGAGAAACAGGTGTTGTAGCCAAAGTTGTATCCAGTTGAGTGCTAGATGAACCAACAACTTCATACTCATCTGTGGAACCGGGTTTTCTTCTGACTTGGAGTTTCTCTGTGCAGGACTTGCTTCTTACAGCTCTTACCGTGAGTAACTCAGACGATTGATTACGATCATCAGCAGTAATTGTAAGTTTGCTTAAAGTTAACTTAGGAGGAGACTTAGGAGGACTTTCAGTCTCAGCTGCAAGATCATGTGTAGAATCCTCTTGATCGAGAGACACCGAAGAGTCGTCTTCATCTAAGTCATCCTTGGACGGTTTATAGCTTTCATCTGATGATGATTGTTGTGTCAGATTCGTCGAGGCCCTGGAAGATTCTCCAGTCCTTTGCCTTTTCCGAGGGTGAACATCTGCAGTTTGAGCAGGGCTGTCATCTGAGCTTGAGGAGTTAGATTCATCATCATTGGTGTCATCACCTTCCTCAACTTCTGAAGAGATCACATTCACTGGACTCAACGAGTGTTCAACATGCTCAGACGCTTCAACATTTTCACCTTGGAGATTCCCAAGGTCTTCAGCAGCAGTAGCAGGATCTGAGATAACTGGGGCATTCAAGTCCAATTCATGGTGGACTTGAGCCGCATCAGTGGGTTCAATTTGTGCTTCATCTGCAGCTTCAACCATGTGAACATCTCCTTCAGCATCAACGGGAGCTAGTCGAGCTATCATCTCGGGAAAGAAAGGCACCTCATTCCCTTGATACTTACCTTTGTGGTACTTGCTATACGAGCCAGTATTCATAGAACTTGTGGAGAATGTCTCTCCTTGCTTCACCAAAGTTGGGTAGTAATGGTCCAGGATGGCTTGAACAAAGCGAGGGTACATCAGAAACTTCTTTTGCCTTCCAGTGGGGTGCAGGTTGGAAATCATCCACTTCAGTAGTTGGTGGGAAAGATTGAAACCATCACCTGAGACGAACCCATGGATAGCACATGCAGTATCATCAATGAAATCATCTGGAGCTGCCTTTCGGTGTCCAAACGCCGCAATGAAGAAACTGATAATGAATTTCCAATTTGTCGGGAATAAAGTCTTCTGAACTTTGTTGCTGACATCAGGAAGAAAGACACCCGAATATCCCATTCTTGTGATAGTTGACTGCCACACAGCCTTAGTGAAAGTCTTGGGCTTGTCAGCATCTTGTAGATCCAGGACAGTTCTGATCTTTTCTTCAGTAATCTCAACATCAATATTCTGAATTCTAGATCTTATCACGCTTGTTCCATCATCCAGTTCTGCAGATTCAGCATTGTACCAGAATGCTTCAATAATACCCTTGTAGATAACAGGGTTAATCTGCATGGCCGTTGCCCAGTTTGATTGTAGCATAAGATCAAGGGCTTGCTCGTTAGCACCTTCCCAGTTTTTGTTAAATATGCACCTTCCGTTGTGCAGGCGACCATACTCTAAAGCTTCTGCAGCTTGTCTGGGAGGCATCTGCACATATAGAATTAAAAGATTACATCTAATTCAACACTAGATGAATGTCATGTCACACTAAACCCGTGATAGTGACAGAGCTTTTCATTTGAGTATTAATGACACAAACTAACTCATATAGTGCATATACTTCAAAATGATCACAAGCAACCGGAATGTCATGATTAACAAATGTAAGTATTTCAGGAAAAATAACAGTTGTGTGTGAAGTAATAAAATCTGGAAAACAAGGAGCCAGATCTAAATCTCCATTAACATTGACTTAATTGAATGTTTTGCATGAAAATTGAAAAAATGACCCAAATGAAGATTAAGTTAACTAAATTCTGATTTGTTGGAGGGTCAAGGAGAATTTCAAAGAGAATTCTACTACTTGGTCTCAACAACAGTTACAGATATCAAGCTAAGGAGGGCTTGACACACTGGGATCAATACCTAGAAGTTTAAGTTGTCCCAATTTGTCAAGTCAGTTCAGGGAAAGTCACATAGGGACTTTGTTCCACCCGAGCTTGTGAACTCCTTGATTTGATATCATATGATTATAATAAGAAAGAACTTAGTTAAAAACAGTGCTTTAAATGTAAAACAGGAAAGTTGGAATATAACACAAACTAAGATTCAAAGATCAATTAGATGCAGGTAATAAGTGTAACACTTATAGGTAAGTAAGAGATCCTAACGGGTCAATTGTTCCAATTTGATCATTTAAAGGACAAGATGTGATTATGTAAGCTTAACAGATTAGATGGTGCCATTACATGTCACATTTAATCCTAACACACAAATACAAGCATGTATGGATCAATTAACACATACCCAAATCATCAAATTCACAATCAAGCTAATACAGTCACATAAGTCTCATAAAAACAATTTCATGCACGATTTGACTTATTAAAGTCAAAATGACCAAATGAGTGTTCATGCAGAGCTTAAATACCTAAGATAGTTCATATGAACCTTAGAGGTATCATAGATCACATCCTATGTATAAATGCTCTCAATTAGTCACAAAGATGGTCAAATCAACTTAGTTAGGTCAAGACATTCAATCATGTCTATCTTAGTGTTAACTGTGTCCAAGATCCTTCCACCTGAGTTATTGACCTGTTTCAGACCCATGTGGATCTTAACCAGTCTAAACCACCAGTGTTAGGCTCAATTGGATGTCAATTTACACAGAGAGAGACACATAAGCACACAAAAAATAAAAAAATAGGTGATGCACTACCTGATTAATAACATGAATGCTTGTATTGAGAAACACATACCTTTCTGAAGATCTAAGGATGACTAAGATCTAATATAAGATGAATTGAATTTCTCAATGACTCAGTGAGTTATCTGCTGGGATCAAGCAAGTTGTATTAGAAATCAAGTAAGCATCAGATTAACTAAAATAAGATAAGGATTGCCCCTGTGTAGCCAAAATTGAGTCTTAACTCACATTGCCATTTGATAGAACAACATACCTTTTTGATGATCTATGGTTTGCTAAGATCAATGAAAAAGACGCAATGCTCTTGATCAATCTCTCAACAGTAAGAATTTCTGTTTTTGTGATCAGACAAGTTATGTTAGACTTCAAAATTTTAGACAAACACATAAAGTTATAGGCAATATGAACTTAAAGGCATAACATGAGAAACTTTAAACTTAATCTATCAATGTGATGAGTGACTAGACTAATCACCAGTTATCAGCAGATTCTCAAGTTTAAGTCTCAATCAATTTGAAGTTATGGACAATAAAGAATAATAAATTTTGATTGGAGACAATATAAATTCAACACAATGTGGAATTCATTAAGTCAAGCCAATCATGAGTGAAAAATAAATTGAAACTTCAAAGTTGCTAAAAGTAAACTCACAGGCATATATACACTATCAGATTTGAGTTAACTAAACTGAATCGGCAGTAGCCACATTGAGTTCTAACAAGCCAACCAAAGTTCCAAAGTTGATAATTTAATTAAAGATTCCTAAGTATTCATATAACAGAGGATTACTACTTCTAATTTTTATCAATCTAAACAACCATTAGGGTTCAAATTGATTAATAAGAACATAATAGCAACCAACTGTTGTGAAACACTCAAAGGAATATTATGCTCAAAACACATTCAAACACTACCCAGAACACAAAGTTCTCGGATTGAAAATGATAAAAGTGAGTTTAGATTCACATACCTTTAACTTGAGCACAAGTGAATTTAGATCAAGTAAAGATGAAAGAAATCTGTAATTTACATTAAATTAAAGCATTAGAACCCTAAAAGATTTGAGAACCGAACCCACGGCTCATCAACATCACCGAACCCAAAATCAACTCAAAATACTCATAAAACCGAACCTGTGAATGCAAGGAGAGTGTGTGAATCAACCCTAATTGCAATGAGAACAACAGATTCGAGAGAAATACGAGGAGATTTCGATCGAACAGTGAGGAGGCAGAGAGTCGCCGGTTTGTTTTTGAGAGCGGAAGTGTGTTTTTGAATGCGTGAGTGAAGAAAAAAGACTAAGTCTCCTTTATATAGTGTAGGGTTTAGCGAACTTAAAAATATCTATAATTAAAGAAGTTCGCTAACTGTCTCCAAGTCCGCTAAGTATTAGCAGACCGAAACAAGTACGCTAAAGGAGAAACAAGTTCGCTAAGGCCTCTAGAGAAGTACGCTAAGCCTAAATGAAGTTTGCTAACCCAGGAAGTTCGCTAAGGCTAAATCAAGTACGCTAAGCCTAAGAGAAGTTCGCTAAGTTTAATGAAGTTCGCTAAGGCTAAGGACAAGTACACTAAGCTTGAGAGAAGTTCGCTAAGTTAGGAAGTTCGCTAAGGCAAAACAAGTACGCTAAGGCCAAATCTGAACTTGATACAGAAAAATTTCTAAGTAAAAAGAAGAAGTCCGCTAAGGTATCAACAAGTTCGCTTAGAACAGTTTTAACCTTAGTAGACATAAAATGCAAGTGGAGAAGTTCGCTAAGGCAAAATCCTTCTTAGCGGACTTCTCAAACACTTAACCAAAATTAATCAAAACATAGGAGAAGTTCGCTAAGGACAAGTTCAACTTAGCGGACTTCTCAACATATGCAAAAGACTCACACAAAAAACAAGTTCGCTAAGAACAATTTGTTCTTAGCGGACTTCATGAAAAACACCAAAAATTATCTAAGTCCAAAAATTTACTAAAATATAAAAAATTTACTATTTAACTACAAAACCAAAAAAGAGAACAAAAAATGCATGCCTGCCACCAGTAACCTACCAGGAAGATAAATTTTGAATTTATAACACAAGTACCAGTTAATTTCAACAAATTTGATGATGACACACCTAGTACCTAAATTTGACTTTTATCGGTCAAAATTCCACCCGAACTCAAAATTTCCAATTTTATCCGAATTGGGTCAATTTTCCACCCGAACTCAAGATTTCATTTTCTTTCAAGTTGGTTAATTTCAAACCAATACCAAGATTAATTTTAGTACAAGTTGGGTCAATTTTTCACCAAACTTGGAAATTCAAGCACATTGGCTTTGAGAATTCACATATTTTTGTATGGTCGTGGTCAGACATGTTTAGAATCATACCGATCAATTACGTGATCAATAACACTTATAATTCAAATCACCTTTCAGATCCGGTACCCTAAATTAGATTGTCGGTATTGTTTATCCACTTAAGCTCAGACAAGGTAATTTTCAACAAATTTCTGTGACATATTTATCATGTTTTGTCCGATTAGTGAAAGATGTGATTAACCTTATATACAACTTAAGTCACCAGAATTCTACCATGGGCCATTTTTGCACTTCGGATACAGCCCACACACATAAGAATTTAAAAATTGGTACATATGGAATTTCTTCAACATATGACAACTTATATTATTTCCCCCTATTTCTTTAGTGTTAAGTAGCTGATTTCATGAATGGATATTATGATGGATCGCGTGAACACAAGGTCATTGCTTTCGCAAAGCAGATGTGTCACAGATAAATGATGAATGTGATGATGGGATCGCGTGGTCACAAGGTCATCGCTTTCGCAAAGCAGATGTGCCACGGATTTATTGATGGATGAAGCGACACCAAGGTCTTTGCGTAAGCAAAACAGATGGTGTGCTGATGAGTGAAATCAGGGACTTAATGCTAAAGAAATATTCGTGTGTGTTGGCATATCGTACTTAGTTCAGACTTAGGCAAATTTAAAGAATTTTGCACTGGTAGACTTAAAGGTTCACATTTTCAAGCAAATTAATGTGTAATCACAGAAATAGTCTACTTCTAAGTATGTCGAGCCTACCGACACATCAAATGATAGAATTACCGGTCGATTGGATCATATCCTACGGTTAGATCAACAAGACCAGAATCATATCATGTTCCCCACATATTGTCCGACCACAGACCAAAGGTTTTACCTTTTTCAATGTTTTTGGTATTTTATGCTATTTTTACTGCACATGTGTATAGACAAATACTAAACAATTACAGATTTGACACTATTTTTGGTTTTATCTTCCACAGATGCAGGCACGGCAGACAGACTCAAAAACAAGCAATTTGAATGAAAAGAAATTCCTTAGGTCATAAATCATTTTGACTCGAGACACAAACATACTGAAATATTTTTCTCAGCCAAAACAAGTCAAACAACATAGGAACAGACTCAAGTGAGTCAAAAGAGTAACAAAAGCAATAACCTATGATAAAATAAGTCAGACATCAATAATTAAATAAAATGCAAAACAAGCAAGAAGTGTAAAACCTTTTTGGTGATTTTAGTGAGAGGAATGCAAGACTTAGGATATATCCACAGAAAATTTACAAAAGAAAGCAACCTAGAGAGCAAGACACTAACGTATCAGAGAGCAAGAAGTTCCAGTCCTAGTCAAAGTTAATCATACCTAGAGAGGTAACCAGAAAGTTGAACCTAGACATGTCAAATGACTTAGTGAAAAGGTCAGCTAACTGATTTTCTGAATCAATCTGAACTAAAGTGACTAGTTTCTTCTCAGCACAGTCCCTAATGAAATGGTGTCTAATGTCTATATGCTTAGTCTTAGAATGCTGAATCGGATTTTTAACAATACCTACAGCAGCAGAATTATCAATATGAATAGGAGTACTCATGAAATTCAAACCGTAGTCCAGCAATTGATTCTGGATCCAGAGAACTTGAGAGCAGCATGATGCAACAGCGATGTACTCCGCCTCAGCAGTTGAATTGGACACCGTAGTCTGCTTCTTGCATTGCCACGACACGAGTCGGTTTCCCAAGAACTGAGCTCCACCTGTTGTAGACTTCCGATCGAGTTGACAACAAGCATAGTCACTATCCGAGTAGGCTCTAAGGTCGAAGGCTGAATCTTTTGGATACCATAGCCCTCGGTTGGGATTCGACTTCAAGTATCGAAAAATTCTCTTAACCGCAGTCAAATGTGATTCCTTTGGTTTGCTCTGAAATCGCGAACAGAGACAGACTCCAAACATGATATTGAGACGACTTGCCGTCAAATACATCAACGACCTGATCATCGAACGGTATAAGTGCTCATCCACTGAGACTCCTTGAGGATCAGTATTCAGTCTGTGACGAGTTTCCACTGGTGTAGAAAAGACCCTTAGAGTCGTGAAACCCGAACTTCTTCAGAATTTCTTTAACGTATTTCCCTTGGCTGATCAGTATGCCATCTGGCGACTGTTTCACTTGAATTCCTAGGAAAAATGTCAATTCAACCATGGCACTCATTTTGAACTTTTTCTTCATCAAGTCCTCGAATGCATGACACAAATTCACGATCGTTTACCCGAAAATGATATCGTCAACGTATACTTGAACCAAAAGCATATCCTTCCTGACGTGTCGAATGAAAATAGTCTGATCAATAATACCCCTCTTATATCCATTTTCCAGCAGATATGTAGACAATGTCTCGTACCACTTCCTCGGGGCTTGGTGCAGACCATAAAGGGCCCTGTCAAGTTTGTAACATTTGTTTGGAAATGACTTGTTCACAAACCCGGGAGGTTGATGTACGTACACGTCCTCATCTAGTTCGCCATAAAGAAATGCGGTCTTAACATCTAGTTGGTAAACCGTGATGTCCATAGACGCAGCATAAGCTAAGAAAATCCGAATGGCTTCTAGACGAGCGACAGGTGCATAGACTTCGTCATAATCAATGTCGTCTTCTTGCATGTACCCTTTCACTACTAATCGAGCTTTGTTTCTAATGATTATTCCACGGTCGTCTCGTTTATTCTTGAAAATCCACTTGACCGGTATGGGTTCAACACCCTTTGGAGCTTCAATAAGATGCCAAACATTGAGCAGTTTGAACTGAAGTAACTCTGCTTGCATGGCTTTAATCCAGTTGTCATCTTTGAGAGCAGCAGCAACTGAAGTTGGTTCTTCTTGAGGTATGAAGCATGAAAATAGACACGAGTTAACATGTTCTATTTGACTTCGGGTGATCCTTTTGTCTACGGGGCCTATAATCTGGCTTGTTGGATGAATTTTGTGAACCCTTGACTCTTCAACAGCGGTGTCTTCGATGGTAGATTCAAGGTTCCCAATTTGCATATCATTTCCCGGGACCTCATCTGTTTCAATTTCAGCTTCAAATTCTGAATCAGAATCATGATCTTCAGGAGCAGTTTCCACGTTGGTTTCCCCCTGAACTGCTGCAGGTGCTGGTTCTGTTTCTACAATAACTGGATATGGCACTGGAATTACTGTTTCATCAGGAGTTGCTGATGAAGATGATTCTCCGGATCGATTTAGTGATTCACTCGTCTGATTTCTCCATGTTAGATCAGGAGGGTCTGCTGAATAGATAGTTCCCAAAATTGATGAAGAAACCGGAGCAAAAGTGTCAAAAGTCGGAAAGTCTTCCTCACGAGCATCATCATCTGAGATAGTATTTCCTGAAATACCAGAATCAACAATATTAAATGTAGAAGAAAGAGAGTCAAGGTCGTACATGCCATCTGAATCAGGTTCTCGAGTGATCCGAGTGTGCTCGTTAAAATTAATATTGCACGACTCCATGATCACTTGAGTTCTTTTGTTGTATACTCGATACGTCGCTGAGGACATAGAATATCCAACAAAATAACCTTCATCTGCCTGAGGGGAAAACTTGGCTAACTGATCAGATATATAAGAACAGTGCAAGGACATCTGAACGGTTTTAGTCTTGTTAAAATATGTTTTTCTCTAGAAAATAGTTCGAATGGCGTCTTGTTAGCATGTTTGACCAAGAGCGTTCTTTTCGGAACGTAGCACACAGTGTTCACTGCTTCTGCTCAAAAAGAGAGTTTAAGGTTAGAATCAGCAAGCATGGTTCTGGCAGACTCGATGATGGTTCTATTCTTCCCTTCCGCTACACCATTTTGCTGTGGCGTGTACGGTGAACTGAACTGTCGTGTGATGCCTTTCAAATTGCAAAAAGTGTCAAATGTTTGATTCTTGAACTCCGTCCCGTTATCTGATCTGATTATCCTAACCCGCTCTCTGCTGGCGTTTTCAATGCGAGTAACGAAATTCTTCAATATCTCAGCTGTCTCAGATTTTTCTCTTAGGAAAAACACCCACGAGTATTTGGAGTAGTCGTCGGTAACAACGAGGCAATAAGACTTTCCCCCTAAGCTCATGATGTTCACTGGTCCGAAAAGATCAAGATGGAGTTGCTGAAGAATTGTCGTTGTTCTACCAGGTGGCTTCGGCTTGTGGGATGTCTTGTGTTGTTTTCCTTTGGAACATGCAACAAAGTTAACGACATGGACGAATTCTTTTTCCGGTAGCCCAATAACGTGTTTTCTTCTTACGAGTCGATTCATGTTCCTAAAGTTGACGTGACCCATTCGCCAGTGCCATATGGTTGAGTCTTCTTCCGATGCCTTTACTGGAAAACAAGCGATTGAATTTGCAGGTTTTGCTTCCGCCATATCCGAAGCATACAAGTTTCCTCTTCGATGTGCTCGAAACAAGATTTGATCTTCAGGTACTTGAGACCAGGCTTCAGAATTAGACACTCACGATCGTTGAACACCATTGGCATTTGGTTATCGCAGATTTGCGACACACTGAGTAGGTTGAACTTCAGATTCGATACCAGGTTAACCTTATCAAATGAAATTTCTCCGTTTGTTAAGAGACCGTTTCCTATTATTCTTCCGCCATATACATCTCCCCCAAAGGCAATAGAACTACCGTTAGATATTGTTTTGACATCATACAGCAAGTCCTTGTTCCCTATCATGTGCTTGGAGCACCCGCTGTCCATGTACCATGTGTTTACAGCTTTCCGGGTATGTCCCTGCACAAGTAAAGAAATTGATCAGTTTAAGGAGGGACCCCGGTCATTTTGACCTTGGGTCTTCTTGATAACCGGTTTCTTCAAAGTTGACGAAGATGGTGCGGATGAAGACGATGGAGATGATGGAACGAAGGTGGTTGGAGGCCTTGGAGCTCTCATTGGCCTTTGAGACGGAAATGGCCTTGGTATAAAGCCGGGTCTTGGCCTTGGGTTCCATGACCTGAATGGAGTCAGACTTGGTGCATTCATCCTTGGTGGTTGTCTGATGTGTGGCTGACTTGAATACAGACTTCCCCTTAAGCCGTGTGGTAGATACGGGGCTTGACTCGGAATGTACGGTTGGTTGGGATTATACTGTTGGAACATAGAACCATCCCGCAATTCCATGAAGTCTTCACTACAATTACCGTAGTTTCTTGAGTGGAGGTGTGTACTCTGACCAGCAGTTGCTTGTTGCTCATAATAGTGTACAGGTGGCATTGGTGCGTTGCCATAGGTGTTGTAACCTTGGTTGTAGATACACACCATTGCATCGTGATGAGGATTGCCACAGATAGCATAACCATTTTGCACAGATGGTGCATTTGGAACAACAAAAGCAACATTTTCATTAACAGGAACCATAGATGATGGTTCAACAGATGAAGCATCAGGAGTCTTCTCATCATCAGTAACAACCTTCTTCTTTCTTCTTCTTGTTCTTTTCTTTTTCTCAACATCAACAACTTCAGCACTTTCTGTCATTGGAGCAGAAGGCTCTACCACGATCAATGCAGACTCAACAGTTGGTGAGGAGGTTGTACCAGTTACTTTTGCAACACTATTCATCTTTGGTTTGACATTCTTTACCATTTTAACTTTAGAGTCAACAGCTCCAGTGGGAGCAGAACTTTCAACAACAGCTTTTGATTAGCTTGAATGAGGAGATTGCCCAGCATGTGGTGTTGATGTAGAGTGAGTTCCAGTTGAGGCACTTGGTATAGACTTCACCTTACCATCGGTGATCACAAGACCAGCTTGTGTGTGCATGACAGTCTTACCATGTTTGAGTGCCATCTCAGCAAATGCACGATTGAACTCATCCTCATTCACATCAGACTGATCAGTGAATCCCTTGTTGGAATTCTGCCTAGGCTTTCGCCTTCGTGTGGTCTTAGCTCGTTTTGGAGCAACAGTGGGTTTTAAAATCTCGTAGTTGTCGTCAAACAAAAACGATTGACCATCCACGACAGATGTTTTCAACAAATCAAGGAATTCATGTTCAGCTGCCTCTGTAGTCAGAGTCTCAGAAAAACTAGTATCAACACCTTTTAAAATATCAGGATTGACTTCCTCAAAGTGAAGTGCGACATCGGTTGGTGGGAGATCAGATCCACTCGTGTGGGTAGAGAGCTGATCTTCCATCTTTTGGATTTCGGAAGCACTTGGAACCAACTGAGGATTAATGAATTTTAAGTGACTCTTTGAGTTAATCTTGGTTAACTCGGGAACTCTATAATAGTTATAAGCGGATGCTTTACCGCACTATCATCGATTTCCCTTGTCAAGCTAAGTCCAGTTTTAAGTCTAGCAAAAATATCACGGCCAACAGTATTGCCAAGAGTTTTAACAAATCAATGGTTTCTCGAGCCTGAGCATAGCTCATCCTCAGAGAAGTTAGTTTTTCCAAAAGATCTGTTATTTGAATAGTTAGAGTTGTTTCCGTATGCTTCATGACCTCAATGTCATCTTGTAAAGACTTGATCTTAATCAAAAAGTCTTTCTCATTTTCTTTTAATTTCTCAACTTGGCTCTCACTCTCTTTCGCCTTACCAACCAACTCAAGGTTGTAAGCGCGATAGCGAGCTACAGCCTCAATACATTTATCAGAACATAAAGCAGATTTTACCTCATCAGGGATGGTTTCGCGTTGGAGTTTTACAAGCCTCTTACTTGCCTCAGATTCAACTTCAGATGAGCTCACTTCAGTAACAGTTCCAGCGTCTTGAGCATTGTCTTCAGTCAGATTATCAATTCCAGCCATTAAGCAGAAGTTAGTTGGAAAGAGAGGGTCAATTGTGTTAGACACATCTATCTCTCATTCATTTGCCTTCACTACGAGAGCGTAGTTGGTCTGGCTAGAAGACAGATTCTGAGACGAGGAGGTCCAGTTGTAGTTAGAGTCTTCAAGCGATACCAAAACTTTGTTGCTTTATTCCGATCTTTGTGGTTGTTGAGAAGATGACGATCCTCGTTGAGAGACATTTGAGCTATTGCCCTATGGCTTCTGGAATGACGAGCTGCATTGTTTCTGATAAGATTGGGTAACACCACCACCCTGCTTTTGATGAGTTTGGTTACTTCCACCAGAATTGGATTGCCCGTTCCACGTCTTTGGCTTAGGACATTTACGTGCAAAGTGACCCATTTCTTGACAGTTGTAACATTGTACTTTTGACTTATCAAAGCCTATGTTGGTGTTTGAGGGAGCTTGAAAAAGCTTTCTTCCAGTCTTCTTGAAGAACTTTCGAGTTCTGGCAGCTATCATAGCCATTTGCCATTTGATATCGATCTCTTCGAGATCATCAGCAGAAACTTGGTCAAGGTCTTCTTGACAGACGGTCATAGACTCAAGACTTCCGGACATTTGAGAATTCATGCAAACCAGAAAAGCGTTGCACAAGTCGAAATCCATGCTTGTGTTCGGTTGAGATGCAGGAGATGATCGCTGAACGAAGTAACCAGTTAGAGATTGTTGCACAAAAGTCACATTTGGAGTCTGACCGGTGACGGGAGCAATGACAGCTTCAGTTGGAGGAGCAGCTGGAACAGAAGTAGTGACAGGTGGGCTTTGACTTGCAGGAACAGAGAACTGGAACTCATCATCTAGGTCTAGAGCAATGAACGCAGCATTGGGAGCAATTGAAGAACTCCTAAAAGTCACAGCACCCATGAGAAACTTTCCGTTGCGCTCAACGGCTCGAACTACATACTCACGAACCTTGTCGATCATATCCATATAGTCGGCAGTTGAGAGATCATTACTGTCGATCAAGTAAGTCACATATGAAGCGAACTCTTGAGGAAAGGAGTGAAGGACCTTCTTGATGATGGAACTATTTTCAGGTCGGATGTTCTTTGTCATCATCTCAGTGATTATGCGGCAGAATCGATTAACATGTGTTTCAAATGATTCGCCTTGCTTATGAGAGAACGTGTTGAACGCCAACTTGATCTTATCCAATCTTCTTTCCTTAGTAGCCAGGTTGCCCTCATACTTCTTTTCCAACCCTTCCCAGATTTCATGAGCCGATGTGGCAGCACGAAATTGGTATTGCAACTCATCATTGATAGCCATCTTAATGCATCCAAGTGCACACATGTCAGTTTTCAATTGAACCTTTTCAGCAGCATCCAACTTGTTTCTTGGTTTGGTAATCATCTTCTTAGGAGGAGGATCAGCACCAGCAGCAACAACAGCTGCAGTGCCAGCAATGGTAGCCTCTTCCACTTCAAACACAGCAGGACCTTCGACTACAGAAGTCAACAGGTCAAAGTCAACGAATTCCAAGTAAGATAGAATTTCGCCTTCCAATCATCGAAGTCACTTGCCCCCATGAGTTTAGGAGGCCTATTGTTGCCTTGTGTGGCAGGAGTGAAGTGATCCGACATGTTGAAATGATCAACACTTGTCAATTTCGAGACAAAGTAAGCGAACGGGTCAAACGAGTCGAAATCGGTTCACTTGCTTGCAAAGTTGTAAATTGCTTGAAAATACCTAAATCCTACAAGACCAACAATAATGAACATCATTAGTCATTCATAAATGAGATTTCAGCAAAAAATTTGAAAAGTCAAATTTTCAGGCTTAGCCAAATTTTCAGACTTAGCCAAATTTTGAACAGCTTGTTCTTGAGCAAATTCAAACTAAAAAATCAATGTTGACAAAATCAATGTTTAAGATCATTAATAGTTTCGAAATTCATGTAGGAATACTTTACTCAACTGTCATGAACTCCAAAAATCACTCTAAATGACCTAAATCAATTGACTAGTGAGTTTATGTGAAGAACACCAAAAATCACCACTTTTAGCCTCTAAAATCTTCAATACTTGATGTTTTTTAGAGAAATAAGTGGCTATAGATTCGGTTTAGTAGTCTTAAATTCGCCATTTATCAATTTTAACAGATAATCAACAGAAAAACAAGATTGAAAAATATTCTTTAAGAACAGGACTTAAACAAATAAGCGATGTTCATGGCTGAAATCCAAAAATCGGACTATTTTGCTTGAGATTTTTAGAAATCTGAGTATGGCATTGAGTTTATTGAGTGATTTCTACCAAGAATCAACTCAAACAACTAGCAAATCCATCCAAAATCGACAACTCATATGAGATTTTCTCCATTTTGAGAAAACCTTCAAAAATGAAGAACAAGGCTCTGATACCAATTGTCAGGACCAGATTTGAGCAACATTGTTCTCATATGATTCATCACACAAGTGCGGAAATCATGTGTGATGATCGATTTCGGATAGATCAGCATCAATGCTCACCCATTGATGATTCCTAAAGCTCAAGAACACACACTAACACCAAGAACACACACACAAAGGCTCTCTGTAGGAATAATACTCCTTCAAGCGTTGCCAATAGGGTTTTCTCAATGGTATTTATACTACTAGAGAGCCTGGGACAAAAGGAATGTTTGACACAACACAATCATTACCTAGAATTCAGCAAAATATTCTATCGGGAGAACAAGTTCGCTAAGACTTAAATAAAGTTCGCTAACACTTAACAAGTTCGCTAACAAGTACGCTAAGCATTACCAAGTTTTGCTAACAAGTACGCTAATTAGCAACAAGTCCGCTAACAAGTACGCTAAGCATTATCAAGTTCGCTAACATGAACAAGTACGCTAACAAGTTCGTTATGAACAAAACAAGTTCACTAGGAATAAACAAGTCCGCTAAGATAACATTCAAACAAGTACGCTAAGAGTAAATCAAGTACGCTAAGAGCATAAGTCACAAGTCCGCTAAGAAGCATAACAAGTACGCTAACATATACACAAAGTTTACCAAGTACATATCAAAAGAAAATTACAAAATAAAGTATCAATTACAAGATAAGAAAACAATAAGTTTGTGTTGCTAACAAATAGGTTCACACAAAATTAGGCACCATTTCATTAGGGACTATGTAGAGAAAAAGTTAATCACCTTAGTTCAGGTCGATACTTCAGAATAGTTTGCAAACCTTTTTACCAAGGGGTTTGATTTGTCTAGGTTTACTTACTTGATACAATCTGTTGGGATGATAGACTCTAATTAGATTGTTGACTCTTTGCTCCTAGTATGTTAGTTCCTTAGTCTTTTAGCTTGTCTGTTCAATAAGTGTTACTTGATCCTCTTGCATGATTTTCTTATCCCTTTGCGAAGATTACCAAAAAGATTTTACTTGGTTTAATTTTCTATTTTCTAGAAAATACAAAAAGATTTCTGATTATTGTTTGACCATGATTAGACAAAACATTTGTTTACTGTTGTATCTCATGTCAAAATTTAGAAAAGACCAAAAATAGTTTTTCATGTTTAATTCAGTTTTTGAGTCTATCTGTCGTGCCTGCAAATGTGGAAGATAAACCAAAACCATTGAAAAACTGTCAAAACACCAAAAGTAGTGTTATTTCTGTAATCAATAAGTGTTTTTGAACACATGTACAAATATTATGCAGAAAAGTCAAAAACATTAAAAAATCTAAATCTTTGGTCTGTGGTCGTACAATTATGAGGAACATGATATGATTCTGGTCCTGTAGATCTAACCATAGGATATGATCCAATCGATCTGTAACTTTATCATTCGATGTGTCGGTAGGCTCATCATACTTAGAAGTAGACTATTTATGTGATTACACACAAAAATATCTGAGAAATGTGGACCACGGAAGTTTAAACAGTGTAATATTCTCTATATTTGCCTTTCTCAGTAGTCTAAGTAAGAAAAATCTGATCACACATCCTACGTTTTTTCAGTATTAAGTTGACTTATTTCAAAATCACGAGCACATCATTATGTCTGTTCACACGGATATTTGATGGTGCTCAAAAAGACCCATCTATTTTGGATGAGCAAAGACCTTAACTTCTCTTCCATCTTTCATAATAAAACTGAGACATATCTACTATGCGAAAGCATTAAGCTTGTGTTCTCTTGCATCCATCCATCCATCAAATAAAGTGAGAGGTCATCTGCCGAGGAAACTCTAACCTTGACATTCTCACACCACCAACACTTCATTATTATAGTCATAAATGAAGGGATAAACATAAGTTTATGACTAGTCCATGAATAAGTCACTTAATGTTGGTACCTAGTTCCTGATCGTCATGTGAAGTATCGAATACAAGACAAAGATGTGCTAGTTACCTAATGTCTGAACCCTTGGCGAACTCCAAGTTCGGGCAGGTCCGAACTTGTCCGAACCTGAGGTTCGGCCAAGCGGGTTTGGGTCTAGCATATGTAGTTCGTCTTTTATTGTAATTGGAAGCACTTGTATGTTTGAGTCTTACTTCCTGTTAGTGTACTCTGTGGTTCTCAGTGGTTGAATATAAATCCTTTGTATTTACATCTTGTTTCAATCTCGTTTTACATTGATTTCATTACGACTAAGTAGACGATCCACCGCTCACGCATTTTCAAGTGGTATCAAAGCATTAGGTTTGCTCTACTGGTCAGAAATCTCTATTTTTTGAAGTTTTGAGTCAAAAGTTTCAAGTTTTACGAAAATGAGTATCATTTTTGAGTTCGTTTGATCATTTCGAGTGTGCTTTACGTAAAAAAAATCTTCTTATAGGTTCTTTTTCCTGAGTTTATATGAGTTCCGGTCAAAACTCGTGTTCAAATTCTCTCAAAAACGCGAAAATGGTGTCAAAAGTTTTCGGGGTTCTTTTGAGGTTCAGACTTCACCAAAAATAACCGCTCCGAACTCCCAGTTCGGAGACAGTTCAGCTCAATTTTCATGAACTCAAGGTTCGGATATTGTTCGGATACAGTTCGGTCTAGCTTCGGACAACGTTCATTGCTTATTTGGTTCGGAGAGAGTTCGGATCATCCGAAGGTGAGGTTCGGACAGAGTTTGGTCAATCTCTATTCGGCTAAGGTTCGGTAAAAGTTCGGAACAGGTTCGGAACAGGTGAAGTTTTTAGTAAAAAGTGATTCAAGCGTATTGAACTGAGTTTTCATAAATTGGTTGAAAATGAGTGTATTACAAGTTAGTTCTATGATACCTACATTGATGAAATGGGAAGATTATCATGAATGGAAAGTTGATTTTGGGATATACATTAACAAACATTTCAAATATTTTTGGACGATAATTGATAAATAATTCAAATGGCCTACTGATGCAAGAGGAGATGTGATACTTCATCGATATCTTTCTCTAGAAGAAATGTATTATACAAATAATGAAAAACAAGCCAGAGACATTATTAAAACTACTCTTTCAAGAGAGTTATGTCTTAAAATCACAATGTACTATACTGCTAAAGATATACGGAATGCATTGAAGAAAAAAGTAAGACATGTGCACACAATCAGACTATGAAGGATGGCTCAGATTTTACTGATTTTAAATCATATGATTCAGCATCGAGTGGTTTGGAACCAGGAACTGATAAATTTTCAGACGAAAAGGATTGTGATATGGTTTTCAAGACTGAACAAATTGATGGTTGTATCACTGATTCTGATTCTGATTCTGAAACAAGTTCTTGTGTTATATATGACAAAGAGGCTGAAAGTGACATAGAAGAAATTCAGAATGAAGTATTTTTAGTATGTTCAAAGTGTGCAGAACTTGATAAGATTAATAAGACTTTGATGAATGAAAATAAAGTTTTGGCTAAAGAATGTGAAAAAGCGAAAGCTGAAGCTAAAGATGTTGCTGCCGATTTTGAAGCATTATTCAAAAAGGCTTATCGTGTTCAACAGAAATATGGAAAGGTTAACCAAATTGCTGTTAAAGTTGCAGAAAAGTTGATTAGTCTTCAAGAAGAACTTTCAAAACTCTGTGATGAAAATGTTTTGATTCGTGAAAAGAACGAAATTTTGACTAAAGATGTTGAATATTTCAAGCAAAAAGTAGAAAAGGTTACTAAAGAAGTTTTGAAAGAATGTGATTTGAGAAGAAGACATAAGTATCAATACAATGAGCTGTCAGAACAATTCATTGCTTCTCAGAAAGATTTGTTGGATGCTCAAGTGAAGATTTCAGAAATGAAAATTGAGATTCTTGATTTGAAAAGACAAGTGAAGAATTGCAATTTGTCACCAACATTTCTGAATTACATTTACAAACTGGAGAAGAATGAAGAAAGTGCTAAGGTTGATTTACATAATGTTCTGTCACCGGTTGATGTGTCAAGTATTCCATCTGCTTCAAAGTTTATTGATCCAAATGGCGAAATGCATGATTATTCAAAGTTGGTCACACCATTCTCAACAAAGAAAAAGAAAAAAATAAAGTCTGGGAAGAAGAAAATTATCATTGGACAAGCTCCAAAGTTTGATGATGGTTCATCATTTTTGGAAGATGAGAAGATATTTGATAAGAGTAACAAGTCTGTTTGTACTTGGACTGACGCTGAACTTGATAAATCTCCGATTTATGAGAAAAAGCTAAAGGATATTAAAGCTAAATTTACAAGAAGGGCTAAAGAAAGGATTGTTTCTGATCCTAAAGTTGAGACATCAAAAATTCAAGACTTTAAGCACAAAGGGTTGGGTTATCAAGTCAAGGATATCTCAGTGCCACAAACAACACAGAAATAGAAGATAGTGTAGAAACGAGATACGATCTTACTACTGCATGCTTTGATCAACGTAACGAACACGAGATGTAAATAAGAGAATTCTTATTGATCACTTAAAGATACAATGAAATTCTCTCTGGTTTCTCTCTCTAGAAACACACACAGAAAGGTGTAGAATGACAGAAGTGTTTCACTTGTTACTTACACATTCTAACACACAGACTATTTATAGTAAGTGACATAGCACTCAGCGTACCAACTGATACGCCGGATCACATGGTCCGCCGGACCATGTGGTACGCCACTAACCAAATAGTCACTACAACTATCACTTAGACACGCTCACATAGATACAATACACGAGACATTCATAGCATAGGAATATGCTCTAACAAACTCCCCCTTAACGTGTAGTGTATCTATTCTCTAACTAGACTTCAGTCTTCAATCTTCAACATGGCTGCATCCGATATTTGACTTGAAATCTTGTCAGAAATAGAGCTTGCATGGCTGGATCACTCTTGAATCATCTTTGCACTTCAAGATCCACTTGTGAAAGATACTTCATACTCACCCTCTCACCATGCTTGAGTCTTGACACACAAACCTGCAATTTCAGAAGACAGAAACACGGTTTCCTTTTTCTTTTGAAAATTAAGTTAATCTTGGCGCAAAACTTCTCTTCGAGAATCCAAGATAGATTGTTTTGAAATTTCGTATCACATATCGATCGGTCGAAAAAAAATAAGAAACGAAATCTTTTTAGCTTTTTGAAACTTTACATCAAAACACATCGAAAATCTTTTTGGACTTTTCAGATATGAAACATAAATGCAATACTGAATCAGACACTATTTTTGTCTTTTGCGAGAAAGATCACAACTTGGGATCATATTGAACATAACATGCTGAACTACATTTCAATTTCAATTACTTTAGCACATAAGTCATGTTGATTACTGGTATAATTTGTCCATCTTAAACTCAGGCACAATCATACTCATAACATCTGGATATGTTATTGATTGAGTTATTTTGCTTTGACCAGTGTACCCCACACTATCTGACATACTCAGATATGATTTTGCTTTTATATCACACTTTGTGATTTCATTTGTGATTTAATCACATAATGATTGTATTCATGATTTAGTCAACCGTGTTCCATGCAAAAAGAAATAAGAACGTTAAATCGTCTACCTTAAGGTCGATCTTTCGATACGCAGATAAGGCATCGGATTTAACAAAATAAGAAAATAAAACAAGTTGAAATTGTATAACTCAACAACAATCAGGTCGGTACTCCCGTACACGCAGAGAAAGTCCGATGAGTTATACGAAACACCAAAGAAAATAAAGCAGAACGTCAAACGAACAACAATCAGGTCGATCTTTCGATACGCAAAGAAAGTTCGATCATTTGACAAAATAAAGAAAATCAAACAAGTTTAAATCTTTGCAAAATGAACATCTGAATACTTTCTGATTTAATGCCGAGCCTACCAAGCACATCAAACAATGATCTTATGGCTTTTCCATCTATTTTATCCGTGAGCCAGACACGTAAGCCAATGTACCATCATTTCCCAATCATGTTGGATACAATTTCTCATTTTCAATGTTTTTGTATTTTCTATTTTTCTCCCCCTTAAAATGAAAACTCTATTTTTGGATTTTCATTTTAACACAAAACACAAAGACGCTATTTTTGGTATTTCAATTTTCTCCCCTAAACTACACACGAAATGCATTAAAGAAGAAAATTGACCTTTCGACATGGATACCTTTCAGGTTTAGCTTTCAGAAAAATTTCAGTTTTGAAATTTGATATCACATCTAATTTAAGTTAAATCAGCAGAAAACCCCTCCATCAGCAACTATTCAATCACCAATAGGTCTTCTAGAAGTACCTGCACACTGGTCAAACACATCAGTTTATAAATGACCCAAAGCGAATAGCTTCTGGTCGACCAGTATCTTGATTTCCTTTTGAAACCACTTTAGGTTTCCAGATTTGTTGTTTTGGTAAATCGGTATCTGATGAACCTGTCACAGTTGATTGGGACGAACAACCTACATATGGAACATTTTGAAAACGTGGAATAAATCTTCCTTGAGTTTTGAAAAATGTAGGTTGTGGGTATTCATCAAATACTCTGCCATTTTCATCAATGAATCGTTGTTTGGCAGCTTTACCAACAAATGGAACCTTTCCTTTCCTTGAACTAGAAGCAGCAGAAACCGGACAATCTTGTGCCAGATGCCCTTTTTGTCGGCAATTGTAACACAAGCGATTGTGTACATTTCTTCGTTTTGGAACCTGCAAAGCTTCACAAACATATTCATCTCCAAAATGATCATAAAAATTATCATATACCTGAAATCGATGATCATGAACCCATTTGGATGTCGGGCTCTTTGGAGTAGAATTGGATCCTCCAGAAGAATATTTAGCACCTTGTTGCTTCTTGGTCTTTGAATCAACATTCGTCACAAAAACTTCAGCAACTTTCCGAGCATCTACACAATGTAGCGGAAATTCTTTATCAGAAGATATTTGTTCCGAACCCTTGAGTTTGTAGAACCTCTCGGGTTGAACTTTGTCAGCTTGAAAAACTTCTTTCTTTACTTGCTTCAGATTAACTTTCTTCAAATGATGTTGCTGTTGAACCTTTGAAACATTCACATCAACCTTTTTCTTTTGAAATCCCAAACCTGTATATTTTCCAGAAACTTTCTCTTCTGAATCAGATGATTTATGCCCGTTCTTTGCAAGACGAGAAAATTCAGCTTCAACTTTCTTGATATCTTTTGGAGCATTGATATTCATCAATGTCAACTTTTGAAGACGAAGACCCAGACACAACCTTTTGAGCTTCAGAAGCTTCAGTACTTTTGCCTTTTTCCTTTTGCTTTTCTTCAACAGATTTGGAACCAACAAACTCAGAATAATCACCAATCTCAGCCTTGTCTTTCAAATCATGAATGCCTTCTCTGAGACTTCCTGGTGGCGAGACTGTCTTGTTAAACATCTTCTCAAAATTTTCATCTTTGGCTAGAAAACTTGTAAAAGATTGTGAGTTAGTAACATTGTTCAAAAGACGTTTTGAATCAGTGACTTCAATCTTTAGTTCAGAAATTCTTCGATGAGCTTCAGCCAACTCTTTTTCTGTTGCAATGAGCTTCTTTGCCACTTTGTTAGTTTCATACTTTTGCAATCTTAACTCATCTAATCCGGCCACCAATTCCTTCTCGAGTTTATCTTCATTTCTTTTCTGAATATCCAAATTTGCATTTTGCAACTTGTTCACTCTAACCAACTCCCTCTTCTCATCAGGTAACTTTTCCATATCAGTCTGATAAGATTGAATCTTAGTAGCTTGATCACCAGAAAGTTGAGTAAGAGTATCAAGTCTGGACTTTGATTTATCAAAAAGATTTTGAAAATCTTTTGCAGTATCCTCAGCTTCATCTTTCCATTTCTTCACTTCTTGAACTAATTCATCCTTTTCTGCAGATAATTTTGTAAATTTCTTTTCAAATTCCTGCTCAACACCTTGAAACTGCAACTCTTTTTCAATTAACTCTGTCTGAAAAACTGAAAACTTTTCTTTTTGAAATTCTAACTCTTGGATCATACCTTCCATCTTTTCTCTAACAGCAACCCAATCTTCTTTTTCCTTAACGAAACCTTGAATCATTTTATCTTTTTGAGAACAAAACTCACATACAGATTCATAACCACTATTTCCATAACTACTAACATCTGAATCAGAATCTGTTATCTCTTATTCGTCATCACTGTGAACAATCTGAGCAACAAAACAAGACTCATCAGGAAAATCAGCATCCCAATCATAACCTTCATTCGATGTTTGTTCTTTTGATGCAGAAGAAATAGCAGTCAAAGCAATTTGAGGTGAAGCAGTTTTATCAGCTGTCTGAACCACCTTTTCTTTTGCGGGACACTCACGAGCAAAATGACCATATTTGGAACATTTGAAACATTTGATCTGTGACTTATTTAAACCAAGTTTGTCTCCTTGAAAAATAGATGTCGTTCCATGTTTCTTAATAAACCTTCTACCTCTTTCAGTTAGCATAGCAAACTGCCACTCCAAATCTAATTTGTTCAACTGATCTTCATCCATATGATCTAAATCCTCTCTATATAGACAAGAGTTACCAATTTGACTAAATATATCGCCAGAAGAAGATGATATGAATCCAGATAACAACGCAACTAAATCTTCAGCTGACTTCCCATTAATCGAACTAGCAGATGATCTATCAGGAGTAGTGAAACTGCACCTCCTTGATGAACTTTCATACTTTCCTGATCCATGATCAGCAACAAATGCTGTTTGAGGTGGATTTGATGTATCATAACCAGATGATTTAGATTTTGCATTGATACTTGCAGAATTTTGTCCATGATATAACTCAGGATTTTGTAATTGAGCAGTGGACTTGTTTGAATTCATCATTTCCATTTCTCGAGCATGAAGCTTTCCAGTCAAATCATGAAATGATAATGTGGAATAGTCTTTGTCATGAGTAAGCAACAACACATAATTTTCCCATTTCTCTGGTAATGCTTCCATCAATTTCTCTTTCAATTCTTCCTCGGTCTTTTCAATCTTGACTACTTTCATCTCACTAATTAGATGTGAAAATCTTGAAACAAGAGCAGAAATATTTTCTTTGTCGTATTGTTGAAAATTTTCAAATTCTTTGTTCAACACTTTCCTTCGACTCATCTTATACTGATCATTGCCTTCACATCGAGCAGATAAAGCATCCCATAATTGTTTAGCCTTCTTGCAAGTACTGAATTGATGTAACAACTCAGTAGGTAAAGCCATGGTAAAATAACCATAAACTTTTTGTTCAAGTTCATAACTTCTTCGTTCATCCTTATCAAAATCTTGAATCTCTTTATATTCTCCATTGTCAGTTGGACGCACATACAGCGTTCGAATCGGAATCCACAAATCAATATCATTTGTACTGATGTATGCAGAAAAACGTTGCTTCCAATTTTGATAATCTTCCAATTTTAACAACTTGGGAACTTTCTGACTTGTTCCTATTTCATTATCAAAATTGAGCATAGCTTGTACCGTGCTTTGCATAGCCGCAAACGCTTGAAAATCGGACATTTTTCACCGAAAATAATACTTCAAAAACTTTGAACTCAAAAACGGAGGTCTTCCAAGCGGAATTTGGGGGTCAAAACTAGACGATACTGGCGGTAGGCGGGTACAAGTCCTAGATCTCGGAAAGACGAACGTTTTGGCTGGTATTGGGTTCCGTAACTCCAAACGGTTTGCAAGTTACGTCAGTTTTCGTGAAGATATGTTTTCTGCCAGCGGAT
Source organism: Deinandra increscens subsp. villosa (assembly GCA_039602395.1). Classification (NCBI taxonomy): domain Eukaryota; kingdom Viridiplantae; phylum Streptophyta; class Magnoliopsida; order Asterales; family Asteraceae; genus Deinandra; species Deinandra increscens. Next base: position 105,583,155 of record JBCNJP010000027.1, read on the forward strand.
CAACAATTCCAGCGGATCAAACTCCGTATCAGATCAACTAGCGGATCAAAAATTGTTCACCGGATCAGAATACTCTCAATGGACCAAATATGTTCCAGCGGACCAGATATCTTTGGCGGATCAGATTTTGATACGGCGGATCAAAACTGGTACGGCGGACCAGAATTTTCAGCGGATCACACTGATACGCTGTAACTGCTGCGGATCATACTGATGAAGATTGCCTAGCGGATCAAACGGCGGACCAGGCTGTTCGTCGGGCGGACCAGTCACAGAAAACTCAAAAATCGACTGATTTTCACAAATTTTGACAATTGAAGCTGAAAACTGGATCAATATGATGCGAAAACACTCCAGGAGCATACAGAAATCATTTTTATCCTTGGAATCACTCAGAATTGGAAGAAATTGAAGAAAAACTTACCAAACCCAAGCTTTCTCTCTCTAAAACTCCGAAAATTGATCAAAAACACAACAGTAGAGCAACCAAAAGCTCTGATACCACTTGTAGAAACGAGATACGATTTTACTACTGCATGCTTTGATCAACGTAACGAACACGAGATGTAAATAAGAGAATTCTTATTGATCACTTAAAGATACAATGAAATTCTCTCTGGTTTCTCTCTCTAGAAACACACACAGAAAGGTGTAGAATGACAGAAGTGTTTCACTTGTTACTTACACATTCTAACACACATACTATCTATACTACTATATAATACATATTGGTCCCGAGGGTATTTCCGTCATTAAATTCCTTAATTTTAAGACGCGTACAAAATATTTAGCATCATATACAATCTTTTAAAGCATACCATTTAAACCCACCTATTCATGTACAAGCATATTAGGTCAGGGCAATTTGGTCCTCATAGTTCTTTCATTACCGATGTCTCTTTTGCCCTCCCATCTAATCTCGAACGACGCATATCCGACAATCTCTCTCCCTGTCGTTGGTCATTCTCAGCGGTATCTTCACGATTATTACATTTAAATGCATCTCACGCGTAATCTAATGATCACACATACTGCTATTCGATGCAATTGGGCGGCGCTGCATCTCCTACTACATTCAAATCGGAAGGCGCTGCGTCTCCTAGCAAGACTCTATAAATTCACATCTTTCTCTTCATTTCTGTTTACCATCTTCATCGGCAAAAGTTATAGGTAAATTTTGGCTTTGATTTGTTCTAATTTCGTTGTTATGACTTTATATGATTTTGGTTTTGAAGTAAAAGTTTGGTTTATGTTATATGATTAATCTTTGAGCTCCATTGTGTAGAATTTGCTGTTAATTTGAGAGAAGTCTACGGAATGGTAGCAAACACATTGAGCATGAGGGCAAGACTAAATTGTTGCTTCAAAAACACTGTATGTACATTCATCAACCACCGTTGTTTATTTTTTGGGTTTCATAGTTATGTGATGCAAGTTTCTTCAATTCAACTATTGTATCACTAGAATTGGAATTAAGCAAATTTCTTAAATTTTTAATTATTGTAGCCCTAGAATCAGATTTAGGTCTACGGTGTGTAAAAGACAAATGGATTGCACAAAAGGTGTGAATGAAAAGGAAGTACATCCTGAATCACCAAATGGATTGCTAATATCACTATTTTGATATGAACGTAAGTAGACATACACATGTTAATGTTTATCTTTCCTAATGTTGTTTATTAAGGTTAAAAGATTTGGTTTTGAGTTCAAAAAGTCCTTCGAGTGATGAAACCATATGGAAGCATCTTTGTGAAGCGGGTTTTGTTACTTTAACTTTCATGTTATATCTTAACTTTTGTAGATATTGTAGTTGCTAATTAGATGCTATTTATATGTTGTACTTATTTTAGACTCAAAGAAACTTTGGATTGCCTTGCTGCAAATTTGGATGCCATTTAGACTGTATCGGGAGGGAAAAAGATAACCCTAATAGCTCACTCTATATGTGGTCTTCTTGTATGATTATAATACGTGTATTACAACAACATACTTACTGCTGAATTCAGTAATTCTGGCTGCTTTATTAATTGTTCGTTCACTTGCAACAAAGAACCTTTGAAACATCTATCAAAATCCGGTTTCAGAATTACAACTTTGACATGTAAACTGTAAAGTTGGCATTTATACTAAGCATAAAAATTACATTGGTTTTGATTAAATAATTATACCTCAGGTAAAAAAAATAAATAAAGATAAAAAAGTAATAATGAAAGTCAAGCATTTGACTTCTGAAGACAAATGGGTGGAATGGTATAACTTGGTTTATTATAAGAGATTGGTGTTAAGGGTAAGTTAATTATGCTCAAGGGTACTAATGGGTTTATTTGGCACTGTTGGTTTATTTTTTTTTATTTGAGTGACATGGTGGTGATTAATAGTAAGTTGTTTTTATTGTTGTTCTGTTAAAAAAATGTATATATTTTTTAGTTCATTATCACTAATTCATGTTTTTATGGATGAAGTGACTTTACTTTTATAGCTTCTTATTAGGGTTTCCTACGTGTTTTCTTTAGGTCAGTCTGTCTCAAATTGTGGTTGTTGATGACATTGACTATCTCATGTTACTTGCTTTATATACAAACATTCAAGGAGACCATGAAACGGGGATCTTAGAGGTGAGGTATCATGAGGGATGCTACAATAGGTGTCAATAAAAAGCTTCGTTATCATGTTTAAGGTTTGTTTTCATTATGATCTTTAATGTCCAGTCGTTTGAGGAAGTTAAGTTTGTAATGGACATTTTCAATATTGTTTCATAAGCAACTTCAAATGGTTATATAATATAAAGTTAATTAACACTACCGTTTAAAAAGTATTTGTTTAAACTTATCTATCAAATGGTTATATGATATAAAGTTAATTAACACTACCGTTTAAAAAGTATTTGTTTAAACTTATCTACCTTTTGAGCTTCTGTTAGATTTTTTGGTGGGTCAACCTGACCCATTTTGACCCTACTGCACAGGTGGTTATTATAATTTGTCTTATATGAAGTTATTATTTCTTAGGTGGTTTGAACCATTATACAAGAAGATTCATCAAGATCAACAGTTGTGCAGGCAAAGAAAGCTTAAAGTTGTGGTTATATCCAAGTGAAGCTATTCATAAAGATGAGATACTAGGTATACAGCAACTGTAGCCACATGGATCAGTTGTAGATGTGTTTGATTGTATCAGCACCTCATGTTTTCTGTTTTGATCACAAAGTTTTTTGAAATAGTTTGAAAAAGGTTCAAGTGTTTAGTTTTTTTACTTAAAATTATTAGTGATTTCTTTTAACTTCCATAAAGTTTTTTGTAATTATTGTTTAGATAAGATAACTTGCTGCTGAGAGGTTAATTTTTGTTATATGCCAACTTGGTTTACATTTCAAATTGTGATCTGCATTGTTTTGAACCACATGTGAGGTATTTATGTTGTTTTTGTGCAGTTTTTGGCACTTTTTTTTTTCCTGTTTTTATGCTGTTTTGGATTGTTTTTGTGTGCAGTTTTTGCTATACTTTTGTTGTTTTTGACATGTTATTTATTATGCAGGAAATGCCGTGGCAATGGGTTTGAGATATATAGAAGATGGATAGGGCAATGTGTTTGAGACACATGATGGATACGAAGCCTATATTGTGGTTCTTGATTATGGCACATATTATGATTCGCGTTAGTTTGACACGTTTACGATAAAATACAACTCACACCGTTTGGAAATTCAAGTTTATTTACATTTCTAAATTCTCATTTTTTTTCAGTTCCGTTAGAAGTAATGTAGGAAAAATGTCTTTTTTAGTTAGAACTTGAAGGCTCATCTTGGTTAATTTTTTTCTCATAGCTCCCCTGTATAAATGAGGTTACATAATTCACACGGCTTTCTATTCAGTTTGTTATTTTCAAGGACTTTTGTGGTAGTGTAAACCAATTAATTTTAATGATATTTACAATCTTCTATTTTTAGATATCTGATATAGTAGAGGAGACAAATGGATTGGAGATCTTTGAAATTAGTGATATCAAGAACAACTATAAGGCAAGATCATAAGTTGGCAGTTTATAACGTAATAATTTTTGTGTGTATTGTTTTGGGGTGCAATTTTGGGAATGTTATAACGTGTTGTAAGTTGTCTTTATCCTCATTTACCCTTGGTCTGCTATTCCACTCCATGATTCAATCGTGAAGTAAGTATTGTTATTTTAATATATGAATTTTCTTGCTTTTATTCTTTTGTCCTTTTCTTTTAGATCAGCAGGTAACTCATATGGAATTATGGATACTAGGTCTTATACTCTTATTGTACGAGTGTATAAGAAATATTTTAAAAGCAAGTTTCAAATTTTACAAACTTTGTTATTTAAATTTTTGTTACTTCTAATACATTACTTGCAACATTACTTGCAACTCAGTCATGTACACACATGAGCAGGTATGATTTTGTCTTTTCTTCTACATGTGTAGGTTTTTTTAGTTTTTATAAGTGATAATTGTAACTTAAAGGTTTATAAACTATATAGTCAATTGCGTAGAGATAGAAATAGAAATATATGATTTTGCATTGGTCTTAGGAAACAGTTATCTTTACATAAAACTAACATACTTAAACTTAAATAATTAGCTTGTCATATTTTATAACTTGAAATAAATATACGAACATGATGATTTGTACGTGCAAGTAAAAAAAAGAAGCGGATGAATATATATTACATTTGTTTACACAGTAACAAAAAACCTAATCCCGCTTTCCAACGGCTGGTAAGGCTAATGTACTTGAAGACGCCCTCGATGTAAATTGTCGTGCCGCAATAACAAGCGAACAAAAGAGAATACCGCATTGTAGTTTGTTGTGTCGCTGCAACGCACGAACAGAAGATGAATAACATGCTATACACTGTCGCCGCCGCAACGCGCGGGCACACGGCTAGTTTATAGTAAGTGACATAGCACTCAGCGTACCAACTGATACGCCGGATCACATGGTCCGCCGGACCATGTGGTACGCCACTAACCAAATAGTCACTACAACTATCACTTAGACACGCTCACATAGATACAATACACGAGACATTCATAGCATAGGAATATGCTCTAACAGATAGTTGTTAAGCCTGTTCATCAACCTCAACTACAATCAAAGAAACCATTTGTTAAATCTGTTCAGACTCAGCAGAAGCGATCTCATCAGAAGAAGCCAAATGTTTCTACATCAAGAAATGGTGATTATCATTCTGGAGGTTCTTCAAGCGGTTCTTACTACTTACCTCAAAGATAATCTCCCAAGTATGATTCTTCTGATAATTTCTTTGATTCATTTGCTTCTGATCACTCTTTTGGTTATTATGATTCTCCTGCTACGAATCATAGTTGGAAACCAAAGAATTTTGTCAAATTCTCACCAAAGTTTCGTGAAAGAATTTGTTATGCATGTCGTCGACCTGGACATATGGTAAATTGTCCAACAACTGCATATGTTCATAAAAATGCAAAATATGTGGATAATAATGGTTAAATTTTTGATAAACCATGGTTTCCAAAGGGTAAATCAACTAGTAAGTCATTTTGGTCCAAACCACAGACGCCAGTTGAAAAATTTTCAGGTTCTGAATCAAAAATTTTGTACACAATGATATGGAAACCAAAATCTATTTCCATGGCCAACAGTGACTATGTGGAAGACACCGGGCGACCCGAAGTTGTTAAATTGGGTCGATCCCAAAGCATCTAATGTTTTATTTGGTGTCAGCAGGTATTTCAGGAAGACCTTTCGGTGATTGGAAAATTGGTGATTGTGAAATATCTGTGTTACATTAAATTGAATTTCCAAATCAATCATGTTTTCAAAATGCTAAACGGAAAGTATTCATGTTGGTTGATCAATTTCTGTTTCACTTCGTCTCATTTTTAGTGGGGAGTTTGTTTTTGCAAAAATACAAAAATAGAGTGTTGTTTTTCAAATGTTAACAAAAATGAAAATCTATAAATAGAGTTGTCATTTTTAGGGGGAGAAATTCAAAAAGACAAAAACATTGAAAAATGAGAAATTATATCCGACATGTTTGGGAAATGATGGTACATTGGCTTACATCGTCTGACTCATGGATAAAATATATGAAAAAGACATAAGACCATTTGATCGATGTGTAAGGTAGACTCGGCAAATCAGAAAGTATTCAAATGTGATATACACTAAATTCTCACCAAAGTTTCGTGAAAGAATTTGTTATGCATGTCGTCGACCTGGACATATGGCAAATTGTCCAACAACTGCATATGTTCATAAAAATGCAAAATATGTGGATAATAATGGTTAAATTTTTGATGAACTATGGTCCCCAAAGGGTAAATCAACTAGTAAGTCATTTTGGTCCAAACCACAGACGGCAGTTGAAAAATTTTCAGGTTCTGAATCAAAAATTTTGTACACAATGATATGGAAACCAAAATCTATTTCCATGGCCAACAGTGACTATGTGGAAGACACCGGGCGACCCGAAGTTGTTAAATTGGGCCGATCCCAAAGCATCTAATGTTTTATTTGGTGTCAGCAGGTATTTCAGGAAGACCTTTCGGTGATTGGAAAATTGCTGATTGTGAAATATCTGTGTTACATTAAATTGAATTTCCAAATCAATCCTGTTTTCAAAATGCTAAACGGAAAGTATTCGTGTTGGTTGATCAATTTCTGTTTCACTTCGTCTCATTTTGAGGGGGAGTTTGTTTTTGCAAAACTACAAAAATAGAGTGTTGTTTTTCAAATGTTAACAAAAATGAAAATCTATAAATAGAGTTGTCATTTTTAGGGGGAGAAATTCAAAAAGACAAAGACATTGAAAAATGAGAAATTATATCCGACATGTTTGGGAAATGATGGTACATTGGCTTACATCGTCTGACTCATGGATAAAATATATGAAAAAGACATAAGACCATTTGATCGATGTGTAAGGTAGACTCGGCAAATCAGAAAGTATTCAAATGTGATATACACTAAATCTGATGCTTGACCTAGTGGACAACATCTTGATGCATATCTCACAATATATCAAGAAAAAGATATGTGACAATAAAATGAGAAGTCACTGTGTATACATGTGTTCATTTTGCAAAGATTTAAACTTGTTTGATTTTCTTTATTTTGTCAAATGATCGGACTTTCTCTGTGTGTTCACAAGACCGACCTGATTGTTATTCGTTTGACGTTCTGCTTTATTTTCATTTGTGTTTCGTATAACTCAGCGGACTTTCTCTGCGTGTCCACAAGACCAACCTGATTGTTGTTGGGTTATACAATTTCAACTTGTTTTATTTTTTTATTTTGTTAAATCTGAGGCCTTATCTGCATATCGAAAGATCGACCTTAAGGTAGACGATTTATCGTTCTTATTTCTTTTTGCATGGAACAAAGTTGACTATATCATGCATACAATCATTATGTGATTAAATCACAAATGAAATCACAAAAATGTGATAAGCAAAGCATATCTGAGTATGTCTGATAGTGTGGGGTACACTGGTCAGTGCAAATTTAATCAATACTTTAACATATCCAGAAGTTATGGATATGATTCTGCCTGAGTTTAAAGTTGGAAAAATTATATCTGCAATCGACATGGCTTATGTGCTTCAATAATCGAAAATGAAGTGTAGTTCAGCATGTTATGATCAATATGCTCCCAAGTTGTGATCTTTCTGACAAAAGACAAAAATAGCGTTTGATTCTGTATTGCATTTACATTTTATATCAGAAAATCTCAAAAATATTTTATGTGTGTTTTGATATAAAGTTTCTAAAAATCAAAAAGATTTTGTTTCTTATTTCTTCTCGATTGATCAACATGGAGTACGAAATCAATTTCAAAATCATGATATCTTAGAGTCTTGAAGAGAAGTTTTGCGCCAAGATTATTTATGTTGGCAGGCTTGTAAGTAGAAAGAGAACATCACAACTTCAAGTCTTCTGAAGATTGTTGATAAAGAGATTAAACACGATACAATATCAAGTATTCAAGATTGGACTCATTGTCAGAGAAGAGGAAGAGTTTGACTAAAGATACAAGATACAAGTTTTAAGTGGAAAATTATACTGCACATGCCGATGGGGAGTTTGTTAGTACTTAGTTCCTGATCATCATGTGAAGTATCGAATACAAGACAAAGATGTGCTAGTTAGCTAATGTCCGAACCCTTGGCGATCCGAACTTGTGCGAACCTAAGGTTCAGCCAAGTGGGTTTGGCTCTAGTATATATAGTTCGTCTTGTATTGTAATTGGAAGCACTTGTACGTTTGATTCTTACTTCCTATCAGTGTACTCTGTGGTTCTCAGTGGTTGAATACAAATCCTTTGTATTTACATCTCGTTTCAATCTCACTTTACAATGATTTCATTACGGCTAAGTAGATGATCCATCGCTCACGCATTTTCACTTAACACTCAAGAAAAAGGGAAAGACTACTTTAAATGTGTGATCGAATCTAAAAAGCTATTTGATGATAGGCATAATACTGTTAACTTTCAACCAATAAGGACCCCATATATTTCTTTAATCTGGACTAAAACATGATAAAAGCATCACAGAAGTATGTTGAAAATTACCATGAATGAGCTTAAGTTGATAAACAATATCGGCAATCTGACTTAGGTTACTTGGTCTGAGAGATGATTTGAATTATAAAGGGATAAACATAAGTTTATAACTATTCCATGAATAAGTCACTTAACACTCAAGAAAAGGGGGGTAGACTACTTTTATATGTGTGATCGAATATGAAAAGCTATTTGATGATAGGCAGAATACTGTTAACTTTCAACCAATAAGGACCCCACATATTTCTCTAATCTGGACTAAAACATGATAAAAACATCACATAAGTATGTTGAAAATTGTGGCAATTGTAACCTCCCAAGTTAGCTCCGTTAAGTTTTTCCGTTAAATCCATCAGTTCCGTTAGACAATCTCCGTTAACCATGTTATAAACCGTAACTAATGCGTGTCTAGACCGAATACGCCCATGACCTTTGGTTGATCACCGAACCCGTCCATATGTGCTATGTGCTTACTTACTTACCACCATTACGTGAAAATTTATGCAACGTGTTAGTTTGATTTAAGGGTGTAATTGTGTGATTATCGAGAAATTGTGCTTGTCTTATTTAGAACAAAAATTGACCTTTTTAGTAGCCAGCGAAACTACCAGGCGAAATTACAGTTTCGCCCGGTAGCTAAGACATTTGGGCTACGGGACCAGTTTCGCGTGGCTAGCGAAACTGCCAGCGAAACTACCAGCGACACTGCCAGCGAAACTAGCACCTGATATATAGAAAACCCAAGCCAACCTTCTCATTTTTACTCACTCCTCACAATCACACACACTTCTGCACTCTCCCTCTCTCGAGATCTCCGGCCAGGAAGGAAGTAGCTCGAACCACAGAGATTCCAGCCCCAAAACTCCATCCCTTTAAGCATTTGAGATCAACCGTGAGTCACATAAACCTCCTTTATGCATTTCTTGTATGTTTAACTAAAATGTATGCTCAAAATCCACATGCAATGACTTCTGCTACTGCTATGATGCTTAGGGATGCTAGACATAACATAAATTCTGTATCTTGACATGTCTGTATGAAGATCTATGCTAGATTAGGCTACTTATGTGAAAATGCATTCTTGGTAAATTGATGACTAGAAACCATGTTTTAGGTGTTGAAATTGCTCTCATGATGTTGGTAAACGTTTAGGTATCCTAGATATCGAATTGCATGTGCTACAGAAGCTGTTAGAAAGGTTTTTAGTCAAATTTACGGGTTTTTCTAGCGACTAGCGAAACTGTGCCTTCATCAGGCGAAATTATGTAGCGAAATTATGTATATCTCCTTCTAGCGAAACTATGTAGCGAAACTATAGTGTCGCCGGGTGAACCAACCAGACCTGCTCGAACGAAACTACCGAGCGAAATACCCTGAACAAAAGTTCAAACCAGTTTCGGGCGAAACTAGGCTAGCGAAACTGTGCCAACAGTTTCGAGCGAAACTAGCCTAGCGAAACTGTGTCATCGGGCATTGCCTAGCGAAAGTGCTGCCCGTGTACACAGCGAAACTGCCTAGCGAAACTGCTAGCGAAACTGTGACCAGAATCCAAACTTGTACAATTTGTTTAAATTTCTTGCCATGACTTACACAATTATGCTATGATGAACATGTCTGATTTCTGTATTAAGTGAACCCCTGTTTATGATCAACCATCGGTATCGTGTGTCGTTATGTCGTGTCGTGTTTTTCCAATGTGCTAATAACTTTAAACACAACCTTACACCTAAGACCTTAATGTGATTATTAGGTCCTCATTAACAACCATAACCGGATTAATTGAAGCTTAAGCCGAGCAAACCTAAGGTGAGTTTCACTTACTGTTTTAGTTGCATCCGGTAAGGGATGGCAACACACGGTAAAGGTATTTCTTTACTTGAGTATTTATCCCACTATATCACATGTTCACTGAATTGCTTTATAAACAAAAGTCCTTACTTATCGGGCCATTAGTATTGAATAGCGAGGTAATGTTGAGTAGATCTACTGGGGATTGACACCCCCGCTCAGCGGTGCACAGGATGCACCCTCCCGACTGGTGGTCGGACTGAGACCAATATTAGCCTAGGAACACCGTGATCGGGAAAGACACGGGGAAGGCAAATTTCATAGGTGAATGCCTATCAAATACCATGTCAGCTTTGGTTGCGAACGTTCAGGGGAGCATAAGCATAGGCTAGCTACCTAATGATACGGATAATACTTACATTCTAAATTACGAATTTATTGCTTTACGATTCGTATGCACTGTGGTCTACATGGTGTAGTGTAGACTAATTAGTGAACTCACCAGCCTTTCAGCTGACACTTGATCGTTGTTTACTTTTCAGGTCGTTAGAAGGATTCTTGGATGGCACGAGTGGCGGCAGTACTCTTTATCACAAATCTTTTGGGAAATTCAAGATTTTAAACTTTATGAACATGTGTTTTGTGTATCAAACTTGTAATCGCTTTAAGGCTTCCGCTGTACTCCTAAACTAACTTATGTATCTGCTAAACAAACTTTCCTTTACTTTAATTTTAAGGTCCCTTATCTTTTGTTTATTTACCGTTATGGCTTGGTTGTAACTAAAGTCTTGGATCCTGGTCTGGCTCACACCCCACACGGTTATACTCCGTTAGTGGAAATCGGGGGTGTGACAGATTGGTATCAGAGCCATTGGTTACAGCGAACCAGAACATTTTTTTTAAAAAGATAAAGATTTCTGAACTGTAACTGTTTTTGAAAAGATTTTGTTACGACCCATTCCACAAGAGTACTGCCCTGCGTGCCGAAGATGATCCTCACTCAGAATCCTTATCTAATGTATAGCCCTAGCAAATTAAAATGTGTCGTTCATGTAAATAGATATTTTATGAGATTTGTTTTAACGGAACTTAACAACTTTTAGTATTGGGTATACTAACCTTTGGAAGATTTGCATCGATTTGCTAGAAAATCATGCCTCCGCGAAGAGCACCAGAAACCAACCCGGGAACCTTTACTGCTGCTCAAGTTCAGAACATGATCAACCAAGGCGTTGCTGCAGCCTTGGCAGCCGCTCAGCTCCAGTTTCAAGGACAACAACAACCTCAGCATCAGTGCACTTTCAAGACGTTTATGGATTGTAAGCCCCTGGTGTTTAAGGGCTATGAAGGAGCTGTGGGCCTGTTGCGATGGCTCGAAAAGTCGGAGAAGGTTTTTGTCATGTGTAACTGCCCGGTGGGGGATCGGGTGAAGTATGCGACAGGTACACTTGAGGATTCCGCTCTGACGTGGTGGAATGCTCAGATTCAAATGCTGGGAGTTGATGCTGCAAATGCCATGACATGGCAAGAGTTCAAAGATGCGATTATGGAAGAGTATTGCCCCCGCGATCAGGTTAAGAGGTTGGAACTTGAGTTTGTGAATTCCAAGATGGTAGGCTCCGAGGTGGAGGAGTACACTGATAGATATCACGAGTATTCAATTCTGTGTCCTTCAATGGTCGATGCTGATTATAAAAAGATAGAAAGGTATGTGGATGGTTTGGCTCCACAAATTCAGGGAATGGTAACCGCTTCAAACCCTCTTAATGTGCGGCAAGCAATCAGGTTAGCACACAAGTTGACAGACCAAGCGGTGGCTCAAGGCACCTTGCCACCAAAGAAATCTCCCAAGACTGCTCTTGATGGGAAGAGAAAGAGTGAAGAGGAACCAAGTAACTGTTGGGTTTTAAGAACATTATCAAAGCCATTTTAACTCCTTAAAATGTAAAACGCAGCGGAAATTCAAAACTATAGTTTGATTAGTTGATGTTAAAACCGATTTTAACACTTGATTATAAAACCCAAAACCAAGGATCCAAATATGTATGCATGCTATCAAAACTAAAACCAACCATAGGGGGTTTTAGATATACCTTCTTTCAAGCTCAAGATTGTGAAGAAGATGATGTGGATGAACCGGCTTGCTATCTAACTTGAAAGCCTCAAGTGATGATACCCACGAGCTCAAGCAACAACCACCCTTGTTGCTAGGATTTCTTGAAGACTAACTCTTCCTTCTTCTCTTGTTGAATCCGAAACCAACAAGATCTTGGAATCAATTTTCAGATTTTCTTGCAAGAAAAGTGTTCTTGCAATGGAAGAAGAGAGAGAAAGAACTTGAGTATTGGAGAAGGCAAAATGCTATCAATGACTAGTCCACCTCTCAAGACCATATGTCTTGTTTTAAATAAAAAGGCTCAACCACCCTCATAAAGAGGGTGGGAGGCCGGCTCTAGAGGGGGAAAAAGGAGGGGGAAAATGGTTTTTGAAATCTTTTAAAACCCTCCAATGAACCTAGTCCATTTTCTAGTCTTTGTTCATTTAGACACTATGCTTAAGTCATGTAACACATTACATGTTGTGTACTAAAATGAAGTATAACATATAACCTTTTATATGTTGTGTAACATGTTATTTAACCAATTAAATAACATTTTTATCTTGCTTCTATAATTTAAATCATCCACATGATTTAATACAAGTTCAATTAATTAGAAACCGATTTCTAATTATCTTCTATAAGTGACATTTATTTAATTGATCATATCTAAATAAATATCCATTGGGTGTTTGTCTAGCTCGTTATTGGGTATGACCCGTCTTGGATCATAACGTACTAGCCACATCAATCTAGTATGTGTCTTGGGCAGACCGAGTCCAACAGTAACAACAATGCCGGTAATAACCTTGGAAAGTTTTCTGGCTCCCAGAACCAGAACAAGAGGTTCGATAACTCTAAAAGTGGTTTCAACAACAGCGGAGGCGGTAATCAAAACCGCCAAGGCAGTAGTGGTCAGGGTTCAAACAGATACAGGGGAAAGGCACCCTACTGCAACAGGTGCAGCATACATCACACAGGTGATTGCAACCAACCTCCCTGTGAGCGATGTGGTAAAATGGGGCATATGGCCAAGAATTGTCGGAGCGAACTACCGAACCGGGCAAGGCAAAACAATGATGGTCCGAGGGGATGTTTTGAATGTGGTAAACCGGGACATGTGAAAAAGGATTGCCCCCAACTCAGGAGAACTGGAAACAACAACCACCACGACAACAACAACAACAATAACAACAACAATGGCGGTGGTGGTGGTGGAAACGGGGGAAACGGCGCTAGAGGACGAGCGTTCGTCATGGGTTCAGGAGACGCAAAGAATGATGCCAACGTGATAACCGGTAAGTTTCTTCTCAATAACTACTTTGCAAATGTGCTCTTTGATTCCGGTGCTGAGAAAAGTTTCATTTCAACTAAGTTTTGTAAGTTGATAAAGGCCAATTCGAAACCTCTAGAAGCTAGGTACACTGTTGAATTAGCTAATGGTAAGCTTATTGACGCAACACATTTAGTCAAGGATTGTACCTTAGAACTCTCTGGCCATAAGTTCAGCATAGATTTGATGCCCTTCACCATTGGTAGTTTTGACATAATAGTTGGCATGGATTGGCTATCCGCGCATCAGGCAGAACTCGTCTGCCGAGAGAAGATCATACGTATACCCATTGCAAACGGAGACGTACTCTCGATTCAGGGTGAGAAGGGAGGCACTGTCTCCGGAATCATATCGTACCTCAAGGCCCAGAAATATCTACGGAAGGGACACGTGGCCATTTTAGCAACGGTTACGGATCGAAGCCTAACGGAAAAGAGAATCGAAGATTTCCCGATAGTTCGCGATTACCCCGAGGTATTCCCAGAGGAATTACCAGGTTTACCTCCGAATCGACAAGTCGAGTTTGGAATCGACCTTGTCCCTGGTGCAGCTCCAGTTGCCCGAGCTCCTTATCGTCTGGCGGTAAGTGAACTACATGAGTTGTCTACCCAACTGCAGGAATTATTGGATAAAGGTTTTATTAGACCTAGTTCGTCACCATGGGGTGCGCCTGTGTTATTTGTCAAAAAGAAGGATGGAACGTTCAGAATGTGTATAGATTATCGCGAGCTCAACAAAGTTACTATTAAGAATCGGTATCCTCTCCTTCGCATCGACGACCTCTTCGATCAACTGCAAGGATCCAGCTACTATTCAAAAATCGACTTAAGGTCCGGATATCATCAACTCAGGGTCCGTGAGGAGGATATTTCAAAGACTGCTTTCAGAACGCGCTACGGTCACTACGAGTTCCTGGTTATGCCTTTTGGCCTAACAAACGCGCCAGCGGTGTTCATGGACCTCATGAACCGCGTATGCAAGCCCTACCTGGACCAGTTTGTTATTGTTTTCATCGACGACATCCTCATTTATTCAAGGACGAAAGAGGAACATGAAGAGCATCTACGGTTAATTTTAGAGTTATTAAGGAAGGAACAACTCTACGCCAAATTCTCAAAATGCGACTTCTGGATTCGGGAAGTTCAGTTTCTAGGTCACATCGTCAATGAGCAGGGTATTCATGTTGATCCAGCCAAAGTTGAGGCAATCAAGAGTTGGTCTACGCCACGAGCACCGACAGAAATTCGATAATTTCTAGGGTTGGCGGGTTACTACCGTCGTTTTATTAAAGGGTTTTCTCAGATCGCTCAACCGTTAACCGCTCTCACGCATAAAGGCGTTCAGTACCGATGGGGCGACAAGGAAGAAGCAGCGTTTCAAACCTTGAAAGAAAAACTTTGTACCGCGCCCGTACTATCCCTACCTGAAGGTGTCGACGACTTCGAAGTCTACTGTGATGCTTCGATCCAAGGACTTGGATGTGTTTTAATGTAACGAGGCAAAGTCATCGCCTATGGGTCAAGGCAACTAAAGTCGACCGAAAAGAATTATACGACTCATGATCTGGAGTTAGGAGCTGTTGTATTCGCCTTGAAATTTTGGAGACACTACTTATACGGTACCAAGTGCACTATATTCACTGACCATAAAAGCCTCCAGCACATAATGGGACAGAAAGATCTCAACATGAGACAGCGTAGGTGGATCGAGGTGCTCAATGACTATGACTTGGCGATAAAGTATCATCCAGGAAAGGCCAATGTGGTGGCCGATGCTCTGAGCAGAAAGGAACACGAAAAACCTAGAAGAGTACGAGCTTTACAACTTACGATTCATGCAGGATTACCGGATAGAATCCGAGATGCTCAGAAAGAGGCCCTGAAAGAGGAAAATTTCGAGTCAGAATCCCTACATGGCATAGATGGAACTTCGGAGGTTAAGTCGGATGGAATCCGTTACTATAAAGATCGAATTTGGGTACCTCTACACGGAAACCTTCGAGAGCTAGTGATGGACGAGGCTCACAAGTCTCGATACTCGGTCCATCCTGGTTCGGACAAAATGTACCAAGACTTAAAAGAACTCTACTGGTGGCCTAAGATGAAGGCGGAAATTGCTGCATATGTCAGTAAGTGTTTGACATGCTCAAAGGTCAAAGCAGAACACCGTAAGCCTCCAGGATTGCTGCAACAACCGACAATTCCCGAATGGAAATGGGAAGAAATCTCGATGGACTTCATCACGGGATTGCCCCATACTCCCCGTGGAAACGACATGATTTGGGTGATCGTGGATCGATTAACCAAATCCGCCCACTTTATAGCCCTCAAGGAAAAAGACAAAACTGATAAGTTGGCACAAATCTACATTGACGAGATCGTCAAGCTTCATGGAGTACCTTTATCAATTATCTCCGATCGAGACCCCAGATTCGCTTCACACTTTTGGAGATCCTTGCAATCAGCCTTAGGCACTCGTTTGGATATGAGTACCGCATACCATCCTCAGACAGACGGCCAAACCGAACGCACAATCCAAACCCTTGAAGACATGCTCCGAGCGTGCGTTATGGATTTCGGCAAGAATTGGGAAGCTCACCTGCCACTGGTCGAATTCTCCTACAACAATAGCTACCATTCCAGTATTGGAACCGCTCCCTTTGAAGCTCTGTATGGACGAAAGTGTAGGTCACCGGTCTGTTGGGCCGAGGTTGGTGATAGTCAACTAACTGGACCGGAACTAGTATATGAAACGACAGAAAGAATTGTACAGATCAGAAACCGTATGAAAGCCGCCAGAGATCGTCAAAAGAGTTATGCAGACAAACGTAGAAGGCCATTAGAATTCGAGGTGGGTGACCGTGTACTGTTGAAAGTCTCACCTTGGAAAGGTGTCGTGCGTTTTGGAAATCGCGGGAAGTTGAATCCCCGTTATATAGGACCCTTCCCAATAACAGAAAAGATTGGAACGGTGGCGTATCGTCTGGACTTGCCACCTGAGCTAGACGGAGTGCATAATGTATTCCACGTTTCAAACCTAAAGAAGTGTCTAGCCGACGAAACTTTGATAGTACCGCTAGAGGAACTTCACGTTGATGAGCAACTTCGGTTTATAGAGCAACCCGTTGAGATAATGGGACGCGAGCAGAAAGCTTTGAAAAGAAATAAGATTCCAATCGTCAAGGTCAGATGGCATTCAAGGCGTGGACCGGAGTTCACGTGGGAACGGGAAGACCAGATGAGAAAGAAGTATCCTCACCTGTTCGATCAAGCCTCTACTTCAACCCAAGGTACTAGCTAATTTTCGGGACGAAAATTCCTTAACATGGGGAGGCTGTGGCAATTGTAACCTCCCAAGTTAGCTCCGTTAAGTTTTTCCGTTAAATCCATCAGTTCCGTTAGACAATCTTCGTTAACCATGTTATAAACCGTAACTAATGCGTGTCTAGACCGAATACGCCCATGACCTTTGATTGATCACCGAACCCGTCCATATGTGCTATGTGCTTACTTACTTACCACCATTACGTGAAAATTTATGCAACGTGTTAGTTTGATTTAAGGGTGTAATTGTGTGATTATCGAGAAATTGTGCTTGTCTTATTTAGAACAAAAATTGACCTTTTTAGTAGCCAGCGAAACTACCAGGCGAAATTACAGTTTCGCCCGGTAGCTAAGACATTTGGGCTACGGGACCAGTTTCGCGTGGCTAGCGAAACTGCCAGCGAAACTACCAGCGACACTGCCAGCGAAACTAGCACCTGATATATAGAAAACCCAAGCCAACCTTCTCATTTTTACTCACTCCTCACAATCACACACACTTCTGCACTCTCCCTCTCTCGAGATCTCCGGCCAGGAAGGAAGTAGCTCGAACCACAGAGATTCCAGCCCCAAAACTCCATCCCTTTAAGCATTTGAGATCAACCGTGAGTCACATAAACCTCCTTTATGCATTTCTTGTATGTTTAACTAAAATGTATGCTCAAAATCCACATGCAATGACTTCTGCTACTGCTATGATGCTTAGGGATGCTAGACATAACATAAATTCTGTATCTTGACATGTCTGTATGAAGATCTATGCTAGATTAGGCTACTTATGTGAAAATGCATTCTTGGTAAATTGATGACTAGAAACCATGTTTTAGGTGTTGAAATTGCTCTCATGATGTTGGTAAACGTTTAGGTATCCTAGATATCGAATTGCATGTGCTACAGAAGCTGTTAGAAAGGTTTTTAGTCAAATTTACGGGTTTTTCTAGCGACTAGCGAAACTGTGCCTTCATCAGGCGAAATTATGTAGCGAAATTATGTATATCTCCTTCTAGCGAAACTATGTAGCGAAACTATAGTGTCGCCGGGTGAACCAACCAGACCTGCTCGAACGAAACTACCGAGCGAAATACCCTGAACGAAAGTTCAAACCAGTTTCGGGCGAAACTAGGCTAGCGAAACTGTGCCAACAGTTTCGAGCGAAACTAGCCTAGCGAAACTGTGTCATCGGGCATTGCCTAGCGAAAGTGCTGCCCGTGTACACAGCGAAACTGCCTAGCGAAACTGCTAGCGAAACTGTGACCAGAATCCAAACTTGTACAATTTGTTTAAATGTCTTGCCATGACTTACACAATTATGCTATGATGAACATGTCTGATTTCTGTATTAAGTGAACCCCTGTTTATGATCAACCATCGGTATCGTGTGTCGTTATGTCGTGTCGTGTTTTTCCAATGTGCTAATAACTTTAAACACAACCTTACACCTAAGACCTTAATGTGATTATTAGGTCCTCATTAACAACCATAACCGGATTAATTGAAGCTTAAGCCGAGCAAACCTAAGGTGAGTTTCACTTACTATTTTAGTTGCATCCGGTAAGGGATGGCAACACACGGTAAAGGTATTTCTTTACTTGAGTATTTATCCCACTATATCATATGTTCACTGAATTGCTTTATAAACAAAAGTCCTTACTTATCAGGCCATTAGTATTGAATAGCGAGGTAATGTTGAGTAGATCTACTGGGGATTGACACCCCCGCTCAGCGGTGCACAGGATGCACCCTCCCGACTGGTGGTCGGACTGAGACCAATATTAGCCTAGGAACACCGTGATCGGGAAAGACACGGGGAAGGCAAATTTCATAGGTGAATGCCTATCAAATACCATGTCAGCTTTGGTTGCGAACGTTCAGGGGAGCATAAGCATAGGCTAGCTACCTAATGATACGGATAATACTTACATTCTAAATTACGAATTTATTGCTTTACGATTCGTATGCACTGTGGTCTACATGGTGTAGTGTAGACTAATTAGTGAACTCACCAGCCTTTCAGCTGACACTTGATCGTTGTTTACTTTTCAGGTCGTTAGAAGGATTCTTGGATGGCACGAGTGGCGGCAGTACTCTTTATCACAAATCTTTTGGGAAATTCAAGATTTTAAACTTTATGAACATGTGTTTTGTGTATCAAACTTGTAATCGCTTTAAGGCTTCCGCTGTACTCCTAAACTAACTTATGTATCTGCTAAACAAACTTTCCTTTACTTTAATTTTAAGGTCCCTTATCTTTTGTTTATTTACCGTTATGGCTTGGTTGTAACTAAAGTCTTGGATCCTGGTCTGGCTCACACCCCACACGGTTATACTCCGTTAGTGGAAATCGGGGGTGTGACAAAAATTACCATGAATGAGCTTAAGTGGATAAACACACATGTGTGTCCTTGGATGACCTCAGTATCTTACTATCAATATATTACACTAAAAATGGGTGTATTTGCTCTAACGGGTGGTGTTTGGTGACAGTTTGTAATCGTGTTTCATAAAATTTAAAACACCACCGCAAGGAAAGTCCTTGACGCAGGATTCTACTAGCCTACTTTATAGAGATGCACACAATTTGATACGTTCTTGCGATGCTTGGCAACGGGCAGGAAACATCTCAACGAGAAACAAGTCTTATGAAAAATGGCATTGGTTACACACTATATTTGTTACTTAACAGAACAGTCATCTCGGGAGTCATCCCTGCTGGTGAACAACGGGAGGCACGTAAGATTAGATCTGAGGCTGAGAGGTTGTCCTTTCTACCTTAGTATAACTATCTTTTTGAAAAGGTAATGGATAATAAGGTTACCAATCTTACCAATGGCAAGCACTCCGAAGTGACACTATCTTTGATTGAAAATTAACTTGAACTTATTTTATCTTTATTTCTTAAGCTTATCAACTTTTGGTTTTGGCTAGACATTAATGAAGGTTTAGTATCAAGATCCCTTACATGTGTTTCCTTGGACGACCTCAGTATCTTACCATCACTATATTACACTAACGTTGGGTGTATTTGCCCTAACGTGTGGTGTTTGGTGATAGTTTGTAATCGTGTTTTATAAAATTTAGAACGCCACTGCAAGGAAAGTCCTTGACTCAGGATTCTACTAGCCTACTTTATAGAGATGCACACAACTGGATACGTTCTTGCGATGCTTGGCAACGGGCAGGAAACATCTCAACGAGAAACGAAATGCCATTAAACGTCATCCTGATTCGTGAAGTTTTTTACGTATGGGGTTTGGAATTCATGGGACCATTTCCAACCTCTCGAGGAAATAACTATATACTTGTAGCAGTCGATTACGTGTCTAAGTGGGTGGAAGCAGAAGCTTTCCCCACAAACGACAGACGGGTAGTTGTCAAGTTCCTCAAAAAGATATTCTCAAGATTCGGGACTCCACTTGCACCAATAAGCGACAGAGGTACCTACTTCTGCAGTTATCAAATGGAACTAGTTTTGTCTCGGTATGGAGTAATCCATAAATTATCCACAGCCTACTATTCACAAACTAATGGTCAAGCTGAAGTAACATATTGAGGCATAAAATAAATTTTAGAGAGAACGGTAGGACAAAACCGAAAGGACTAGACTGACAAACTCGATGATGCTCTCTGGGCATTCCAAACAGCCTACAAAAATCCAATTGGTACCACACCGTTTAGGCTGGTCTATGGAAAAGCTTTCCATCTCCCTATAGAATTGGAACACAAAGCATACTGGGCTCTCCGCACTATTAATTTAGATCTGCGTTAAGTAGGCAAGCCTGACTCTCCCAATTCAACGAGCTTAAAGAATTGAGAAACCTAGCATATGCTAACTCTATCAACTTATTTGCAGTCGAATGGATACAAGAGGGGAGTGATTGATCAGACACTCTTCATTCGTCAAGTTGTTAGTCCAAGTCTATGTTGCTGATATTATTTTTGGATCAACAAACGTCAAGCTGTGAAGCAAAAATTTAGATGAGTTCAATGGGTGAATTAACATTTTTATGGGAATTCAAGTGAAACAGACGCTAGAAGGCATCTTAATCATCCAAGGAAAATATGTTAAAGAGATCATGAGAATTTTGATTTCCACAACTCTAAAGGATATTTTACGCCTGTTGTAACTCGACACAAGATTTACGAGGACCCTAAAGGTGTTCGTGTAGATGAGTATCAATATCGGTCCATGATCGGTTTCCTGATGTAATTGGCAGCCAGCAAACTCGATATCATGTTTGGAGTATGTCTATGCTCAAGGTATCAAAACATGCCTAAAGAGTCCCATATGGTAGTTGTGTAAACAATTTTTTGGTATCTAAAGTCCAACCCACATAGAGGATTGTGGTACCCCAAGGATTATCTTTTCGATCTTCAAGCGCATTCAGATAGTGACTATGGTGGATGTCGTCTCGACCACAAGTCTACCACTATAGGCGCTAAATTCCTGGGAAATCGCCTTGTCTCATGGTATTGCAAGAAGAAAATGAAGGTATCTATGTCATCTGCTGAAGCGGAATACGTAGCCGCTGCTTCATGCTATTCCCAAGTATTATGGATCCAGAACCAGCTTCTGGACTACGGTTTGAATTTTATGAGCACTCCTATCCATATAGATAATACTGCTGCTATTTTCATTGTTAAAAATTCTGTGCAACATTCTAAGACTAAGCATATAGAAATTAGGCACCATTTCTTAGGGACTATGTAGAGAAAAAGTTAATCACCTTACTTCAGGTCGATACTTCAGAATAGTTTGTAGACCTTTTTACCAAGGGGTTTGATTTATCTAGGTTTACTTACTTGATACAATCTGTTGGGATGATAGACTCTAATTAGGTTGTTGACTCTTTGCTCCTAGTATGTTAGTGCCTTAGTCTTTAAGCTTGTCTGTTTAATAAGTGTTATCTGATCCTCTTGCATGCTTTTCACATCCCTTCGCGAAAAATACCAAAAAGATTTTACTTGGTTTAATTTCTATTTTTTAGAAAATACAAAAAGTTTTGCTCTTTTGACTCCTTGAGTCAATTTCTGATTATTGTTTGACCATGATTTGACAAAACATTTGTTTACTATTGTGTCTCATGTCAAAATTTAGAAAAAGACCAAAAAGATTTTTTATGTTTAATTCAGTTTTTGAGTCTGTCTTTCGTGCCTGCACACATTTGTGAGACACTAATTAGGTTAAAGTTTAATGTACCAACAAGATTAACTCTATCAAAGCTTACCGAACCATTTGTAACATCTCCTCTAGCTGAGATGTACCCCCTGTTGCTTCCAAATGCAACAGCTCCTCCATTGAATATTTTTGTGTTTTCTGGGATGTTTTTATTTCCTGTCATGTGGCTGGTGCACCCACTGTCAACGATCCACAGCCAATCTTGACTTTTATTTTGCACCTGCACATGTTACAAATTTATTAGTTTTTGTAAGGGGCCCAAGCCTTTGTGGTCTTGGGTCTTCCTAATGCATCATTATACGTGTACTCTTTCAGTACTAAAGTATTTAATACAGGTTGCTCTGTGAGCAAGTCATCATTTTCAAAGTCTACATTTTGATAAGAATTCTGTTGATGAAATTTCTCACTTCCTGTTTTTGATTTTCTTTCCAAAGCCTTTCTTTCTCTAAACTCTCTAAACTTTCTTTGTTTATTAGACTCAGTTTTTGCAAAATCGTTTGTTGGAAATTGGTTATGACTTGGAACCCTAGTTCTTTCTGGTGAAGCAGCATACTTATGTGATGCAAAGCTATTTTTAATAAATTTAGCACTTTGAAGCAGAGCAATGGAACTTCCGCTTGAACTAGCTACAAACTCATTTTGACCAAAATTCCTTTTTTGTTTGAAAAAAGTTGCGAGGATTGACTTTTCCTCTTGAAGGATTCCTCCTTCCTTGACTTTCAAACACTTCATAATTTTCACTAAACTTCACAGATGGTCTTTGTTTCAAAGTAGTGACAGACCTGAAGTTTTTCTTGTTTTCCGGTTAAACTTGAGTTCGAGCGAAGAATTGTTCCACTTGAACTTCGGCCGGAAATTTATTTTGCTTAAAAACTGAGAAACTTCCATTTCTTTCATTACCAATCAATACCTTGTCTGAATTTGATTGAAAATTTTTAACTGTATGACTCTTAACAGGTCAAAGTTTTCCTGTTAGTTTCTTAGCCAAATTTTGACTTTTCACAGTTTTAGGTTTTGAAGATTGGTTTATGTTCAGAGGGTTATAAAAACAGTCGGCTGCTAAATGACCCATTTTACCGTAAACTATATACCCAGGAACTCTAGAGAATTCATAAGAGTTAGTGTATCTAGGGGATTTTTCACTTGTTTCTTGATTAAAAATTGTTCAGCCAAAAATATGACCATTGCTGGTTTTCACATGTTCAACATGTTTACCTCCAGCTTTTGAATCTTTTGGTTCATAAAAAGTAGGTGGAGGCACTTCAAGTCTTGGTTTCAAAGTTTTTGATTGATCAACTGCTGCAGAGGTGCTTGCAGCAGTGATTTCAATTTTAACAGTTTCACATTTCTCTTCAATAACTGTTACTGGAACAATGTCATCAACAACTAGACTGACTATGCTTTCAGTTTGTAAGGCATAAATTGGTTCAATTACACTTAAGTAATCACTGGTGGTTTAACCGATTTGTAACCAATGCCAGTTTTGCAATACGTAGCACATTTCCAAAGTTTTTCAGCCTTTTCATTTGCTTTTTGAAATTTATCACAGGTGAATTGAGCTTTAGGTAGCTTCACCTCAAGAGCACCCATATCTGCCTTAGCATGTTGGGTCTCCTTTCTTGAGGTGTTCAGCTTGGAGATTAAGTCATCAATCTGAGTTTCTAAGTTAGAATTTGTTTGTTTCAGCTTCTCAATTTCTTCATTTAAAACAGTTACTTTTGAAATGTATGAGTTTTCTGTTTTTCTAAAGCACTCTTTTAATTCCTTTAGATTTGAAACTTCTTCAATTAACTCAGAGTTGTAGTTCCTGTATCTTTCCTCTTGTTCAATGCAAGCAGGAGAGCACAGGTGTGTTAACACTTTCTTAGGGATAGGGTTTATCTGAGATGATGACTCTTCTTTGGCCATAATTGCATGATCAATTGGCTCAAATTCTGCAGTAACTTCCTCCAAGTCAACAAACTCCGTTTGGTTGGCCACAGCTGCTGTTGAGTTGCTGTTACTCACATTCTGCCTGGTTTTGGAGGTATTGGCTGTGAGCTTGAAGAACCATGGGTGGTGTTGATCTTGTAGCTGTTGTTGTTTTGATGATGGCTTCCTTGACTCTTGCTTTGAGTTTGTTTATGAAACTGGCCTTCTTTTCTTGGACTTGAACACTCTCTTGCAAAATGGCCCAATTGTTGACAGTTGTAACACTTGACCTTGCTTTTCTTAAGACCAATATGTGCATTTTTGGCTCCTTTGTAAGTTCTCTCAGTTTGTTTATAGAAATGTTGGGCGCTTACTGAGGCCATACCAAGTTGTGCTAGAATGTCCATCTCCTCTAAGTCATCTGCACCAATACATTCTAAATCTTCACATGTGAAGTTAGAGTGTGAATCAATGATTACAAAGGCATGATGGTTGTTCTCAAAGTTGTGAGACACATTTTCAGAAAAGTTTGAGTTCAAGTTTCTTTGAGTTTAAAAATCATTTGTTACAAGTGCAGTCGATTGAGGCTGAGATGTTTTAGAGATTGAGGTTTGTTTAAGGTTTATCTCCATCTCATAGGCACATAAGATACCGTGGAGTTCACTCAGATAAATTTCTTAAGGTTTTTGGACTCTCTTATGCTTACTGTATAAACAGTCCACATTGAAGGTAGTGACCTTAGAAATTTTCTATTAACGTCTGCCTGTTCAAGAGTTACATCAGCTCTTTGAACTCATCAAGTAGAGAGACAAAGCAAAGATATTGGTTGGTCAATTTTTAACCAGTTTTGTAACTGAAATTTTCATAATTCTATTTTAGCATGTCCTTTTTGTTCTCTTTTACCTCACTTGTTCCTTCATACATCTCACTGAGAGTATTCCACATTTCAAAAGCCATTTTGTACCCTTTAAACCCAACAAGTATGGAGTTGGCTAAAGCTTCTTGTAAGGTCCAGTAGGCCTTGAAGTTTGGCTCAAGTTGTTTGTGGTCTATGTCGGTAAATTTTTCAGGTAGTTTTGGATGAGAACATTTTCGTCATCCGCAGATGGTACAGTTACAACAATGGGAGCAACAGTCATTGACTTCCAAATACGGTGGTCTAGGCTTCGAACAAACCCCTCCATTCGGAGCTTCCATGTGTCAAAATCCACTGGAGTGAACATGGGTGGTTTGTTTGTGCTACCGTTTGAAGTCACTAAACTAAGATCGTTCATTTTGAAAGATTTTAGAAAGAAAACCTTGAAAACAGTAAAGTAGACAAGTAAATATCAACTTTGAAGCACTAGAAGTATTCAAAGTGAGATCCAAAGCTCTGATACAACTTGTAGGATCTAGATTATTAACATATAGTTAAGATATAAGACTTACTTGCAAGATTAACCTTGCGGAACTAAGTTAACCTTCACTTTACTTAAACGATTGACACTTGTGAATACTAGTTGTTTGCATGAATATAGTAACACACGAAGTAAAATATACTCGACACTATTTTCATTAACTCAACAATATTACACAAGTCTTGCATAGATTCATGCCTGTACAATGTTGAAGATGAGCTAAGCAATATATGGTGCTAAGGGAAATCATTGATAACCATTGATTTCCATAAGGTCATCTAGACCGTTGATTACAAAAGTCAAACTATACTACCAAAAGAATAATCTTCGATAGATGGAATATCTTGCGTGTGATCAACAACAATCTACTTTGGGAGAGTGGATTTGATAGATTAGGAAGCAACCAGGAAGCTTTTGTAGGGATTTGACGACTGAAAAGTCCGGTTGAACTCATTATCTGGTGGACAATCGAGTTCACCCGGAATATTCACAACTGGACAAAATTGCTTCTTCCAGTTGAATGGTCTTCTCCTCTTGAACTCTGTTCAGCCGGAACTGCTACAAAATAAACTTCAACCAAAATACCAAAATGTGATATTCCGTACACCTGGATACAAGAATGTGCTTACTCCTGAGAACAAGGTTGATTGCTCTAGAACTATATTTATACCTATACTTGATAGGTATGAAGAAGACACTGATGGCAGGAGAGAATGTGATAAAGCTCTGGACAGTATATTCAACAAAAGAATGATGGATCATGCTACTCAACTCAAAGAAATAAATGAAATGAAAAGAAGATGTAAGGAAGGAATACATATTTCTACTAAAGTTTTTGCTACTGAGAATATCAAGGCTACTCAATCAGAGCCTGTGGTTAAAGAGATGGCAATGATAAACACTGCTCTAGCTAACAAAATGCTTGAAGATGTGGAGCAGGAAAGGATGGATAAAGAGATGGCAATGGCTTTTTTAGCTACAAGAAAACATGGACTTATATCAGGATAATGATATAGTTCTTGACATTATTAAAGAAGCTAAGAGAAGGTTTATTGAAGCAAAAGAAGAAGAAACTGGATCAAACACAGAATAGAAGGCAACAGAAGTTGACCAAGGATGCTAGCAAAGAGCTTAAAAAAGAAAAGGAAAAGATCATGCCTGCTAAAAATGATGCTAAATGGGAACTTTTGGAGCAATGGAGAAATGTTATTATTGCTAGAGGATGGGCTACTATTGAAGATCTCAATTTATCCTCCGCCAATGAATTGTGTGATCTAATGTCAATGATAGTGCAGTAAGATAGTGATCTCAAGCTGATCAAGAAACTTGAAGAAGATAATGCCAATCATGAGAAGATAAAGGAAGAAGAGACTCTGAAATTGATACAGGCTCTTCTAACAAAGCCAGAGAGAGCCAAAGCTCTCAAGAGATACTTCATATATGTTCAGGATGAAGACAAGAGGAGTATAAATTCCTCCTGTTTGACATCTCCAAGGGATATGTACTCTGAAATCGGAAAGGAGCAATCAAGGATCTCAGAAAGAACTGGAGTTCCAAGACCTCCTGGAGCATTCTCAGGTACTCATTCTCTTCCTCCTAAACCTATGAGTCTAATTGACTCTCTTCTTGGAAACACACCTTCTGTTCAACTTTCAACTACCTAATGCTCTATTAATCCTATCAAAAGAAACCCTTCCATAGCCAATAGACTAGTAACCAGAAAGCCACCTGCCAAAATGCCAAAACTCTCTAAACCTATTTAACCAAAATTCAGAGCTGATAACTCCACTCCCATTTAACCTCTCACCAAAACTACCTCTAAATCCATATCTCAAATAGTCCAATGACCTCCTTCACCACCATAATCATCCACCAAACCTGAAATCCCTGAGAAACCAGTTGAATCCCTTGCAGGTACTTCCAAGAGAAGGAAATTAATGGCTAAAAGAAAAAGATCTCAAGTTGTGTCTTCCAGTTCTGGTTCATCTACTGATGAGAAGGAATTTGAAGGCATTCACCAGTACAAATAAAGTTATGAGATTCACTGCTGACGAAGCTCTCAGAAACTTATCTGAATTGGAGCTAGGTGATGTTAGGAGTTTCCATGGAGATTTGAAGTGTTTGTGTGCTTAAGAACATAATCTGCTGTTGAGAATTATGATGCTCTTTGATGACACAATAAGGGAAATCTCAGATGTTGTCCCAATCACCTCAAACTGTCATGTTACCAATATGGAAATTGATCCAAAAGATGGTCACTTTATCACTTATCGAGCGGATGGCTCTTATACAAGACATAAAAGAGTTATTCTAGGTCAATGGAGTGCTGCTGAGAGAAGGACCATAATTCAGTTCATGATGAACAACAGATGGTTTACATATAACAAGGACAGTGGGGCTGATGGAAAGTAAGTGGAGATGATTTTGCAAATTGATGTAGATTGCAAAGCTTTTGAAGATTTTGAAACTGTTCACCGTTTATTAAGTTTTTATTCAGAAGATTTGGAAGCATCATCTTAGGGGGGAGACTGTAAGGAATTACTTCTCCAGGAATGATGTTATCTCGACTTATAAAAGTCATCTCGGAAAGCTTAGAAGACCTGAGGTAATAAGTTATCTCGGAAGAGCAAACTGTCCGAAGTAACTTAAGTTACCTCGGGTGGCAACTTTTATCTTGGACACTAGTTTTTATCTCGACAATGGAACTGTCCTAGATAACTCGAGTTACCTAGGTATGGAGAGTTATCTCGAACAACTTGACTTCTCCACTTGACCCAACAGAAATTACTTTTTTCAGAGACGCAAGTTACTTTTCTCTTAGCCTATCACAAGCCGTCATATTATCTTCTAGACTAGTTTATTATATTTCTAGTTCATGTATCTCTGTTCGGCGATGCAAATGATCGTTAGAGTAATCAAGGGCTCTCCTTGATTTCTTAGGCACTATATATAGTTTACTTGTACTCTGTAATTCACAATGTTGATGTAAACTTTCTCGAATTATCAAGTAATAACAATATAGTGTTGTGTATTATTCACATCTATGTTCTTACTTGCTTTATATCCGATTTCCATCTTATTAACTAAAAAAGAGCATATGGCTTAACTTTTTTCCGTACGGTTAAACCTTAAGTAAATTCGTGTATTTGGTTTACTCTGTAACCAGTTTCGATCCTATAGTCTGAAACATTTTCATTTGGATAATGTTGAAAGTTATCAAATTTGTTCTGTAAAACTTTCTTTCCACTCTTCCGAAACTATTCATTCCCTTCACATCTGTCTTTTAAAGCTTCCCACAAAGTTTTAGAATTTATGCAAGTTTTGAACTGATGCAATAGTTCTCTTGGTAATGTCATTGTAAGATTACCAAATGTTTTCTTCTTACTAGCATAAACTTTTTTTTCTTCAGCGTCAAGATCACTTTGAATTTTAGGTTCCCCATTTACCATAGGATATATATATTCTTCCACAATTGGTATCCAAAGATCAACATCGTGAGCAAAAATATATGATTCAAAACGTTTCCCGACAGGCCAGAATGGTATCACCTTCGTTAAGCCGAAACAATATCTTTTCCATCAGCAAAGCAATCCTCGACTCCCTCATTGAAGTAGATAGAGGCGAGGAACTCAATGGTATACTCCGACTGAGCGATGTTCATATGCGTTGAACCACCTACGCATCTAAACAGGATATAAGTTTGTATAGCGCTCCAATTGGTTCATCTTGGCTAGAGCAATCTCATCGGCGCACCTGGCAGGTAATTCAGCTTAACCAAGCAACAGATGGAGTCGGAGATGACTTTCCCGCTTGTTGTTCACCCTGAAAATCAAAAAGACAACAGGATCAGATGCAAAATTATAGAAAAAATAAGAAAATTTTGAATAAAAAAGGGTTCGGGCGCGGTCCGTGCCAGGGCAGGCATAACCCATGTGTTGGGGCAGAAACTCGTTGTGTCAGGTCGAACATGACCTTAGTCTGTAAAACGGGGCACGACCCGTGCCTTGTGAGGCACGACCCGTGTCGGGTCAAACAGATAGGTCCAAAAATGGGCAGAAACTCAAGTTTCACCAAATTGAAATTGTTTTACATGTCTAGGTGCAGAATCTAGCGAAAATCAAAACCCCATTGTTGGTTTTTCCATAACATAACTCAATCTTCCTAGATCTAGACTTAAAGTTAGGTTTGAAAGTTTTCTTCGAAAAACATAAGATTTAACATGGTTTGACAACAAACAACTATCAAGGATGATGTAGGAACACTTATTATACAAATATTAACAACATATTCCACCAATTTCAGCCTAAAATCAAGAAATTTAGCCCTAAAAATTGCGGAAGAACATGAAGAACAAGTAAAAGTCAAGTTAGTAGGTTGATTAATCTTACATGATTGTTAGAAAGAGACGTAGAGATGAAGAAATTGTGAGAAGACGTAAAAAATCGCCCAGAGAGAACTCGTAGCACGACCCGTGTGAATGATGAATGGTTGTGGTCACATTTTAGACTTTATTTGCGTCAACAACCCATCAGGCATGACCCGTGTCTGGGTAGGGCACGACCCGTGTCTGACTTTTTCGAAAATTATTATTGTTATTATTATTTTATATATAGACACGTATCGGCTTCGAATTCTCCCTTTGGTAATTTTCCTTATTAATTTTAAAATAAATTCATGTAAGAATCTCCCCGTAACTAATTTTTACAATTTATTTTATTAAAAAAAATAGCTTAGTTTATTTCCAGGTCCTATGTTCGACCTGGTTTATTTTCATCAGTCAATCATTTTGCGTTTGTTCTGGTATGGCTTTTACTATCAGACAGGAAATTTTTGACAGGGATGGTTTTCCTGAAACACAATTCCCAGAACAAAGTAAAATGTTGATTGAATACTTACCTAGGCCAGAAGTTATAATTTCATAAAATGAAAATAATTCCTTCGGCCATGTGATGTAATCATCTTTGACATAAGATAGCAATGAAAGAACAAATAAAATCTCGAAGCAACACTCCACCGGGTCAACTCATCAAAGTCTATTTGACGCATGTCTAGTATGTGCAACTTAAAAACTCAAATAACAAAAGATATAAAAGACCCCGACTAAATCGTAAATATATATATTTAAAAAAGTACAATAGCAACACGTTTGACTTTTAAAAAGTCAAATTGCTCAAAATTTAAAAAGTTCAATAGCAACTTAAATTTCAAAAGGATAATAGCATAACATATACTGTGGGAAAGAATTTTGAATTGAACAGAGTACTAAAACGGACATGGCCACATAATAAAGCAATACAAATTTTATTAAATGAAAAGAGAAAATTATGTTTTTAGCTGTATATGGATAAATGTAGCTATCCATGAAATTAAGATAGGTTGGTGACGATATTCTTTACACTTAAAAACATTTAAACTTTATACCCTTAAAAAAACAACTCTATCGATGAATATCCAGCTAACTAACTACTCTATTGACTTTTTTCTTATTATATAAGAGGATGGATATTAATATTCTTAGCAACATATGAAGACAAAACATTAGAAAAAATATGACCAATAACTTCACAACAGTCTTTAGAAAAAATTGATAGCCTTTAAATTTATTTTTCAAATCATAGTTAAAAAAATGAACACTAACTGTCACACCCCCAAATTACCACTAACGGAGTTTATACCGTTAAGGGGTGCGAGCAAACCAGGACCACAACCATTAGTTACAAATACTAAACGAATCAGAGTTAGTCCAATTACATTTCCTGAAATAAAGTCTCAAGATACGCAGCGGAAAATATTGTCTTAGCACTAACCACGTGCTTTACAAAATTATTGTCTTAAATTCCCAATTTGATTTAAACAAAAGTAAAAGGTCTTCATGCGCTATGCCAACCCACTCCGGATACTCCTCAGCGATCTGCAAAAGTGAAAACCACACAAGTGTCAACCTAACGGTTGGTGAGTTCACGGTGGGCATGTCATGCATTGGCCCGGTCTCATAAGCGTGTGTATCAACATATAATAAGTATTAGTTTTGCAAACATTGCCAAGTGTTGAGTTATCGAATATGCACTAGTTAAGTAAAAGTTAAAGTGGTCAACCGATATCGCGGGTAGCTAATCCGGTTTCCATGCACTAAGGAAGTCGTACTAGGGCTGAAAGCTGACGTAACAGAGTTCGGCATTTGCCGATGGTTGGTGCCTCCAGTTGTGTCCCATTTGGGAGGCCCACAACTAAAACAGGCTGATATTGAACCCCGTTCGGCCTCCAGCCGGTTGGTTACACATTTGTGTACCGCGGAGCAGGGTTTGTCAAACCCTCAGTAGATCTACCCAACATCCCCTCGCTTCTCAGATCAACAGTACTAAATTGAGGACTTTTAAGTTTTTAAGGCATCCTTAGAAATCATGTGATATCATTTGGTTTAGACTTTAACCTACACTAGTCATATTAAAAATGTTTATCTGGATTTCATTTGAAATCCTAAAAAGAGTTTAAGTGTCGAAATGGTCGTTTCCGGATTTCAATTGAAACCCCAAGGATGGACAGTTGCAAGTGCTCCCCATAAAACACTCCAACTTCCATAACAGGTATCTCATTTGGTAATACCTCAAAATGTCAGCGTTGTTTTTCGTTAAGTTCATGCGTTGTGACCCAAACGGGCTCACAATTAAAGGGTTTGTGAAACTCACCTTAGGTTGCTCAGCTACACTTGCTAATTAATCCAATTATTGCTTAACGAAGACCTATGAACACGTTTAGGTCTTAAGTATTAGTTTTGTGTCTAATCATTAACTTATCGTCACTATGGCCCATAACATAGCACGTTGGAACTACGACACGACATAACGACACACGACACCGATGGTTGATCATAAACAAGGGTTCACATATTACAGAAATCATAGCATGTTTCATCATAGCATAATCATGTAAGTCATAGCATAACATTCAAATAAGTTGCAAAAGTTTGGGTTTAGGTCTGGTCACAGTTTCGCTAGTATAGATTCGCTAGGCAGTTTCGCTGTGTGCACGGGCAGCACTTTCGCTAGGCAATACCCGATGACACAGTTTCGCTAGGCTAGTTTCGCTCGAAACTGTTGGCACAGTTTCGCTAGACTAGTTTCGCCCGAAACTGGTTGAACTTTCGTTCAGGGACAAGGTCTATGGTTGTTTCGCTCGGTAGTTTCGTTCACTGGTGACACTACAGTTTCGCTGTATAGTGTCGCCTGAAGGAGATGTACATAATTTCGCTATACAGTTTCGCCCAGAGAACACACAGTGTCGCTGGTCGCGAAAAACTCACAAATCAGCCTAAAAATCAATCTAACAGTTTCCATATTTCATGTAATTCAATATCTAGCATGCATAATCATTTACCAACATCAAACAACAAGTTTTAACACCTTAAACATGGGTTTTTATCATCAAATCACCAAAAACACATTTTAAACCTAAAATGACTAAAATGGCATAAATCTTCATTATGGATGGATTTCAAACGTAAAGTTGCAGACTTTATAACAGATCTAGCATCCCTAAACATTATCTCAGAAGCATACACGATTTCATGAAGGTTTGGGCATGCTTTAAGGTAAAACACATAGAAAACACATAGAAATGGTTTTTGGAACTCAAGGTTCGATCTCCAAGCTCAATGGATGATGGTTCGGGGCTGAGGTCTCGATGGCTCGGTGTGATTCTCGGCTGACCAGATTTCCAGGAGAAAAGATGGGGAGTGTGTGTGTTTTGTGTAAAAGAGGCAAATGGGAGAAATTAGGGTTTATTAAGATATTATATATCAGGGCCTAGTTTCGCTGGCAGTTTCGCTGGCCATGCGAAACTAGCTCTGATCTCGTGTAATCCGAACAGCCTGGCTAGCTACCGGGCGAATCTGTAGTTTCGCTCGATAGTTTCGCCGGCAACCAAAATCATACAATTTGTCACATAATCAAGAATTTACAATTTGTCATGCTATTAATATTATTAAATCATGTGTTCAAATCACATTGCACGTAATGACAATAAATAAATGAACACATAACACATATGGGCGGGTTCGGTGATCAACCAAAGGACGTGGACGTATTCGGCCTAGTTAAGCATGAGTTACTAAGTTAACACTTATAACGTAACTGACGGAGATTGTCTAACGGAAGTTAACCTTGAAATTCTCGGATGTCACATCATCCCCTTGTAATTGGAATTTTCGGCCCGAAAATTATTCTTGCGTTGTAGCGTTTGCAGCCTCAGCTGTCGTCGTTGCTGTAGTTGCTGGGGAAAGAAAGCAAAAGTTTCAGGGTCGCCACATCCTCCTCCTGTTAAAGGAATTTTGGTCCCCAAAATTAAATCATACCTTGAGTTTCTGTGGACGTTTGCTCGAACAAGTGAGGATACTTTTTCTTCATTTGATCCTCTCGTTCCCAAGTATATTCTGGTCCACGCTTTGAGTTCCATCGAACCTTGACGATCGGAATCTTGCTACGTTTGAGGGCTTTCTCCTCGCGTCCCATGATTTCTACCGGTTGTTCAATAAATCTTAAATGTTCATCAATTTCCAATTCCTCCAAAGGAATTATTTCAGTGTCTTCAGCCAGACATTTCTTCAGATTCGAAACGTGAAACACGTTGTGAACTCCATCGAGTTCGGCAGGGAGTCGTAAACGGTAGGCCACCGGGCCTACTTCCCCAATGATTTCAAATGGACCAATATAGCGAGGATTCAACTTTCCACGCTTTCCGAATCGTATCACTCCTTTCCAGGGGGATACCTTCAATAGTACCTTGTCGCCTACCTCGAACTTCAAAGGTTTACGGCGTTTGTCGGCATAGCTCTTTTGTCTGTCACGTGCTGCGGCTATCCGCTTTCTGATTTGAATAATTCGTTCAGTTGTATCATGAATGAGTTCCGGTCCGGTGAGTCCCTTCTCACCCGTTTCGGCCCAACACACGGGCGATCTACATTTTCTGCCATAAAGAGCTTCAAATGGTGCTGCACCAATGCTCGTATGATAACTGTTGTTGTAGGAGAATTCCACCAACGGAAGATGAGCCTCCCAGTCTTTACCAAAGTCGAGAACGCAAGCTCGGAGCATGTCTTCCAAAGTCTGAATAGTTCGTTCTGTCTGACCATCAGTCTGTGGGTGATAAGCTGTACTCATATCCAGTCTGGTTCCCAGTGCTTCTTGCATAGATTGCCACATTCGGGAAGTAAATCGAGGATCTCGATCGGAGATAATGGTCTTAGGCACCCCATGACGTGCCACAATTCGGTCAATGTACAGCTTTGTTAAGTTACCCATATTGTCATTTTCCCTCATTGGAATAAAGTGTGCAGATTTGGTTAGTCGATCTATGATAACCCAAATCGCATCCGGTCGATTTGATCGATGAGGTAATCCCGTTACAAAATCCATGGAGATATCTTCCCATTTCCATTTTGGGATCTTTAGCTACTGTAATAATCCAGAAGGCTTTTGGTACTCGATCTTAACTCTTGAGCATGTTAAACACTTAGCCACATATCGCACGATGTCGGATTTCATATTCGGCCACCAATACAAATTTTTCAAATCTTGGTACATTTTATCCGATCCAGGCTGTATCGAATACCTTGATTTGTGAGCCTCGTCCATCACGAGCTCACGGAGATTTCCAAGTAAAGGAACCCAAATTCTGTCATTATAATACCTGAGTCCGTCGGACTTAACCTCAGAGTTCCCATCTACACCACGCAGTGCTTCAGCTGCGAAGTTTTCTTCCTTTAGAGCTTCTCGTTGGGCATCGCGGATCCGATCCGGCAATCCCGTGTGAATGGTAAGTTGCAGCGCTCGTACTCGTCGAGGCTTTTCATACTCCTTTCGACTTAATGCATCTGCCACAACATTGGCTTTTCCCGGGTGATACTTAATCGCTAAGTCATAATCATTGAGTAATTCGACCCACCGTCGTTGTCGCATGTTGAGGTCCTTTTGTTCAAAGATATGCTGTAAGCTCTTGTGGTCGGTAAATATTGTGCACTTTGTTCCGTAGAGGTAATGTCTCCAAATCTTAAGTGCAAATACAACGACTCCCAATTCCAAATCATGCGTTGTATAATTCTTCTCAGTATCCTTCAGTTGCCTGGACCCGTAGGCAATTACTTTGTCTCGTTGCATCAACACGCAACCGAGTCCTTAGATGGATGCATCACAATAGACCACGAAGTCATCAACCCCATCGGGTAACGCGAGAGTCGGAGCTGAACATAACATGTCCTTAAGAGTTTGAAACGCGCGTTCTTCTTTTTCACCCCATCTATATTGCACTCCTTTGTGCGTTAAAGCCGTTAAGGGTTGAGCCAGTTGCGAGAAACCCTTAATAAATCTTCGGTAATATCCGGCAAGTCCCAAAAATTGTCAGATTTCGGTCGGCGCTCTAGGAGTAGACCAATTCTTGATAGCTTCCACTTTAGCCGGGTCGACATGAATTCCATTCTGATCAACAATGTGTCCAAGAAACTGGACTTCGCGAATCCAAAAATCGCATTTCGAAAACTTGGCGTAAAGCTGTTCCTTGCGGAGTAATTCCAAGATAAGTCGTAGGTGATTCTCGTGTTCTTCCTTTGTCTTGGAGTAGATCAAAATATCATCGATAAAAACTATCACAAACTTATCGAGGTACGACTTACACACTCGATTCATCAGATCCATAAATACAGCAGGTGCATTGGTTAGCCCAAACGGCATAACCAGGAACTCGTAGTGTCCATACCGAGTTCTGAACGCAGTCTTGGGGACATCTTCATCACGAACACGAAGTTGGTGATATCCAGACCGTAGCTCAATCTTTGAAAAGTAGCTTGAACCTTGTAGCTGGTCGAAGAGATCGTCGATTCGAGGAAGTGGGTACCGATTCTTGATCGTAACCTTGTTAAGCTCTCGGTAGTCAATACACATTCGGAACGTTCCATCCTTCTTCTTAACAAACAATACCGGTGCTCCCCACGGAGATGAACTTGGGCGAATAAATCCTTTGTCGAGTAACTCTTGTAGTTGTGCGGAGAGTTCGCTTACCGCCAAACGGTAAGGTGCGCGTGCAATCGGAGCGGCTCCAGGAGCTAAATCGATTCCAAACTCGACTTGTCTAAATGGAGGCAAACCAGGCAGATCTTCAGGAAATACATCTTGGAAGTCGCGGACTATTGGGTAGTCGTCGATTTTACGCTCGGGAAGTGTCGAATCGGTGACGTTTGCAAGAATCGTGAAGTGACCTTTACGAAGGCACTTTTGAGCTTTAAGAAACGAGATAATGCCGGTGACTGTTCCACCTTTTTCACCTTGAACTGTCAACACTTCACCGTCCTTGAGTGGAATACGAACCACTTTTTCTTGACATAAAATTTCAGCTCGGTTTTCAGATAACCAATCCATTCCCACTATGACATCAAAACTACCAATCGGGAAAGGCATAAGATCGATTCCTAACGTATGGCCAGCTAGTTCTAACTTACAGTCATTAACTATCTGAGTCGTATCATGAAGTTTACCATTTGCTAGCTCTACCACATACTTAGCATCTAAGGCAATCGGTTTAGCATTAATTAACTTAGCAAACTTAGTGGAAATAAAACTTCTTTCAGCACCAGAATCAAACAATACAGTAGCAAATAAACCATTAAGGATGAATTTACCGTTAATCATGTTGGCATCGTTGCGAGCTTCACCTTGACCCATGACGAAGGCGCGACCTCTACCATTCCCACCATTCCCGTTTCCACCATTACCATTCCCACCGTTACCATTTCCGTTGCCCTGGTTTCCACCGTTGCCATTGTTACCATTCCCTTGTCTGCGCAATTGCGGGCAATCTTTCCTCATGTGGCCTTGAGCGCCACATTCAAAACAGCCACGGGCTCCACCATTGTTGTTGTTCTGATTGTTTCCTTGCCCGTTGCGATTGTTTCCGTTTCCCCTGTTGTTGTTATTTCCTCCTTGATTCTGACCGTAGTTGTTTAACTTTTGCAAGTTGGTCTAGCAGTTGTTGGCTTCATGCCCCAGTTTACCACATCTTCCACATTCCAGGCCTTTGCTACACATACCATTGTGGTGTTTCCCGCACTTGTTACAATACGGGGCTTTACCCTTGTAGTTTCCATTCCCACCTTGACGATTGTTACTCCCACTGTTGCTGCCATAGTTGAAATTGGACCTTGTGTTGTCTGGGCGCTTGTTCTGATATTGGGAGTTAGAAGACCTCACAGATTGATTTCCAACGGTCTGATTGTTTACAGAGGTTGCCGGAGCTTCTTCCTCAACCTTACGCTTGCCACTTAAGGCAGTCTTTGTAGTAGCTTTTGCGGGTAGGGTACCCCTCTCAATCTCCTGATCAGTTAACTTATGAGCCAAACGAATGGCTTGTTGCACGGTTGTTGGATTGCTGGCTGTCACCAAGCTCTTGATTTGGGGTGCGAGACCCTCCAGATAACGCTCAATGCGCTTAAATTCAGCATCAACCATTGTCGGACATAGCACCGCGTACTCGTGGTAACGCGTAGTGTACTCTTCAACCTCAGCTCCAGACATCTTGGAGTTCAGAAATTCTCCCTCTAGTTTCTTGACTTGATCCCGAGGGCAGTACTCCTCCATGATCAGCTCCTTAAATGCTTCCCAGTTCATGTTGTTAGCCGCATTTACCCCAATCATCTGAATTTCAGCGTTCCACCAGGAGAGAGCAGCTCCTTCGAAAGTACCAGTGCA
The DNA here is from genome assembly GCA_039602395.1 of Deinandra increscens subsp. villosa. Classification (NCBI taxonomy): domain Eukaryota; kingdom Viridiplantae; phylum Streptophyta; class Magnoliopsida; order Asterales; family Asteraceae; genus Deinandra; species Deinandra increscens. The sequence goes on from JBCNJP010000027.1 coordinate 105,621,480, forward strand.
AATTTCACCTTGTTCTCAGCAGGGCAGTTCCACATAGAGAAGAATTTCTCAGACTTCTCGATCCACCTGAGGAGTCCTACTGCTCCTTCCTCGCCGGAAAATGTCATTGGCTTACAATCCATGAAGGACTTAAACGTGCAGTGATGGTGGTTTCCTGATGCAATAATAGTTCGGGTTTCAAATTTAAACAGGTCAAAATATATTTCCTCTCGTGCCTTAAACGGCATAATAATTACCCTGTGCGGCGTATGCGGCTTGGACGGCTGCCACCGTGGCTTGCACGTGTTCGTTAATCATCGCTTGCAGTTGTGCAGGCGTCATGTTAATGTTGCTCCTTCCGTGTCCTCTTCCAGACATTTTGCTGAACAGTTAAAGTAGCCAGTGTTCACTCACAGTTATATTCTATACATATCCCATAATATGTATTTTAACCATTTCCCGTTATTCCACTATTAGTCCAGAAAAATTTTCGTGCAAAATCGAGGCGTCGTCGGAGAACGTCGTAAGTCGTAAGTGGCTATCGTCGAAAGTCGGCTTTCCCATAAAAGTCACCGTCGGCGTAGTCATCGTAGTAGAAATCAGGACGTAGCGTGCAGCATCGTTTCGTTGTCGCTTTCCCCCGAGTAGTGTGCGTATTAGCGTTCGCGTTTCGTATTCGTGTGTGAAAATTTTTCCTAAGGTTTTCCGTTAGACTACCTAGACACGGTCTATATATATACTTATATATATATATATATACATATGAAGTATTTACTTACACAGCAGAGCGAGTATCCCAGGTTGGCACGTAAAAATTTTGTTTTGGGAATTTGTTTGTTCGTTTGTAACTAAGGTTTCAAGTTGCAGTTTTCCAAATCGTTTTTCAAAATGATTCCAGTTCTCTGCAACTTATGGCTCTGATACCAATCTGTCACACCCCCAAATTACCACTAACGGAGTTTATACCGTTAAGGGGTGCGAGCAAACCAGGACCACAACCATTAGTTACAAATACTAAACGAATCAGAGTTAGTCCAATTACATTTCATGAAATAAAGTCTCAAGATACGCAGCGGAAAATATTGTCTTAGCACTAACCACGTGCTTTACAAAATTATTGTCTTAAATTCCCAATTTGATTTAAACAAAAGTAAAAGGTCTTCATGCGCTATGCCAACCCACTCCGGATACTCCTCAACGATCTGCAAAAGTGAAAACCACACAAGTGTCAACCTAACGGTTGGTGAGTTCACGGTGGGCATGTCATGCATTGGACCGGTCTCATAAGCGTGTGTATCAACATATAATAATTATTAGTTTTGCAAACATTGCCAAGTGTTGAGTTATCGAATATGCACTAGTTAAGTAAAAGTTAAAGTGGTCAACCGATATCCTGGGTAGCTAATCCGGTTTCCATGCACTAAGGAAGTCGTACTAGGGCTGAAAGCTGACGTAACAGAGTTCGGCATTTGCCGATGGTTGGTGCCTCCAGTTGTGTCCCATTTGGGAGGCCCACAACTAAAACAGGCTGATATTGAACCCCGTTCGGCCTCCAGCCGGTTGGTTACACATTTGTGTACCGCGGAGCAGGGTTTGTCAAACCCTCAGTAGATCTACCCAACATCCCCTCGCTTCTCAGATCAACAGTACTAAATTGAGGACTTTTAAGTTTTTAAGGCATCCTTAGAAATCATGTGATATCATTTGGTTTAGACTTTAACCTACACTAGTCATATTAAAAATGTTTATTCTGGATTTCATTTGAAATCCTAAAAAGAGTTTAAGTGTCGAAATGGTCGTTTCCGGATTTCAATTGAAACCCCAAGGATGGACAGTTGCAAGTGCTCCCCATAAAACACTCCAACTTCCATAACAGGTATCTCATTTGGTAATACCTCAAAATGTCAGCGTTGTTTTTCGTTAAGTTCATGCGTTGTGACCCAAACGGGCTCACAATTAAAGGGTTTGTGAAACTCACCTTAGGTTGCTCAGCTACACTTGCTAATTAATCCAATTATTGCTTAACGAAGACCTATGAACACGTTTAGGTCTTAAGTATTAGTTTTGTGTCTAATCATTAACTTATCGTCACTATGGCCCATAACATAGCACGTTGGAACTACGACACGACATAACGACACACGACACCGATGGTTGATCATAAACAAGGGTTCACATATTACAGAAATCATAGCATGTTTCATCATAGCATAATCATGTAAGTCATAGCATAACATTCAAATAAGTTGCAAAAGTTTGGGTTTAGGTCTGGTCACAGTTTCGCTAGTATAGATTCGCTAGGCAGTTTCGCTGTGTGCACGGGCAGCACTTTCGCTAGGCAATACCCGATGACACAGTTTCGCTAGGCTAGTTTCGCTCGAAACTGTTGGCACAGTTTCGCTAGACTAGTTTCGCCCGAAACTGGTTGAACTTTCGTTCAGGGACAAGGTCTATGGTTGTTTCGCTCGGTAGTTTCGTTCACTGGTGACACTACAGTTTCGCTGTATAGTGTCGCCTGAAGGAGATGTACATAATTTCGCTATACAGTTTCGCCCAGAGAACACACAGTGTCGCTGGTCGCGAAAAACTCACAAATCAGCCTAAAAATCAATCTAACAGTTTCCATATTTCATGTAATTCAATATCTAGCATGCATAATCATTTACCAACATCAAACAACAAGTTTTAACACCTTAAACATGGGTTTTTATCATCAAATCACCAAAAACACATTTTAAACCTAAAATGACTAAAATGGCATAAATCTTCATTATGGATGGATTTCAAACGTAAAGTTGCAGACTTTATAACAGATCTAGCATCCCTAAACATTATCTCAGAAGCATACACGATTTCATGAAGGTTTGGGCATGCTTTAAGGTAAAACACATAGAAAACACATAGAAATGGTTTTTGGAACTCACGGTTCAATCTCCAAGCTCAATGGATGATGGTTCGGGGCTGAGGTCTCGATGGCTCGGTGTGATTCTCGGCTGACCAGATTACCAGGAGAAAAGATGGGGAGTGTGTGTGTTTTGTGTAAAAGAGGCAAATGGGAGAAATTAGGGTTTATTAAGATATTATATATCAGGGCCTAGTTTCGCTGGCAGTTTTGCTGGCCATGCGAAACTAGCTCTGATCTCGTGTAATCCGAACAGCCTGGCTAGCTACTGGGCGAATCTGTAGTTTCGCTCGGTAGTTTCGCCGGCAACCAAAATCATACAATTTGTCACATAATCAAGAATTTACAATTTGTCATGCTATTAATATTATTAAATCATGCGTTCAAATCACATTGCACGTAATGACAATAAATAAATGAACACATAACACATATGAGCGGGTTCGGTGATCAACCAAAGGACGTGGACGTATTCGGCCTAGTTAAGCATGAGTTACTAAGTTAACACTTATATATAACGTAACTGACGGAGATTGTCTAACAGAAGTTAACCTTGATATTCTTGGATGTCACACCTACCTTCAAGTTATGCACACTCCTATTGTTTTATTGCCAAACGTTAATTTTGAGGTACACTTTTACTTTGATGATGAGAAGACAAAAGAGGCTACCTACATAGTTTAAAAGAAAATTGTGATATTTAAGTAAACCAAGATTAGAAAATAAAACAGTTTAGCTAACACTAAAATGTCACATTACCAATAATAAAAGTGTCCCGTTTTGAAATCAAATCATCTGTGACATTTAGCTACTGGTGTTACCTAGCCAAAGTAACACTATCAACCCTAAGCATAAATCAAAGAAAATGTAAATCAATATTAAAAATAAGCAAGTATTATCTCAAACTTTAAAATCAATATAAGCTAAGATTTTTGACAACAAACACATTACTTTCTACACAAATATATCATCTCAGACTTTAAAATCAAGATAAGAAATTCTTTTATTGGCAAAGTTTTAAGAAACACAATCGTGTCATATGTCATGATTTACGGCTTTTTGTTGTTGTGATGAACTTCGCTTAAGCTGTGTGACAATATCCTGCATCGTACAAACAAACAAACATGATTAAGTTAATTGCTTAATACAAAAATAAAAACAAACAAACATGATTAAGTTAATTGTAGCAATGTTTTCTTCAAATGTGATGTTCTCACAGTTGCTGCAATTCCTTTTTGTTTGTTCCCTGAATTGTGAAGAAAACATCTGAGTTGGAAAAAATCTGGCTACCGAAATCTTGGTTTGTTGGGTTTGGAGAGGTTCTAAAGATCTGGGACTGTGATTTTCAAGATTTTGAATTGACGTGTCCAGTAACAGGTCAATATTACCACCTCTAGACCAGTTATTCACAACTGAATTGCATCTTTGACTTATTATCTAGTTATACAACACCTAAACAATATTAATTCAAAATGAATGAGAAGTATATTCAGTAAACACATCAACATCTAGTGTGATCAAAATAACCATTTTCTGCAACGATTAGCAGGTCAATGGCTAGATCAAAATAACCACTTTTAGGTTGTTCAAACATTAAATGAATGTTCAAAAAATTAGCAAGAGGAAGGATAGCTATTTTGGTCATGGAATCTGGATTTCATTTTATATTATTGAAAATCAAGAAACAGATCAGTGGCTTGATTAAAATAGCCATTTTCTGCAACCATTAATTCCAAGTGGTTAGATCCCTTTCGGTGGTGGTTCTGAATATCATCTTTGCAGCTCTACACGTTTTATAATTTCCCAAACATATTATGGGATTCATCATATCTACTTGTACCTAGTAATCAGCAGTGTAATAACAACGTACATAAAAAAAATAAAGTTAATTGAACAAGAAATATAGGAAAAAGTTGTAATGTCTCTTTTGTATTGAATCGAAACATGTACTTTTAGATGGTACATGGAAATACCAGGCTTGTGCAGCGGTTGAAACCACACTACTGACTTCAGAAAATTAAAAAGTGAGGAAGATATGACAATACCATCGGAAACATGGAATTAGGGCAAAGGTGCTACCATCTCCTGACTTCAACCCAATTAGAAAATTATACTCTCTTTGTCTTTGGTAGCAAACCTGCATAGTGAACATCAGTTAGTTAAACACAGAAATGTACATGTGATGTCCCTTAGTTATATAACACATTGGTCTAGAAATTGTATAAGCAGGAATAATTTGAACATGTCAACCTGGCCAAATCTCTACTCCACGGAACTGAACATGTCAACCTGCAAGAACACAAAACGAAGCTCGGATTTGCGTTAACCAATAGCATAAATAACTGTTAACTTGAAAATCCTTATTCACCATTAATCAAATATCATAAACACTTTAAGTATTATATTGAATTTAAAATCTAAAATATCATAAACACTTTAAGTAAATCCTTATTCACCAATTAATCAAATATCATAAACACTTTTAAGAAAATAATGAGGCAATTTTACAATCACGTAATAGTTCCTACACAAGTGAATTTATCTATCTAACATACTATCTCATATAAAATACATGGAAATAAACTCAACACACATACTAAAATGGAATATTAACTCATATAAAATACATGGAAACAAACTAAAGAAACAAACCTAAACTGCAGATCAGTTCCAATGACTTCACCAAGTCTGCAAATTTATAAGTTGCAGGTCAACGACAAAAAGAAAATCACAAATCAAAGACAACTTTTAAAATTTACATTTCAAAGAAGGGTGGGCTGAGATTGTTTGATAACGGGTCAAAACGGGTTAGCTTAGAAATTAAATAAAATCTAGGACCAGGTGAGTAAAGGACCTCAATTTCCAGTTCCTCTATTTAAATCAACTATGACACATAAGTTGTGAACTTTCTTAGTAACAGAAACACACATGCCTTAATATAGTAGTAGTATGGCCATAAATATATACCTATATAAGAAGAAACCAAAGTGTTTTGCTACAGTAACTAAAGCATCCTCATCTGGAGATGCAACTTAAAATCTAAGTTTTTCGGGGGATCCTTCACCTTCAGGGAGTACGGTACGGCATATAACAAGGCATTTGAAAAATTGAAACCCTTCTCACGTGTTGTACTTGATGATGTTTTCTGCACAAAATTATTTGAATGGTTACTGAAGTTCACTCAAAAGAACTTATACACAACCGTACTAAATTAGATATATGAATAATGTATACTGAACGATAACACAATTCCTTGAATTCCAAAATTAGAAGTAAATGTTGAACATAATTTGACTCCCATCTTTTTATTTCAGTCCATGAATAAACTTCAACCAACAAGCACCCTTTTCTTTGATTCCCATCTTTTTGTATAAAAACCCCACAGATTGTAAAGATTAAACTAAAATTCCAAACAAACAACTATGAAAGCACGAAAAATAACATAATAACACATATACACCACTGTGCTTGGTTGAATCCCTCGCATCAAACCTCGATCGTAAATGGAAGAGCCAACAAATGATGGGGACGAAAACGAAACACTAAGAGACAACACAGAAATGCACCTGAAACAAAAAGATCGATTGATTTAGATTTAGTCCAAAACAAATCTTTAATGTAAATGCAATATAAGAACCACATTGGCTTTAAAAATATAAATGGATGCAAATAGAGCATGCTTATCTTCAATTCTCCACTTGAAATTGCAGCAAAAACCGAACTGGGTCAATGAGACCAGCAGATTCGGTAATTTGGATGTGTGTTCCTAAATTTTGATCATTCAGTTTTAGTGCTTAGGTAGCCTAACACTGAAACGGATCATCCGCATTCAACTACCAACTTTCACCATCAAAGGATCCAACTCCTCAAAGAGAAGATCTTGGCGATGTTAATAAAAACTGAATGTTTCACTTTAATTTCATACAATATTAAACTGAATCTTACTAAATAAAATTAATACACAAACCTTTTAGCTTGAAAGCATGTCAGAACAACTTCGTTGCAAGCGATGAAAACACATTTTAATTTGATATATTCTTGAATATACAACGGCTTCCCATGGGGAAATGAATGTGAAGGTTTAATCAGAAGTGTGAGAAAAAAAATACTTACATGGCGCTTTTGACTTCGAATCGACGGAGAGACAACAGAATAGCTAGGGTTCGGCGGCCATCAGTCCGTTCACCTTTCCTTTGAATCAGTCTTCATATTTTCTTCCTGATGGTGATTCTTCACGACCTAAACGCAGGAGATGGTGAAACCAAATGAAGAAGATGTTGTGATTTTATAGATTGGTTTTAGGCTGCTTCAATTTGAATCTTCATTACAATCGTGGCTTTCTAATAGATGATCATTGCGACCTCACGGATGAAGAGCGGAGATGGATGAGTAGTGAAGGGTTTGCCCAATTGAAAAGGAGAGATGCCTGTAAAAGATTGGATCGAGGAGGAGAATTGTGGTTCACGAAGGGCGGTGCTCTGGTGGTTTCTTGTTCGATGAAAGCGTGCAAAGGAGAGTAAATGCAGAAAGAGAGCAGTTAGGTTAATTCCTAAATTAACCTTAATTTTTTAAACGTGATTATTTGTGTATTAATGGTACTTTAATTTTAATGCTCAAAACACTTGTACACACCGCATAAACTCTTGTACGCGTCTTAAAATTAAGGAATTTTATGACGAAAATACCCCCAGGACCAATATGTATTATATAGTAGTATAGATATATATATATATATATATAGATATATATATATATATATATATATATATATAGGGAGAGATCATTTGAGAACCAATTTGATTTGAGAACTAAAAAGAACTAATTTGAGCCACAAGTTATTTACATGTATCCCTCCTCCCATGAATTGTAGTGGTCCCCCCCTGAAATTTGTGGTTGAGATTTAGTTCTCAAAAGAAAATTTTCTCATTTGAACCTAACCCTATATATATATATATATATATATATATATATATATATATATAAATATTAATAGGATATATTGGCTAGGTTGCTAACTTGGACGTTTCTCAAAAATTCTCGTTTGTGTCTCCGGAAATGCCACCAAAAAGCTTGGTGTGCATGTGGTGTATATAAAAATATAGCAATTTTAGTGACACCTTTTTAATTCATAAGCTTTTAAATTTATAAAATTTGATTAACTACGACTACTATTTCACCACATAACACGGGCAAGTGCACCCATCATGGAGCAGTATAATAGTGGTAAGCTGACCGAGAGTCATTCAAGGACAAAAGGAAAAGGAGGACTTTTGAAAATAAATCTATTGTTAGCAGCCAACCGGGTTTATGTATATAAGTGAAGGGGGTTGATATTATATTAAAACAAAATAAATAACGATAGATAAAATGGGTTTTAGTTTAATAATCATCTAGAGGATAATATCACTTGAGAAGACCGGCTAAGGGTAAAAATAAGTAAATTGTTTATTTACATATTTTCCTTAAGATTATTACTCGTCAGATGAGGAGTACCTCTTTTCATCCTGGAATCATGTCTCGCGTTCATCTCAATCTCCTCATAAAGTTCTCGAGAGGACCGCCCTGGGAGTAACAAACAATGTAAGCGTAAGTACCATTTAGTTATAGGGGCCGGATGGGTCGTCGGCGCCGTTACACTCGAATACATTGTCATGAACCAGTAAGGGAACAACCCACGCATCGAAGTATTTTTTTTTATGAAATACATCTTTAAAAGGGACTAAATTTTGTTTCCTCCATGCAACGCTTTCGCCAAACATGGGTGGTCATGACCAAAGCCAAGTTCACTATCCCGTATCTCACGGACTTCCGTGAAGTGACAAAATATTACTAACCCCAATCCCAACCAATACCTTCAGACTGTAGTTAGTGTGAAAGTCAAGTTTGTTTACATAGACACTAAACTCACGAACGTATTACTTTGCATGGGGTGCGAGTCACCGTTGGGATCATGCATCATCCCCTATTCGGGTGTCAAGTCCGACTGATGAGCTTTCGACTCCTCAAATGGTCTATAATACGCAAGGCACGCTTGTTCAAAAAGGTTAATAGTACACTTTCATTTTAAAAGAGTTTACACAAAGTCATCTGTACTTACCTTACGATAGTTATGTAAACTCATTTTACTATTTTACCAAAAGCTTGTTTTTCTCAGGTGAGTGTAAGATTTAACCAAACATAAGTGTGGTTTTAAGAATTTGCTTAAAGAAAATGAGTAGCTTATAGAAAAACTGTAAACAACTTTTGATTAAGTGGAAGTTCTTAAAAACATAAAAGATAAAAAGACTAAAAACGACAAGTGGCTCGAAAGAAAGTAAAAATATACATTATGAAAAAAATTAAAAAATGTGATTTGAGCTAAGCCAAACTAAGCTGGATTAAAATGAGGAATTAGTTGGCTTTTATAGGCAAAATTTGGCATCGGGCACCGTTCGTGCCTAGCAGGTGATCCTCCGGAGATTGCTTTGGTCAGGGACACGGGTTGTGGGCTTCAGTGGGCACGAGCCGTGTATGGCAGATAACAAATACACGACCCGTGGGACTTCAGTGGCACAGGTCGTGCATAGTAGTGTGCAAAATTCAAATCTCTAAATATCGAACTAGGAAGGGGCACGGGCCGTCCCTGGCTGGACACAAGCCGTGCCTGAGGTCTTTTATCACTATGTTTGTAATTTTCTTCATATTTTCCATTGTTTTTTTTTTTTGCCTTACTTTTATGATTTGGACCTAGATTATTCAAGAAAATTCAAAAGGAAACATTATTGGGTTGTTTCATTAATTGTTAGCTTGAAATAACCTGAAATGTGACGAACATTTGATACAAAAATATGTATCTTTTGGCGTATATTAGGAACAACCTTTTAAATGAAAATAAATTCAAAACTTTCAAAGAAGAGATGCACTCCCTTATCTCTGAACTGCATCAACTTAAAGAAGAGAGAGAAAAGGAATTGATAAACTCAGGCAACTTGAAACTAAAAACCTGAGCAATGAAGCAAAAATAGATCATTATGAGACAAAAAGAGCAACCCTTATACCAAAGGTTGCACATGGAAACCAAGAAAATAAATGGTCTCATTAATGCTCATGTCCAACTTGAGGATATGGCATATATCCCAAGAAATTTTGGTTAAGGGATTGGGTACTTGCATGGAACCAAATGTTTCAAGTCTGTCTTTGTAAAAGGTAACAATCAGACTTACCCACAACCACTGGACAAAGATTTAAAAACCAAATGTCCATCCACAGAAGTCTGGTCCCAACTTCTATCAGACCTTGATGACTCTAAAAATACACATTTGAGTCAATAGCCATGACAAGCTCATCAAGCCAAAACTTTGATACTTTTAGTGAGTTTACCATATATAAACATTACATGTGCTCAGAAATGATAAAACTAGTTAGTCAATATTATAGAAATCTAAATCCAACCAAATCAAGCACATTACTCAACATTTCTTTATAATCTATACAAACAAAATTGAAGAAAGACATGAGTGAAATTTCTGTTAACTCCTTACTAAATTCATTTAAGAAAGGATACAAAAGCAATTGGGTCCCCAAAATCATCTAACCTTCTCGAAAAATGCAGGACCATCATGTGCAGCGAATATGGTATTGTGACTCAGGATGCTCTACACACATGACTGGAGAAATAAACCTGCTCAGCAACTACCCCAAAAAGAAAGGATCAATCACTTTTGATGATGGAATAAAATATAAAGCCGTTGGTTATGGAACCATTTCTAATGGTGAAGTAACAATAGAAAATGTGTCGCATGTCAAGGATTAAAACATAACCTATTAAGTTGTAGACAGCTATGCGACAAAGGATTCAAATTCATTCTTTTATTCCAACAAGTGCAAACTTGTAGGATTAAAAGACAACAAAGTTTACTTAACTGGAAAAGGGTCAATCAAAGCTTGTATTTTGTAAACTTTAAAAACTTAATTACAAATGAGTCCTTTTCTCTTATGTCAAAAACATCAGATAAAGAATCAGAACTATAGCACAGAAGAATATCACATCTAACTCAGGAACAATTCATGAACTGCAAAATAAAAAGATGGTGAAAGGCCTTCCTGCCATAAACTCAAAATCTGAAGAAATCTGTGAAGCATGTCAAATGGGCAAAATCAAAAGGACCTCCCATAGAAATCTTCAAGAATCATCTAGAAGTCAACTACTAGAACTATTCACATGGATCTCTTTGGACTCATTAGCATAGAGAGCCTTGGTGGAAAGAGATACATTCTAGTTATGGTTGATGATTTCTCCAAATATAAATGGGTCGAATTCTTGAAACTTAAAAGTGAAACTATTGTCCTAATCATAATCTTCATAAGAAGAGTGCAAAAATTGATGCACAAAAAGGTCAGGAAAATAATATTTGATAATGGAACAAAGTTTAAAAATGTAAGGATAGATGAATATCTAGTCAGAAAAGGCATATCTCATGACCTTTCTGCTCTCATGACACCACAACAGAACAATGTTGTGGAAAGAAGAAACCGAACTCTAATTGAGGCAGCCAAATCTATGCTCTCATCTGTTCCTATCTATTTCTAGGTTGAAGCAATTGCCGCATGCTTCACTCAAAATAGATCCCTTATCAATAAAAGGCTTAATCAGACCCCATATCAAGCCATCAACAAGAAAGTTCCTAACATAAAATTTCTTTATGTTTTTTGCTGCGGATGATAGATACTTAATGATCAAGATAACCTTGATCAATTTGACAGAAAAGATGATAAATGTATCTTCATTGGATATTCCCTTATATCAAAAGCTTACAGAGTCTTCTTCTTAAGAACTCAAGTGGTAAGGGAATGTATAAAGGTCTCTTTCTGTGACACAAAGATGGCCATGCAGAATAGTATGGCTCCTCTTAATGAAAATGATAAAATTGAAAAAGCTTGTATCTCTAGGTTAATTGTCTTAGAAATGGAAGGAATCTTAAATAAACTTTCCAAAGAAACTTTTGATGAGGAAAATGACGCCCCATTATTTCAAAACAAACTGTCAACATCAAATAAAAGTGTCACAGAACACCCCACTCACAGTAATTCTATGGATGAGGGAAAAATATTATTCATCGTGACAATGAAATTTCAACAATAAAAGAACATTAAAATAAGAAAACTTCAATAAATCATTCATCTCCAGTTGAAATCTCAAGGATAGAATTTCACATAACTCATCTGTGAAAAATACAGAGCTCTGTGAAACTTCTGTCGATCCATATCCTCCCTCAAACGTCAGTCCATCGATTGATGAGGAGTGTCAAACTGTTGACACATTTGATCTGATGCTTGGAGTAGAAGAATTAAACACTCTACCTCTCACACAGAAATTGACAAAGATCACCCCATACATTTAATTATTGGTGATCAAGACAAAAGTGTCCAAACTAGTGTTGCTAACGCTAATCAATGTATAGTAGATTTCTCAACATAATAGAGCCAAAGAAGTATGAAGAAGCCATCCAAGATCCCTACCAAATCCTTCCCATGCAACAAGAGCTATGGCAAATAGAAAGAAACAATGTGTGGGATCAAGTTCCAAGGCTAAATAACCAAACTGTCATTGGAACAAAATGGGTCTTCAGAAATAAAACTGATGAGAATGGTACCATAATTAGAAATAAATCTAGCATTGTAGCTAAAGGGTACTGTCAACAAGAAGGATTAGACTATGGTGAAACCTTTGCACGTGTTGCTAGGCTTGAAGATCTAAGAATATATTTGGCTTTCTCAGCGTTTAAAGGTTTTAAATATTATCTAATGGATGTGTAATATGCTTCTCTAAATGGCAAAATTGATCAAGAAGATTACATTAAACCACCATGCTTTGAAAAAAAATCCAAATCATCTGTGCAAACTTAAAAGGGCTATTTATGTCCTAAAGCAACCACCAAGAGCCTAACATGATACTTTCTATGAATTTCTTAGGTCATCAAATTTTTAAAAAGTATCAATTAATACAACCCTACTTCTCAAAAAAACATGTCATCTACTTATTGTTTGATTTATGTAGATGACATCATTTTTGGCTCAACATGCCCAATATTTTGTAAACAAATTCATGAGCTCATCACTACAAAATTTGAAATAAGTATGATGGGAGAACTAAACTACAAATTTTGAAATAAGTATGATGGCAGCTTCATCAATCAAGAAAAATATATCAGAAATCTCCATAAAAAATACCCACTCACAAACTCCTCTTCTTACAAAACACATATGGCCACAAACATCAAAATTGATGAAGACATAGATGGAAAATCTATGGATGAACATACATATAGAGGAATGATAGGTTTAATTTTATACCTCACAACAAGTAGACCAGATATAATGTTCTTTACAAGCTTCATGCCTAGGTACCAATGTAACTCAAAGGAATCTCATATGATTGTCATAAATGGGGTCTTTAGATATCTAAAAGGATCACCAGACTTAGGTCTTTGGTATCCGAAGACACTGACTTCCAACTTAAAACCTATTCAGATGTTCATCATGAAGGTTGTAAAACGGATAGAAAGTGCACATTAGACAGCTGCCATATGCTAGGAGAAAACTAGTTTGTTGGATAGCAAAAAAGCAAAACTGTGCCTTAACCATAACTCCCGAGACTGAATATGTCGATGTTGCCAGCTGCTATTCACAATTGATCTGGATGCAAACTCAACTTAAAGACTGTTGATACCTAATATGTGCGTCGTGTGAAGTATCAAGCAAAGTAGAGGTTCAAGTCAAATCATACTTGGCCGAACCTGGTCTGAACCAGTAGTTCGGACTGGCCGAACCTGAGGTTCGGACAGAGATCGGCCAGTCGACTATAAATAGAAGTTTGTTCTTTGTAATTAGTAGTTCTGAGCGTGTGAGATTTCTTAAGTGTGTGTTTCTGAGGTGTATTCTCTGTGTCAGTTTCTAAGTGTTCTCTGATTGTAATTATTCATTTGTGATCAATAAAATAATCGGTTAGTTACGTTTCGATGTTCGAAATAACTAGATTGAGTAGACGATCCAATGCTCACGCATTTTCAAGTGGTATCAGAATCTGGTTCACTCTACTGATCTGTGGTTGCCATTTTTGGATTTTTGAAGTGCTTTTGGTGTTTCTCGATGATGTTAACGTGTTTTTGATCATTTCTATCGAGCTTTCTATGTCATATTTGCTTCTGAGTCATTTCTTATCATTTTTCTCAATCCACTGTTGCAAATCTCGTCGTAAACTATCAAATTCGATCGTTTTTGAAAAATTATTTCGAGGTTCGGAGGTCACTGGTCAGGTTCGGAGTAACTGCTCCGAAGCTCGAGTTCGGGCGGTGTTCGGTCCTAGTTAGGTGAGAGTTCGGTCAGTGTTCGGCTGAAGTTCGGAGTTTATTCTTTCTCGGACAGAGTTCGGTGTTCTGTAGTTCGGACAGAGTTCGGACTATTGATTAAGGTTCGGACGAAGTTCGGAGGGAGTTCGGACGACAGTGTTAAGTTCGGAATAAGTTCGGCCAACAATTTTCAAATTTTTCAAAGATGACGGAATTTCAAGTGCTTGCCGCTATGTAAAACGCAATGCAAACAATGCTAAATTTTGATAATGAAATTAGAACAAGTCAGAAAGTTCCCAGATTGTTGAAGCTTGAAGATTATCAGAATTGGAAACAACGATTTTCGGCTTATATAAGTACAAATGACATCGATTTGTGGATTCCAATTAAGAAACTTTATCAACATCCGACTGATACGGGAGACTTCAAGGAAGTTTATACTTTCGATATTGCTGAAAGAAAAGCCTATGAGCTTGAAAAAAAAAGCTTTCGGTTATCTTACGATGGCATTACCCACTAAGTTGTTACATCAATTCAGCACGTGCAAGAAATAAAAACAATTGTGGGATGCTTTATCAGCAAGGTGTGAGGGTAATGATGATTTTAAGAAAAGTCGGAAGAAAGTGCTGAATAAAGAATTTGATAATTTTCAACATTATGACAATGAGAATATTACTGCTCTTGTTTCCCGATTTTCACATCTGATTAGTGAGTTAAAGGTTGTTGGGATTGAGAAAACTGATGTAGATTTGAAAGAAAAGATTATGGAAGCTTTTCCTGAGAAATGGGAAAATTATGTCTTGTTACTCAATCATGATAAAAATTACTCAACATTGACGTTTCACGAGCTTACTGGGAAACTTCATGCTCGGGAAATGGAAATGTTAAACTCAAAGAAGTCCACTGCTACTTTGCATAATCCTGAATTGTATCATGGTGAGAATAGTGCAAGCATGAGTGCTAAGTCTAAGCCAAATCTGAGTTCAGCACTAAGTGTTGCTTTCATGGCTGGAACTTTAGGAAATTCTGACAACAATTCATCACGGGATTGTAGCTTCACAATTTCAAATTCATCAAGTCAAAATGCTTTTTCTGCTGACTCAATGGATGATTGTGCCAAAATGATTGCTGCTCTAATCTCGTCATCGTTTGGTTTGGTTATAAAAACTATTGCTGATGCACAATTAACAAGAGATGATCTTGATGCTCTTGATGATGATCAACTAACTGAATTGGATCTATCTTGGCAATATGCTATACTGAGTCACCGATCAAAGAGATTTTTCAAGAAGCATGGAAAAACTACTTCTGATTTTAGTGAGAAATTAGGTTTTGATAAGTCAAAATTGAAGTGTTACAAGTGTTCAAAGCTTGGACATGTTGCCAAAGAATGTCAACAGGCAACCATCTTCTAGTAACACAGATAAGGCAACAGCTTTAACAGTTCAATAGGATGCTGTTTATGATTAGGGTCAATGGTTTGGATATGATTCATCAGCCTTGATTGTCACTCATGATCAGTCAGATGATTCTTGTTTAGATACTAGTTCCGATACTAGTTCAACATCAAGTTCTTATGAATCTGCTAAAACTTTAGAGAGTCTGATGAAAGAAAATGCATCGTTGTTGAATAAAGTTCGAAAAATATATGAGGAATTCAATTTGATTAATTCAGATTTGAAACTTTCTAAGGAGCATGAGAAGGAGTTGGTTTTAAAGAATGAATGTCTAATTACCGAGGTCAAGTTGTTGAATGAAGCTTTAGAGATTTCTAAACAAGATAAAAGAAATGTTGAAGCTGCAAAAGCTAAGATATCTGAGGAAAAGGAAAAGTTAGTTCAGAAGTTAAGAAATGGAAATTTGATGCAGAAGATGCTGCAAATGATTTTCATAATCTTTTTGACAAGTCCAAAATCAAACTTGATCTGCTTACAAAGAAGGCTGAAGAATCTGCTGCTAAGATGAAGCATATTCGCATGCAAAAATTTGAAACACACAAAGTTGCAAAGCGATTGATAGCTAATGAGAAAGAGTTAGCTGAAGCTCAAAAGCAAATTTTTGATCTCAAGATTAAAGTCATTGATGCTAATCGATTGCTAAACAATGTTTCAAATTCTCATGTGTTTATAAGTTTTTTTAGCTAATGATGCTAAATTTGAGAAGATGTTTGATGAAACTGCATCACCCCCTGCTCATATCAAGGAAGCCTTTAAGAAGTGAAGAGAAGGTTTCCGATTGTGATTATTCTAGGTTCTCATCATCTACTTCTGAAAAAGAAAAGGTTGTGAAGAAGAAGAAAAACAAGAAGAATAAGAAGAAGAAAGGCAAGAAATTTGAGATTCCTCCTGCTCCAATTTTTGTATCTGGTTCATCTTAAGCTGATAATGAGAAATCAACTATTTCAAGTGACAAGATTTGTTCTCAACCTGATTTTGATGAGATGGTATTTTATGAGCAAAAGAATATAAATGAAGTCAAAGCTGAATTTTCTAGATTGGCGAAGGATAGACATCAAAATTCTAATTCTGAGGAGAAAGTTGTTGGAAAGCATATGGGTCTGGGTTTTAAGGTCAAGAATGTGAAAGCTGAGGCGGTTTCAGTATCATCATCTCAAAATTTAAAGAAATTGGAGCTGAAGCAAGTGAAGAAGGACGTTTTTAAAGCTGAAAAAGTTCAACCCAAGAGGTTCTACAAACTTAAGGGTTCGGATCAATTGTTTTCTGATAAAGAGTTTCCTCTTCACTGTGTTGATGCCAGAAAGATTTCTAAGGTTTTTTTCAAAGATGCTGCTCTTTCAAACATGAAAAATCAAAAAGCTCATGTTTCTTCTGACGATTCTTATTCTCGAAGCCCAACATCCAAATGGGTTCATGATCACAAACATCAGGTATATGATTTTCATTCTGATCATGTTCGAGATATTCATATGTGTAGCTCTTCACAGGTACATCACAAGTCAGAAAGTATTCAGATGTGATATACACTAATTACTAATGCTTGACCATGTGGACAACATCTTGATGCTTATTTCATGACACAAAAAGAAAGAAATATATAATTGATGAGAAGTCACTGTGTATACATGCGTTCATTTTGCAAAGATTTAAACTTGTTTGATTTTCTTTATTTTGTCAAACAATCGGACTTTCTCTGCGTGTCCACAAGACTGACCTGATCGTTGTTCGTTTGACATTTCTGCTTTATTTTCTTTGGTGTTTCGTATAACTCATCAGACTTTCTCTATGTGTACGGGAGTACCGACCTGGTTGTTGTTGAGTTATACAACTTCAACTTGTTTTATTTCTCTTATTTTGTTAAATCCGAGGCCTTATCTGCGTATCGAAAGATCGACCTTAAGGTAAACGATTTAACGTTCTTAGTTCTTTTTGCATGGAACACAGTTGACGATATCATGAAAATATTATGCATTGTGAAAAATCACAAGTGCTATCACACAAAAAGAAAAAGAAAGAAAAACAGAAAAAGTCTGAATATGTCTGATAGTGTGGGGTTCGCTGGTCAAAGCAAATCTAATCAATACCTTAACATATCTAGATGTAATGAGTATGATTCTGTCTGAGTTTAAGATGGACAAATTATACCGGAAATCAGCTTGACTTATGAGCTTCAATTAGTTGAAATTGAAGTGTAGTTCAGTGCGTTATGATCAATATGATCCCATATAATGATCTTTCTCAGACCAAAAATAGCGTTTTTTTAGTATTGCAGTTTTCTTTCACATCAAGAAAAATACAAAAGTATTTTCGGTGTGTTTTAGCATAAACTTTGAAAAATCAAAAAGATTTTAGGTTTGTTTTGATATAAACTTTATAAAAGCCAAAAAGATTTTATTTATGCTTTATTTTCGATCAGATCAACACGTAATACAAATTCAAATTTCAAAATCAAATCTTGGAGTCTCGAAGAGACGTTTCGCGCCAAGATTATTTAAATGTTTGAGCAGGTTGCTAAAGTACAAGATTTCATCACTTTAAGTCTTCTGAAGTTGATAAAAGACCAGAGATACACTAGATGTCATCAAGTATTCAAGATCAAGCTACGATTGAGTTGAGGAGGAGTTTGTTCGAAGATTCATTTCATTGGACGAACGGATTCTACACTTGGGGGGAGCTTGATTGAAGATACAGAGTTGATAATGTTGAAGAGATACTGCACACGACGAGGGGGAATTTGTTGATACCTGTTATGTGCGTCGTGTGAATTATCAAGCAAACTGCAAGTTCAAGTCAAATCATACTTGGCCGAACCTGGTCCGAACCAGGAGTTTGGACTGGCCGAACCTAAGGATCGGACAGAGATCGGCCAGTCGACTATAAATAGAAGTTTGTTCTTTGTAATCAGTAGTTCTGAGCGTGTGAGATTTCTTAAGTGTGTGTTTCTGAGGTGTATTCTCTGTGTCAGTTTCTAAGTGTTCTCTGATTGTAATTGTTCATTTGTGATCAATAAAACAATCGGTTAATTACGTTTCGATGTCCGAATAGCTAGATTGAGTAGACGATCCAATGCTCACGCATTTTCAAAGACTATGTGATACATCTCACAAAGATGCCAATTCTTTATGACTCGAAAAGTGCCATTGTTATCACATCAAATCCTGTTCATCACTCAATGACTAAACACATTAATGTCAGGTATTTTCTCCCTACTGAACACCAACTTGCTGACATTTACACAAAGCCATTGGATGAGAAGAGATTCCCATTCTTACTAACTCTTAAAAATCAAACAAAAATTTTAAACTTTTGATCACATATCTCTCTTCTACATGTTATAAAAAATAGTTCCAACCTTTTATGCACAAAGAATAAATGACAATATATTCACTACAATCCAACTATTCCAGCAGTTTAGAAGCTATTCCAACCATCACATATCATTTACTTCTAACTGACACACCAAACATTCTCCTGATAAATTGACTTTCAGAAAAAGTTGCTCTCAGTCTCAAGAAAGATAATGATGATGTCTTCGAGTCCTCGTAGCCTATCAAAAACAATCTGCTTATCCTTTTGAACACTTCTTCGTGTCTTCATAACCTCACTTCCCTCAATAAAAGGCCATAGAATCTCATTTTCAAATTCACCAGATTTAACTCCCAAAATCCTTAGACTCTCTCATTCTCATCCAAAACCTCAAAATGCCTTCCAAAGAATTGCCTCCACCAGTTCTACAGTGTCACACCCCCAAATAACCACTAACGGAGTTTATACCGTTAAGGGGTGCGGCTAGACCAGGATTCACAACCACTAGTTACAAATACTAAATGAATCAAAGTTAGTTCAAAATCAGTTATAAAGTAAAGTCTCAAGTACAACGCAGCGGAATAAAATATTGTCTTAGCACTAACCACGTGCTTTACATAAACATTGTTTTAAAATTCCCAAGTTTAGTTTAAACAGAAATAAATATCTTCTCGTGCCATGCCAACCTCCAGCGGATACTCCTTAGCGATCTGCAAAAGTTTAAACCACGCAAGTGTCAACCTAACGGTTGGTGAGTTCACAGTGGGCTTGTCATGCATTGGCCCGGTCTCATAATCATAATTTGTATCAAGGTATACTTACATAGTATTCGTTTGTGGAAAAACAATGCAAAATGTTATGTCTTAGTTTATAAAGGAATTGTCCGTGACCTACGTCATCGGGTATGTACTAGTTTTGTATAGTTAAAGTGCTCAACCGATATCGCGGGTAGCTAATCCGTTGTTCCATGCACTAAGGAAGTTTGCACCAAAGCTGACTCTAATTTATTGTAGTGGCCGAGCCATCTAGTACTGCGGACCTACGTCATCGCGGATTTGCCTCCCCCGTGTCCTCTCGGGATCACGGTCAAATAGGCTGATATTGTACCTCCGTGCACTCCCCGTGCCACGGGGCGGAGTTTGTCAAACTCCAGTAGATCTACCCAACATCCCCTCGCTTTACAATTAATGGTACAATTTAGTTGAGGACTTTTAAGTTTTCAAGGCATCCTTAGAAATCATGTGATATCATGTGGTTTAGACTTTAACCTACACTAGCCATATTAAAACGGTTTACTGGATTCTCATGAATCTCAAAAGTGTTTTTGGTTTCGTTTTAGAAATCGTTGTTTTGATAATTCGCAAGTGCTCCCCATAAAGCAGTTCAAGTTCTTTCAAGTGGGTGCCGAGCACTCCAGGTTTTCAAATTTATCAGGGAGGTGCCTAGCACTCTCGAGTTGTCAGCATTGTTTTACTTTTAGGTATTCGGTGTGACCCAAACGGGTTCACGGTAATCGGGTTAGTGACACTCACCTTTGGTTGCACTGCTACACTTGCTAATAATCCAAGTTTGCTTAATGAAGACCTATGAACACGTTTAGGTCTTAAGTATTAGTTTTGTGTCTAATCTTTACTTAACGTCCCTATGGCCCATAACATAGCACGTTGGAACTATGACTCGACATACAAACACACGACACCGATGGTTGATCATAAACAAGGGTTCATACATATCAGGAATCAAAGCATGTATCATCATGGCATAATCATGTAAGTCATGGCATAACATTCAAGCAAATTGTATAAGTTTAGATTCTGGTCAGAGTTTCGCTAGCCTAGTTTCGCTAGGCAGTTTCGCTGTGTACACGGGCAGCACTTTCGCTAGGCAATGCCCGATGACACAGTTTCGCTAGACTAGTTTCGCTCGAAACTGTTGGCACAGTTTCGCTAGCCTAGTTTCGCCCGAAACTGGTTTGAACTTTCGTTCAGGGAATTTCGCTCGGTAGATTCGCTCGAGCTGGTCTGGTCGGTTTACCCAGCGACACTACAGTTTCGCTGCATAGTATCGCTGGAAGGAGATATACATAGTTTCGCTGGACAGTTTCGCCCAGAGAACACCACAGTTTCGCTGGTCGCGAAAAACATACGGATCAGCCTAAAAATTGACCTAACAGCTTCCATTCTCACATGCAATTCATTGTTTAGCATACATAGGCATTTACCAACATAAATTAGCAAGCTTTAACACCTTAAACATGCATTTTGTCATCCGATCACCCAAAATACATATAAAACCCTAAAATGGCTAAAATAGCATAAATCTTTGTCATGGATGGATTTCACATGTAAAGTTATCAACTTTATGGTAGTTCTAGCAATCCTAAGCAACATATCAGAAGATCTAACCATATCACAGAGATCTTGGCATGCTTTATGAAGAAACATATAGAAAACATAAAAATGGTGGTTTTTGGGACTCACGATTCGATCTCCAAGCTTGATGGATGGTGGTTCGGGGCTGAGATCTCGATGGCTCGGTGTGAATCTCGACTGACCAGATTTCCAGAGGGGTGTGTGTGTGTTTTGGAGAGAATGGTGCAACAAAATGAGGCAACTAGGGCTTTATGTTATTATATATCAGGGCCTAGTTTCGCTGGCAGTTTCGCTGGCCAGGCGAAACTGGCTCTGATCACAAGTGAGCCAACAAGCTGCCGGGCGACATTATAGTTTCGCCCAGTAGTTTCGCTGGTTACCCAAAAGTGGTCAATTTCACATTCTAAGCAAGATAAACACGATTCACAAATTGTCATGCTATTCATAATATTAAATCATGCGTTTAAATCACATTGCACATAATGACATCAATAAATGAACACATAACACATATGGGCGGGTTCGGTGATCAACCAAAGGACGTGGACGTATTCGGCCTAGTTAAGCATTAGTTACTAAGTTAACACTTATAACGTAACTAACGGAGTTTGTCTAACGGAAGTTAACCTTGGAATTCTCGGATGTCACATCCTTCCCTTGTAATTGGAATTTTCGTCCCGAAAATTATTCTTGTGTCGTGGCGTTCGCAGCCTCGGCTGTCGTCGTTGCTGGGGAAAGAAAGCAAAAGTTTTAGGGTTGTCACATCCTCCTCCTGTTACCGGAATTTTGGTCCCCAAAATTAAATCATACCATGAATTTCCGTGGACGCTTGCTCGAACAAGTGAGGATACTTTTTCTTCATTTGATCCTCTCGTTCCCAAGTATATTCAGGTCCACGCCTTGAGTTCCATCGCACCTTGACGATCGGAATCTTGCTACGTTTGAGGGCTTTCTCCTCGCGTCCCATGATTTCTACCGGTTGCTCGATAAATCTCAAATGTTCGTCGATTTCCAATTCCTCCAGAGGAATTATTTCGATGTCTTCAGCCAGACATTTCTTTAGATTGGAAACGTGAAACACGTTGTGAACTCCATCGAGTTCAGCAGGGAGTTGCAATCGATAGGCCACCGGGCCTACTTCCCCAATAATTTCAAACGGACCGATGTAGCGAGGATTTAACTTTCCACGCTTCCCGAAGCGTATCACTCCCTTCCAGGGAGATACCTTCAACAATACCTTGTCGCCTACCTCAAACTTTAGAGGTTTTCGGCGTTTGTCGGCATAACTCTTTTGTCGATCACGCGCTGCAGCTAGCCGTTGCCTGATTTGAATAATCCGCTCGGTCATATCGTGGATAACTTCCGGTCCAGTGAGCCCTTTCTCACCCGTTTCGGCCCAACACACGGGCGATCTACATTTTCTGCCATAAAGTGCTTCAAAAGGTGCTGCACCGATGCTTGAATGATAGCTATTGTTGTAAGAGAACTCCACCAGTGGAAGGTGAGTCTCCCAATCTTTCCCAAAGTCAAGAACGCAAGCTCGGAGCATATCTTCTAAGGTTTGAATGGTTCGTTCCGATTGGCCGTCCGTTTGTGGGTGATAGGCTGTACTCATATCTAGTCGGGTTCCCAATGCTTCCTGCATTGATTGCCATAACCGGGAAGTAAATCGAGGATCTCGATCAGAAATGATAGTCTTAGGCACACCGTGAAGCTTCACAATTTTATCGATGTACAGCTTTGTCAATTTATCCATATTATCACTTTCCTTCATCGGAATGAAATGTGCCGATTTGGTTAATCGATCGATGACAACCCAAACCGCATCCGGTTGATTTGATCGATGAGGTAGTCCCGTTACAAAATCCATGGAGATGTCCTCCCATTTCCATTCTGGGATCTTTGGTTGTTGTAGTAAACCAGAAGGCTTTTGGTATTCAATCTTGACTCTTGAGCAGGTTAAGCATTTAGCCACATATCGAGCAATGTCGGCTTTCATATTCGGCCACCAATAAAGATTTTTCAAGTCCTGATACATTTTATCTGATCCGGGGTGTACCGAATATCTTGACTTGTGAGCCTCGTCCATCACGAGCTCACGGAGATTTCCAAACAAAGGAACCCAGATTCTGTCATTATAGTACGTGAGTCCATCGGACTTAACTTCAGAATGGCCATCTACACCACGCAGTGCTTCAGCTGCGAAGTTTTCTGCTTTCAAAGCTTCTTGTTGGCAGTCACGGATCCGATCCGGTAATCCTGAATGTATTGTAAGTTGAAGCGCTCGTACCCGTCGAGGCTTTTCGTATTCTTTTCTGCTTAGGGCATCTGCCACCACATTTGCTTTTCCCGGATGATATTTAATGGCCAAATCATAATCGTTCAGTAATTCAACCCACCTTCTTTGCCGCATGTTGAGGTCTTTCTGATCAAAGATGTGCTGTAAACTTTTATGATCGGTGAATATTGTGCACTTTGTTCCGTATAGGTAATGTCTCCAAATCTTGAGTGCATGAACAACGGCTCCTAATTCCAAATCATGCGTTGTATAATTCTTTTCAGTATCTTTTAGTTGCCTGGACCCATAGGCAATCACTTTATCTCGTTGCATCAACACGCAACCGAGTCCTTGAATAGATGCATCGCAATAAACCACAAAGTCGTCAACTCCGTCGGGTAACGCAGAGAATTGGAGCTGAGCATAGCATATCTTTAAGAGTCTGAAACGCGCGTTCTTCTTTTTCACCCCATCTGTATTGCACTCCTTTGTGCGTTAGAGCTGTTAAGGGTTGAGCCAACTGCGAGAAACCCTTAATGAACCTTCGGTAATATCCGGCAAGTCCCAAAAATTGTCGGATTTCTGTTGGCGCTCTTGGAGTAGACCAATTCTTGATAGCTTCTACTTTAGACGGGTCGACATGGATTCCTTCCTCATTAACGATGTGTCCAAGAAACTGGACTTCGCGTATCCAAAAATCGCACTTCGAAAACTTGGCGTAGAGTTGTTCCTTACGAAGCAATTCCAAGATAAGACGCAGATGATTCTCGTGTTCTTCCTTCGTTTTGGAGTAGATCAAAATGTCGTCGATGAAAACTATTACAAACTTATCGAGGTACGGTTTGCACACTCGATTCATCAAATCCATGAATACGGCAGGCGCATTGGTTAGCCCAAACGGCATAACCAGGAACTCGTAATGACCATACCGAGTTCTGAATGCAGTCTTAGAAATATCCTCGTCCCGAACACGAAGTTGATGGTATCCTGACCGTAGATCAATCTTTGAGAAGTAACTTGAACCTTGAAGCTGGTCGAAGAGATCGTCGATTCTAGGTAGTGGGTACCGATTCTTGATCGTGACTTTGTTAAGCTCTCGGTAGTCGATGCACATCCGGAACGTTCCATCTTTCTTCTTTACAAATAACACCGGAGCTCCCCACGGAGACGAACTTGGACGGATAAATCCCTTGTCGAGTAGCTCTTGAAGTTGTGCAGATAGTTCATTAAGTTCACTTACAGCCAAACGATACGGAGCGCGCGCAATCGGTGCGGCTCCAGGAGTTAGATCGATTCCAAACTCAACTTGTCGGAATGGAGGCAAACCAGGCAGATCTTCAGGAAATACATCTTGGAAGTCGCGGACTATCGGGTAGTCGTTGATTCTGCGCTCGGGAAGTGTCGAGTCAGTGACGTTTGCAAGAATCGCGAAGTGACCTTTACGAAGGCACTTTTGAGCTTTGAGATATGAAATAATTCCGGTCACTGTTCCACCCTTTTCACCTTGGACTGTTAACACCTCACCGCCTTCGAGTGGAATACGGACCACTTTTTCTTGACACAGAATTTCGGCTCGATTCTCGGATAACCAATCCATTCCTATTATCACGTCAAAACTACCAATCGGGAAAGGCATGAGATCGATTCCTAACGTATGGCCGGCTAGTTCTAACTTACAGTCCTTCACTATTTGAGTTGTATCATGAAGTTTACCATTTGCTAGTTCTACCACATATTTAGCGTCTAAGGCAATAGGTCTAGCATTAATCAACTTAGCAAATTTAGTGGAAATAAAACTTTTCTCAGCACCAGAATCAAATAATACAGTAGCAAAGAAACCGTTCAAAATAAATTTACCATTAATCACGTTGGCGTCATTGCGAGCTTCACCCTGACCCATGACGAAAGCTCGACCTCTTCCATTTCCACCATTCCCGTTATTACCATTTCCGTTGCCATTCCCATTACCATTACCTCCACCGTTACCATTCCCACCGTTGTTTCCTTGGTTACCGTTCCCTTGCCTTCTCAGCTGCGGGCAGTCTCTCTTAATGTGACCTTGAGCACCACACTCAAAACAGCCACGGGCTCCCCCGTTGTTGTTGTTCTGGTTCTGACCGTTGTTGTTCCCATTACCCCGATTGTTCCCATAGTTGTTGTTGTTCCTCCTGGGGCGGTTTTGTTGCTCGGGCAAAGTCGCCCAACAGTATTTTGCTTTGTGGCCTCCCTTGCCACAGCTTTCGCAGTTCAGATTCTTCCTACAAACACCAGCATGATGCTTCCCACATTTGTTACACAGAGGCAGGTTGCCTTTGTAGTTGCCTTGCCCATTGCCACCCTGGCGGTAGTTACCACTGTTGTTCCCGGACCTCTTGCTTTGACCTTGGGAGTTATAAGACCTCCCAGTGCTGTTTCCAACACTCTGAACGCTCATTGAGTTCTCAGGAGCTTCATCATCAGCTTTTCTCTTGCCACTAAGGGCAGTCTTCTCAGTGGCCTTTGCAGGAAGTGTACCCTTTTCCACCTCCTGATCAGTAAGTTTGTGAGCCAAACGAATGGCTTGTTGCACGGTCGCGGGGTTGCTTGCAGTCACCAGACTCTTAATTTGAGGCGCGAGGCCTTCCAGGTAACGCTCAATGCGTTTGAACTCAGCATCGACCATTGTGGGGCACAAGACCTCATACTCGTGATATCGTGCAGTGTACTGCTCGACTTCAGACCCAATCATCTTCAGATTCAAGAATTCGCCTTCTAGCTTCTTTACTTGGTCACGGGGACAGTACTCCTCCATAATCAGATCCTTAAATGCTGCCCACTGCATGTTATTAGCCTCGTCTAGCCCAACCATCTGAATTTCAGCGTTCCACCAGGAGAGTACAGCTCCTTCGAAGGTACCAGTAGCAAACTTCACCTTGCTTTCAGCTGGGCAATTACACATGGAGAAAACCTTTTCAGACTTCTCAATCCACCTAAGGAGTCCTACAGCTCCTTCTTCGCCGGAAAATGTCATCGGTTTGCAGTCCATGAAGGACTTGAACGTGCAGTGGTGGTGTTTTCCTGATGCATAAATAGTTTGGGGTTTTAAAATTAAACAGGTCATGATATAATCGCTTTGTGCCTTAACCGGCATAATAGTTACCCTGTGCGGCATATGCAGCTTGGACGGCTGCCACCGCGGCTTGCACATGTTCATTAATCATTGCTTGCAGCTGTGCAGGCGTCATGTTTATGTTGCCTCTTCCGTTTCCTCTTCCAGACATCTTGCTGAACAGTTAAAGTAGCCAATGTTCAGTCACAGTTATACTTTATACATATCCCATAATATGTATATTAACCATTTTCCCTTTATCCCACTATTAGTCCAGAAAATTTTGTGCATAATGGAGGCGTCGTCGGAGAACGTCGTATGTCGTAGGTAGCTATCGTCGAAAGTCGGCTTTCCCATAAAAGTCACCGTCGGCGTAGTCGTTGTAGTAGAAATCAGGACGTAGCGTGTAGCATCGTTTCGTTGTCGCTTTCCCCCGGCATAGTGCGCGCATTAGCGTTCGCGTTTCGTATTCGTGTGTGAAAATTTTCCCTAAGGTTTTCCGTTAGACTTCCTAGACACGGTCTATATATATATTTATATATATATATATATATATATATACACATACGTACTAAGCTTTTACTTACACAGCAGAGCGAGTATCCCAGGTTGGCACGTAAAAATTTTTGGTTTTGGGAATTTGTTTGTTCGTTTGTAACTAAGGTTTCAAGTTGCAGTTTCCAAATCGTTTTCAAAATGATTCCAGTTCTCTGCAACTTATGGCTCTGATACCAATCTGTCACACCCCCAAATAACCACTAACGGAGTTTATACCGTTAAGGGGTGCGGCTAGACCAGGATTCACAACCACTAGTTACAAATACTAAATGAATCAGAGTTAGTTCAAAATCAGTTATAAAGTAAAGTCTCAAGTACAACGCAGCGGAATAAAATACTGTCTTAGCACTAACCACGTGCTTTACATAAACATTGTTTTAAAATTCCCAAGTTTAGTTTAAACAGAAATAAATATCTTCTCGTGCCATGCCAACCTCCAGCGGATACTCCTTAGCGATGTGACATCCGAGAATTCCAAGGTTAACTTCCGTTAGACAAACTCCGTTAGTTACGTTATAAGTGTTAACTTAGTAACTAATGCTTAACTAGGCCGAATACGTCCACGTCCTTTGGTTGATCACCGAACCCGCCCATATGTGTTATGTGTTCATTTATTGATGTCATTATGTGCAATGTGATTTAAACGCATGATTTAATATTATGAATAGCATGACAATTTGTGAATCGTGTTTATCTTGCTTAGAATGTGAAATTGACCATTTTTGGGTAACCAGCGAAACTACCGGGCGAAACTATAATGTCGCCCGGCAGCTTGTTGGCTCACTTGTGATCAGAGCCAGTTTCGCCTGGCCAGCGAAACTGCCAGCGAAACTAGGCCCTGATATATAATAACATAAAGCCCTAGTTGCCTCATTTTGTTGCACCATTCTCTCCAAAACACACACACACACCTCTGGAAATCTGGTCAGTCGAGATTCACACCGAGCCATCGAGATCTCAGCCCCGAACCATCATCCATCAAGCTTGGAGATCAAATCGTCTTCATTAAGCAAACTTGGATTATTAGCAAGTGTAGCAGTGCAACCAAAGGTGAGTGTCACTAACCCGATTACCGTGAACCCGTTTGGGTCACACCAAATACCTAAAAGTAAAACAATGCTGACAACTCGAGAGTGCTAGGCACCTCCCTGATAAATTTGAAAACCTGGAGTGCTCGGCACCCACTTGAAAGAACTTGAAGTGCTTTATGGGAAGCACTTGCGAATTATCAAAACAACGATTTCTAAAACGAAACCAAAAACACTTTTGAGATTCATGAGAATCCAGTAAACCGTTTTAATATGGCTAGTGTAGGTTAAAGTCTAAACCACATGATATCACATGATTTCTAAGGATGCCTTGAAAACTTAAAAGTCCTCAACTAAATTGTACCATTAATTGTAAAGCGAGGGGATGTTGGGTAGATCTACTGGAGTTTGACAAACTCCGCCCCGTGGCACGGGGAGTGCACGGAGGTACAATATCAGCCTATTTGACCGTGATCCCGAGAGGACACGGGGGAGGCAAATCCGCGATGACGTAGGTCCGCAGTACTAGATGGCTCGGCCACTACAATAAATTAAAGTCAGCTTTGGTGCAAACTTCCTTAGTGCATGGAACAACGGATTAGCTACCCGCGATATCGGTTGAGCACTTTAACTATACAAAACTAGTACATACCCGATGACGTAGGTCACGGAAAATTCCTTTATAAACTAAGACATAACGTTTTGCATTGTTTTTCCACAAACGAATACTATGTAAGTATACCTTGATACAAATTCTGATTATGAGACTGGGCCAATGCATGACAAGCCCACTGTGAACTCACCAACCGTTAGGTTGACACTTGCGTGGTTTAAACTTTTGCAGATCGCTAAGGAGTATCCGCTGGAGGTTGGCATGGCACGAGAAGATATTTATTTCTGTTTAAACTAAAACAATGTTTATGTAAAGCACGTGGTTAGTGCTAAGACAATATTTTATTCCGCTGCGTTGTACTTGAGACTTTACTTTATAACTGATTTTGAACTAACTCTGATTCATTTAGTATTTGTAACTAGTGGTTGTGAATCCTGGTCTAGCCGCACCCCTTAACGGTATAAACTCCGTTAAGGGTTATTTGGGGGTGTGACAAGCGATCTGCAAAAGTTTAAACCACGCAAGTGTCAACCTAATGGTTGGTGAGTTCACAGTGGGCTTGTCATGCATTGGCCTGGTCTCATAATCATAATTTGTATCAAGGTATACTTACATAGTATTCGTTTGTGGAAAAACAATGCAAAATGTTATGTCTTAGTTTATAAAGGAATTGTCCGTGACCTACGTCATCGGGTATGTACTAGTTTTGTATAGTTAAAGTGCTCAACCGATATCGCGGGTAGCTAATCCGTTGTTCCATGCACTAAGGAAGTTTGCACCAAAGCTGACTATAATTTATTGTAGTGGCCGAGCCATCTAGTACTGCGGACCTACGTCATCGCGGATTTGCCTCCCCCGTGTCCTCTCGGGATCACGGTCAAATAGGCTGATATTGTACCTCCGTGCACTCCCCGTGCCACGGGGCGGAGTTTGTCAAACTCCAGTAGATCTACCCAACATCCCCTCGCTTTACAATTAATGGTACAATTTAGTTGAGGACTTTTAAGTTTTCAAGGCATCCTTAGAAATCATGTGATATCATGTGGTTTAGACTTTAACCTACACTAGCCATATTAAAACGGTTTACTGGATTCTCATGAATCTCAAAAGTGTTTTTGGTTTCGTTTTAGAAATCGTTGTTTTGATAATTCGCAAGTGCTCCCCATAAAGCACTTCAAGTTCTTTCAAGTGGGTGCCGAGCACTCCAGGTTTTCAAATTTATCAGGGAGGTGCCTAGCACTCTCGAGTTGTCAGCATTGTTTTACTTTTAGGTATTCGGTGTGACCCAAACGGGTTCACGGTAATCGGGTTAGTGACACTCACCTTTGGTTGCACTGCTACACTTGCTAATAATCCAAGTTTGCTTAATGAAGACCTATGAACACGTTTAGGTCTTAAGTATTAGTTTTGTGTCTAATCTTTACTTAACGTCACTATGGCCCATAACATAGCACGTTGGAACTATGACTCGACATACAAACACACGACACCGATGGTTGATCATAAACAAGGGTTCATACATATCAGGAATCAAAGCATGTATCATCATGGCATAATCATGTAAGTCATGGCATAACATTCAAGCAAATTGTATAAGTTTAGATTCTGGTCACAGTTTCGCTAGCCTAGTTTCGCTAGGCAGTTTCGCTGTGTACACGGGCAGCACTTTCGCTAGGCAATGCCCGATGACACAGTTTCGCTAGACTAGTTTCGCTCGAAACTGTTGGCACAGTTTCGCTAGCCTAGTTTCGCCCGAAACTGGTTTGAACTTTCGTTCAGGGAATTTCGCTCGGTAGATTCGCTCGAGCTGGTCTGGTCGGTTTACCCAGCGACACTACAGTTTCGCTGCATAGTATCGCTGGAAGGAGATATACATAGTTTCGCTGGACAGTTTCGCCCAGAGAACACCACAGTTTCGCTGGTCGCGAAAAACATACGGATCAGCCTAAAAATTGACCTAACAGCTTCCATTCTCACATGCAATTCATTGTTTAGCATACATAGGCATTTACCAACATAAATTAGCAAGCTTTAACACCTTAAACATGCATTTTGTCATCCGATCACCCAAAATACATATAAAACCCTAAAATGGCTAAAATAGCATAAATCTTTGTCATGGATGGATTTCACATGTAAAGTTATCAACTTTATGGTAGTTCTAGCAATCCTAAGCAACATATCAGAAGATCTAACCATATCACAGAGATCTTGGCATGCTTTATGAAGAAACATATAGAAAACATAAAAATGGTGGTTTTTGGGACTCACGATTCGATCTCCAAGCTTGATGGATGGTGGTTCGGGGCTGAGATCTCGATGGCTCGGTGTGAATCTCGACTGACCAGATTTCCAGAGGTGTGTGTGTGTGTTTTGGAGAGAATGGTGCAACAAAATGAGGCAACTAGGGCTTTATGTTATTATATATCAGGGCCTAGTTTCGCTGGCAGTTTCGCTGGCCAGGCGAAACTGGCTCTGATCACAAGTGAGCCAACAAGCTGCCGGGCGACATTATAGTTTCGCCCAGTAGTTTCGCTGGTTACCCAAAAGTGGTCAATTTCACATTCTAAGCAAGATAAACACGATTCACAAATTGTCATGCTATTCATAATATTAAATCATGCGTTTAAATCACATTGCACATAATGACATCAATAAATGAACACATAACACATATGGGCGGGTTCGGTGATCAACCAAAGGACATGGACGTATTCGGCCTAGTTAAGCATTAGTTACTAAGTTAACACTTATAACGTAACTAACGGAGTTTGTCTAACGGAAGTTAACCTTGGAATTCTCGGATGTCACATACAGTCGACACTTTTTCTAATCGTTCAACACCACAATATGGTACTTTATACACCCTGTGGTAACCGCTTCTTGTCCTACCAACCAATGATAAAGTTTCTTCGAGACCGTCCAATAGGTCATGCTCTATCTCATGACACACCCATTTATCATACCCTTTGTTATACCCCGAATTCTCGGTTGATAATCCAGGGCACAGGTAAAGTACAAAGTAACCCTGGATGAACAAAGGGCAGGTATGACCTAGGAATTGTATGACCCTGGATGTTGACAGGTAATGTTTGATGACCCAGGATGATTAACATTAGACAGGGAAGTTTACCTTTATTTTATTCTACACTTATATGATCTAATCCAGGGATTGCCCTTATTTTTACAATGACCCAGCATGTGGAAATGACCCTGCATGCTAGGATTTCGTTACTAACGTGTCTCGTGCTTTTACTTAAGTGGAAACAGGTTGACAAAGTCTTCTAACGGTCACATGAAACGAGGAGAAGGCTTTATTTGCACGTGGTCAATGTTAGTTAGCTGGAAACTCGGTCAACTAACAGAAGGAGACGTTGAAGAGGAGATCCCTGGAATATCGGAGAAGTAGTTGAAGACCCTAGAGCATAAATAGGACTCTTAGATTCATTTTTGAGCTCATTCGAGCTTTACTCATTGTATTCTCGTACTAATTTCTCTGCGAACTCATTGTAATCGACATTTTCAGTGATCAATAAATTGGTAGCGTGTGTTATCGCTACCCGGGGTTTTTATGCCGGCGGCGCCTTAGAGACATCTAAGGGCTAAGGGCTTTTCCCTAGTCAAAATCTCGGTGTTCCTACTTGCATTTCAGGTTACATTTGTGTTGCTAAGCTTCTTAACGGATTTCATAAGCAAACCTTATCTTTTGAATAAAGATTTTAGTTATTTGTCCCTGGAATTCTGTTGTTGTCCCAGGATTATTTCAAACTATTTTCATATTCGAATTTTAGACACCTAACCTCACATTCATATTTGGTTCAAACTTTGCTAATTTAACTTAAGTAATTTTTAGCCAAAACAATTTGGCGCCCACCGTGGGGCAATTGGTGTCAATCTTTTGTCAAACTCTTTTTAGATTCATCCTAAACTTGATTTTTACCAAAATCTATCAAAAAATGTCAACACAAATGGACACCACGAATGTCTCGGCTTCTGCTGTAACTGCTTCAACAACAAGAGTTACCCAACCAGGCCCAAGGACCAGTATTTCGACAAGTGGAATCACTTCATCAGATCCAGGGTTTAATGCCTCAACTTCGGCTACACGCAGTGACGCGCCGATAGTCAACCATGAAGTGATCGAAACTGAAAACATCCCAGAAGACCCTGTCTTAATATCTGACACTGATATCCTGGCCACATTCGGTAAATTGGAGCGCCACATGGAACTGCAACAGAAGGTGAACCAGGAATTCATGGCTCAATTGACCAGCTTGAGATCGGAGTTACCCAGGGCCACGACGGCTCAACTATCGCCACTCGACCCCAGAATTCTGAATTTCAGTACCCCTGGAAGCAATTCCAGGGTACGCGAAGGCGTCACCCCATCAAGCGGAAGATCAACATTCTTCCCTACTCAAATGGCCCATGCTGATCTACCCAGGGCGTCTATCATCAGGGAACCAGTCGTTAATCCTGGGACAAACATACCCCAGGATGTCGGTAACGCTTTCACCTATTATGCTAATACTAACAATTCAGTGCAGGATTCAGGGATCAGCCCATCAGTGGAACGAGAGATTCAGAAACTCAAGCAAATGATCTCGAGTGTCCCAGGAGTTGTGCAGCCGATCCCTGAAGTTGGGCCTTCGAGCCATAGGATGTCCAGATTTGCTCCATCAATCTGTGATGTGGAGATTCCCAAGAGGTTCCAAACACCCAGTATGAAGCTTTACGACGGCACCACAGACCCAGAAGAGCATGTGGCGCAATACCGCGAAAGAATGGAGGTTATTCACATGCCACCCGAAATAAAGGAAGCCTGCCTTTGCAAAGGGTTTGGGTCCACCTTAACAGGGGCAGCTCTCAAATGGCTCTTAAACATTCCTCCCTATTCTATTGCTTCATTTTCACAACTAGTTAATTTATTTAACAGTCAATTTTCTTGTAGTCGTAGTTTTGAAAAACTAACAAGCGATCTGTATAGGGTAACCCAGAATGCAGGTGAAACCTTAAGGAACTACGTCAGCAGATTCAGCAGAGAAGCTCTGGAGATCCCGAACATGGATATGGCAACTGCAGTTCAAGCCTTTAAAATGGGGCTGAACAAGGACTCATCGTTTTACGAGGATCTAGTCATGAACCCATGTCATAAGATGGATGAAGTTCGTCACAGGGCTCTTCGCTTCATCAGACTGGAGGAGGATAGGAAAATCCTGGGAAAGAATGAGTCCTCCTCAGGATTCAACGGTTCCAGCAGAAAGTCAGAATCCACACATCCTAGGTCACAAAGGTCAAAGCCTTATTCAAGGCCTGATGAGCGCCGAGTGAACAATGTGGAACAGGATGAGGACGATGAAGAATATCCTTCTTTTAATGACTATTGCTTTACTACTGACGTTTCTGGTGTGATGTATGCTATGCAGGATCTCGGCGACAAGGCAAGGTGGCCCAGAAAGAGCGATAAACCCTCCACATGGAAGGACAAGTCCAAGTGGTGTGCCTACCACGAAGACTTTGGTCATCAAACTGAAGATTGCATGGCCCTGAGAAGAGAAATCAGCTATCTACTCAGCAAGGGCCATCTAAAGGAACTGTTGGGAAAAAAGAAGGACAAATCCAGGGAACAAAATCCAAAATCCAGGGACAACGGCGCAAGGACCCAGGATTATGGACGCTCCGATGACTATCCCGAAAGAGCATCATCACCGCCCCCGGATGCTAAGGTAGTTCATTTTATTTCTGGTGGTTCTGATATCTGTGGTACTTCTTATTCTGCAGCAAAGAGACACGCCAAGGAATCAAAATCAGACAGGGACCAAAGACCCAGGAAGAGCTCTATTCAGCCAGATCTCAAAGAAATTACATTTGGAGAAGATGATAGACGCAACATCATAGACCCTCATCACGATGGGCTAGTGATAACTCTTCATATTGCCAACATCGTCGTGAAAAGGATTCTGATTGATGGAGGAAGCTCAGTAAACATAATCCAATTAGAAGCCTTGAACAAGATGGGAATCCCGCACACAGAGATCGTCTCGAAATCCACGGTACTCGTGGGTTTCAGTGGTGAAACGAAGAACACTCTGGGAGAAGTAAAGCTTCCAGTCTATGTAGAGGGACTCAATTTAGTCCAACGCTTCTGTGTGATGGACGCACCATCAGGATACAATGTAATCCTGGGTAGACCCTGGATTCACGACAACAGGGCTGTACCCTCAACATATCATCAATGTGTGAAGATACCAACACCTTGGGGTGTGATCACAATCAACAGCGATCAACAAGAAGCTAAGGAATGTTACACCACGGCGATGAAGATATCATCTAAACCAAGGCAAGCATAGCAATTAAAGAAGAAGGCCCGGGAAACCTTGGAAGCAAGGGAACAAGACGTCAAAGCTATTGAGCTAGACCCCTCAAATCCAGGGAAAAAGGTCTATATTGGGACGAATATTCCAGGGCCGATAGAGGAGCAATTAGTGAATCTACTCAGAACCAGAATGTCAACCTTCGCCTGGTCTCATGGCGATATGACAGGTATTTCAAAATCTATTATTACACATAAACTCGGAATTGATAATTCTTTCAGGCCAATACACCAAAAGAGAAGAAAATTCGCGCCAGAGAAGAACATCATAATCCAGGAGGAAGTGGACAGATTACTGAAAGCAGGGATGATCAGA
Source organism: Deinandra increscens subsp. villosa (assembly GCA_039602395.1). Taxonomy (NCBI): domain Eukaryota; kingdom Viridiplantae; phylum Streptophyta; class Magnoliopsida; order Asterales; family Asteraceae; genus Deinandra; species Deinandra increscens. Next base: position 105,657,077 of record JBCNJP010000027.1, read on the forward strand.
GAGGTCAAGTTTCCCAGGTGGTTGGCTAACGTGGTGGTGGTAGGAAAAAAGAATGGCAAATGGAGGGTATGCGTGGATTACACGGACCTGAACCGTGCATGCCCGAAAGATCCATTCCCATTGCCTCACATAGACTCCATGGTCGATGCAACCGCGGGCCATGAAATGTTAACTTTCATGGATGCAACTTCAGGATTTCAGCAAATTCAGATGGAACCCCAGGATCAGGAAGACACAGCATTCATAACACCGACAGGTATATATTGTTATATAGTTATGCCTTTTGGACTGAAAAATGCAGGGGCAACATATCAGAGGCTGGTCAACATGATGTTCAAAGAAAAGCTGGGGGACACGATGGAGGTCTATATCGACGATATGGTGGTCAAATCCAGGGTCACCAGTGACCATGTCCAGGATGTCAAGGATTCCTTTGATATCTTGGATAAATACAACATGAAGCTGAATCCAGAAAAATGCCACTTTGGAGTCGGAGCAGGTAAATTCCTGGGATACATGGTGACCAAAAGAGGAATAGAGGCAAGTCCAGAACAGATCAGGGCAATTGCCAACCTGAAATCGCCAACCAGCACCAAGGAAGTTCAAAGACTTACAGGTAGAATCGCTGCCCTTAACAGATTTATATCAAAATCTTCGGAAAGGTGCAGGGAATTTTATGATATCCTGAGGAAAAACAAGAAATTCGAATGGAAGGAGCAACATGAGAAAGCTTTCCAGGATTTGAAGGTATACTTATCCACGGCACCCTTGTTAATGAAGCCTAATCCAGGGGAACCCCTGTCCCTGTATTTGGCGGTGTCCAGGAACACGGTAAGTGCAGTCCTGACCAAGGATGCAGAAGGTCAGCAACACCCAATATATTATGTAAGTAAGAGTTTACTTGATGCTGAATCCAGGTACTCACACCTTGAAAAACTTATATTAGCCCTATGTATGGCATCTACTAAACTTAGACATTATTTCGAAACTCATACAATTCATGTTAGAACTAACTACCCTATAAAGTCTGTTTTGCGAAAACCAGAAATGTCAGGTCGAATGGCTAAGTGGTCGGTGAAGCTCAGTGCATATGATCTGATCTACGAGGCCAGAACAGCTATAAAATCTCAGGCTCTAGCTGATTTTGTGGCTGATTTCAGTACCGACATACAACAAGAAGCAGACCATGAATTGCAGCAGCTTCAACAAGAGGAAATTTCAGGGTGCTGGACCTTGTTCACTGATGGAGCATCAAATATCAGGGGGACAGGCCTTGGAATAGTACTGAAATCGCCACAGGGGGACATGATACCCCAGGCTGTTAGATGTGGATTTCAAGCAACTAACAATGAAGCCGAGTATGAGGCCCTAATTGCTGGGTTACACCTAGCATTACACCTGGGAATTCAACACATTCAGGTATATGTAGACTCTCTTCTTTTAGCTAACCATTTTAATGGCTCTTATGCAGCTAAGGGAGAGAAATTAGTCAAGTACTTGGAAGTGGTAAAACGAATGTCCCAGGATTTTCAAAATTTTAACATTCAACAAGTACCAAGGGAAGAGAATGCTGAAGCAGACGCACTAGCAAACTTAGGTTCAGCATTCAAAACACTTGAAGATACTCATATTCCTATTATTCACATACTAACACCGGCCATAGACCAAGGTATGGATTCCCAGGATTTTGACACACTAGGTGAGACCCTGGTATCCAGTACCCAGGATTCTACTAAGGAATCCTGGACTAGGCCGATTATTCAATATTTGCAGGATGGTACTATACCAGAAACCGAGAAAGACGCCCGTGCATTCAGGATAAGAGTAGCCAGGTATGTAATTATAAAAAATGTACTATATAAAAAATCTTTTGCAGGTACGTATTTGAGATGCTTGGAGAAGGACGAAGCCCAGGAAGTGCTCAGAGACATCCATGAGGGTGATTGTGGAAACCATACAGGGGGCAGGTCCCTGATGTCCAAGATCCTAAGAACGGGGTATTATTGGCCAACAATGAGAAAAGATGCCCTGGATTTCTCTCAGAAATGTGACGCATGTCAAAGACACGCCAATGTGCCTCACCAGCCTGCAGAGCCTCTATATCCAATTCCAGCATCCTGGCCCTTCATGAAATGGGGGATGGACATTGTTGGTAAGCTACCCAAAGCCCCTGGAGGAAAGGTATTCATGTTAGCAATGACAGATTACTTCTCAAAATGGATTGAAGCCGAAGCGTACGTTCAAGTCAGGGAAAAAGAGGTTATATCCTTCATTAAAAGGAACATATTGACAAGGTTTGGAGTGCCATCTGAGATTGTCTGTGATAATGGCTCTCAATTTATTGGAAGTAGGACCACAGGATTCTGTGAATCCTGGGGTATCAAGATGATAACATCAACTCCAGTACATCCTCAAGCCAATGGCCAAGCTGAGTCAAGCAACAAGATCATCATAAACAACCTGAAGAAGAGACTGAAGGAGAAGAAGGGAAGATGGGCAGAGGAATTACCCTTAGCATTATGGGCAGATAGGACTACCTCCAAGAATGCCACGGGCCAAACCCCATATTCCCTGGTATTTGGCACAGAAGCAGTCATCCCGACGGAAATGGTGATCCCAACATTCAGGATCAGTGGTCAGACCCAGGATTTGAATGACCAGTCCCTGGTTGAAGACTTGGATACCCTGGATGAGATGAGAGATCAGGCGGCTTGGAGAATGGCAGCATATCAGCAAAGAATTTCGAAGACCTATAACAAGCATGTAAGGATCAGAAGATTCAAGGTAGGAGACCTGGTCCTGAGAAAGGCGTTTCAGAACACAACAAATCCAGGAGACGGGAAATTAGCTCCTAAGTGGGAAGGTCCTTATTTGATTGATTCCGAAGCTGGTAAGGGGGCATATTGGCTGGCTGGTATGGAAGGAGACCTATTGCCAAGACCTTGGAATGCGATACACCTCAAAGCATATTTCATGTAAGGCCTTCTGTCCCAGGATTCACTTGCTCAGGTATGTGTTTTATTTTGAAATTTCACAATGAAAATTCAGGTCAGTTCTTCTCACTTAATTTACTTATTCCCCTTATATGTTTTGCTTTCGTTATTTAGTTGCTGATATTAATTACATGTTACGTTTCATTTTTAAAATGGTTATTTAATGTTTTGAATTCGCTAAGATCTATGTTTTGCAAGACGGATTGCCTAAAATCCAGGGTATCCCAGGATTCAAGGTATTCAAGGTGCAGGATGATCGGAAATTCAAGGCATACGAAGCGAAGAATACTCAAGGTACTCCAAGTCAACTGCAACAAACGTATTTCTCCTAAGTATTGGGATTGGCCATCTCACTTCCGTATGGGTAAATTTTAAACCCATTCCTAAGGTTTAAGGATTATACGTCCTTCATCCGAATATGGGCTATCACGCCTCGCCTGGAGCGCACGTTGGCAATTTTTGCCTCGCCCGAGACGCACGTGATCCAAGTATGAAACCCTGGGATTGTGAGATCATCCGTGTTAATAGCATTGGTGGCAACCTTGCAATCCAGGGACATATGCGGATCTCTCAAGGTTTAAAACGATTAACGCGTTTTCAAGACGGATTGGTGCTAACGTACCAACTTAAGACACCCGAGGCAATACCCTAGTTCGCCAGTACGGCTTGAGGTGGTCCCTAGAATTCGCCAGTACGGCACCGGGCTTGACCCCAGTTCGCCAGTACGGCACCGGGTTTGACCCCAGTATTTAAGGGCTTTACCCCAGAAATAATTCTAAAATTACCATCGGGCTTGACCCCAGAAACAATTCAAAGATTACCTAGTGACCCAGGATTATTAATCTAATCCAGGGTCATAACGGTCAAAGCCTAAGAAAATTAACTCCTTGTCTAGTTAATTCTGATTGATATGTTCCTGTTGCAGGAAACATTCACAAGTCTGCTAAAGCTACGAGGAATCCTAAGATCCTGGGGGCAACCCAGGATTACCAAGGTAAACCCTAGAACCGTTTCATACATTGACAAATATCAATCAAATATTTCAAACACAGGTATGTAACTAAAGCAGTTATATATATTCATAAGACCCAACCTGGGCCCGGAAAAGCTCCGGACATCCCAGGCTGGGGCATGTCAAAAGACCCTGGATATCACATCCAGGGGTGGGTCATTGTCTTAAACAAAATATACCGGGAAACATCATCCGGTATACCATCACAAACAAGAAATTAAAATTGTCTTCAAGAACAAACATAAAAACAGGAAAAAGACGACCAACAACCTTCAAGCATCATCCTGGGTCGTCCCCTTCGCTTCCTTCTCCTCCGCTGCCTTCTCTGCTGCCTTCGGGTCCTGGGCCGGCTGCTCTCCTCCCTTGGGCTGGTCGATATCCATGGCGTGACCAGCAGAGCCCTTGGATGGGGTGCTTTTGCTGGATCCAGGGCCGGTTTCAGGGTCACACCCTGCAGGGATGGTGGCGCCTAAGTTGCGCAGTTTGTTTGCCCAGTCGGACACATCCCAATTGGGGTTCTGAAACCCCAAATCCCTTGCCTCCTTCGCCATTTTCAGCCTGCACTGGAAGAGGGAGATGCGAGCGATGAGCCTGCCTTCATCGCCCTTAGCGGCTAAAGCAGACTCATGCGCAGCCCGTGCCTCCACTGCCTTCTTCTCAAGATCATGCACTAGACCCAGGTTTTTGTTGGCTACTATCCTGAGCGAGTTCAGCTCCTTGGTCAGGACAGCAACCTCCTTCTTGGCAGCAGCCTCAGCATCCTGGGCTCGCTTCTCAGCGGCCCAGACCATCTCCATGAATCGGCTAGCAATCTGCAAGAAAAGGTAATTCTATTAACATTTATGACCTTGAATTGTTTACCGTGTAGAAAATTCAGGGGTACCCAGGATTAACTTACTTGGCGGGAAGAGGCCTCGGCATGGGCACGGAGCTCTGCAGCATCCAGGTTCTCCAGAGATTGCATGACGGGGGCAGGAGCGGTGGCAGTAGCCCTGGTCTTGCGCTTAGTACCAGAAGTCCTGGAAGAAGGAGCTTTGGGAGCCGTCATAGGTTCGGTCTTCACAGAGGTAATGACTTGCAGGTCCTGTTCGGATTCGCCTAGCAGAAGGTCGTCCAGATCAATGTTTTCCAGGTTGACAGGAGTGGCAGCAGCTAAAAAAGCAAAAGTGTTAGAAATCGATAAAATTCAAGGTAGAAAAATGCAGGGTACCGACATACTTACAACTTGACATAGTTTGTGAGGTGGAAGAAGCAGCTTGGTGGAAATCGGTTCTGAATTCTCTATCAACTTCACTAACGGTCAGGAAGGCCTCGAATCTTTCGAGTGTCCCTGAATTTGCGGGACCAACGGAGCTCAGGCTGGGAACTGCAAAACACAAATCCAGGGTAAGTGTCTGAATAAAATATAATCCTAATTCCTAATGCAGGTAAAAACCTACCATCTACTCTCCATCTAATTGGAAGGCTCATCCCTCCTGGAATAGTGGACCTCTTGACAAAGAAAAATTTCCCTTTCCATTCCTCATAAAAGGAAGCCCGAGGAATCATCTGAACCTCTTTGCTCAAGGCTTTGAACAGGAATCGATTGTTGCCGTGGGATTTGAGTTCATAACCCAGGGCCAGCTCAGGCAGACCAACCAGGGAATCGAACTCGTTGTTCAAACGATCGATGGTACCCAGGATCCTCCAGATGATAGGAAGGGTTTGGGCATAGGCAAGACCGGTGGCCTCGAAAAACTCAGCCAGGAGGCCGGAGAAAGGGTAAGAGAGACCCATGGAGAAAGGAGTGAAAGGAAAACAAACCCAGGTCTCCGAGCAGAAATCTGATCGGAGCCTTGCGTCAAAAGGCCTGATCTCAGCGGATTCAGGGAAAAGACCCGACGACAACAATGCAGCGATGTCGCCGTCGGTAAAAGTGCAGGTCTCAAGCTCTCGATTTTGGAGGTAACGCTGGTCGAGGAAATCCTCTATCCCAGTCTTTTTAGTTAAGGTTTCCGACCGGATCTTTTTCCGAGTCATGGTCGGAGCTAATGAAGGAAAAGGCAAGATCGGAGAATTTACCTGGAAGAAGGGAATCGGAAGCTGAAAGCGTCGCCGGAAACCTTTTGCTCTCGAAGAAGATTGTGTGAAGAAAGAGGAGGTTAAAAGCTGTATTTAAAGAAAAGGGGAAGTTACAGAGGTGAGGCGAAATATCTTGAGACGTGGCGTCGTGGATGCAGATTTAACGGCCACGATTAAAGATGAGGGGTGATGTGACCCAAAAATTCAAATTTTCACAGCTGTAAGTTCTATCCACTTGCGAAAATTTGGGGGCAATTGTTATACCCCGAATTCTCGGTTGATAATCCAGGGCACAGGTAAAGTACAAAGTAACCCTGGATGAACAAAGGGCAGGTATGACCTAGGAATTGTATGACCCTGGATGTTGACAGGTAATGTTCGATGACCCAGGATGATTAACATCAGACAGGGAAGTTTACCTTTATTTTATTCTACACTTATATGATCTAATCCAGGGATTGCCCTTATTTTTACAATGACCCAGCATGTGGAAATGACCCTGCATGCTAGGATTTCGTTACTAACGTGTCTCGTGCTTTTATTTAAGTGGAAACAGGTTGACAAAGTCTTCTAACGGTCACATGAAACGAGGAGAAGGCTTTATTTGCACGTGGTCAATGTTAGTTAGCTGGAAACTCGGTCAACTAACAGAAAGAGACGTTGAAGAGGAGATCCCTGGAATATCGGAGAAGTAGTTGAAGACCCTAGAGCATAAATAGGACTCTTAGATTCATTTTTCAGCTCATTCGAGCTTTACTCATTGTATTCTCGTACTAATTTCTCTGCGAACTCATTGTAATCGACATTTTCAGTGATCAATAAATTGGTAGCGTGTGTTATCGCTACCCGGGGTTTTTATGCCGGCGGCGCCTTAGAGACATCTAAGGGCTAAGGGCTTTTCCCTAGTCAAAATCTCGGTGTTCCTACTTGCATTTCAGGTTACATTTGTGTTGCTAAGCTTCTTAACGGATTTCATAAGCAAACCTTATCTTTTGAATAAAGATTTTAGTTATTTGTCCCTGGAATTCTGTTGTTGTCCCAGGATTATTTCAAACTATTTTCATATTCGAATTTTAGACACCTAACCTCACATTCATATTTGGTTCAAACTTTGCTAATTTAACTTAAGTAATTTTTAGCCAAAACACCCTTCTTTATGAATTCTGGAGAAATGATGTATTCATTGTCAGAGATGAGACAACGTACAAATCATGACAACAGTATGCGGCATCAAGTTTGTCATCACACAACACTTCATCAGAAAAACACTTCAAATCGAAGATCTTCCCGTGCTCCATCTTGATTTAACAGAAATGAAGTCATTCACCCCTTCTATGACATGGGTTACAATGGAAAATTCTATGAAGGTAAAGCCGACAGAGCACATCTACCACACCTATGGCCGTACTTTTTCTCCCAAATTCAGCTGTGCTTCTCTCCTAAAGGGTCAGACCATCACCTTGCTAAGAGGGACACTTAATGTGTCATGCATGCTTTGGAAATATGTCATAGCATGAATTTTTTTATTGTATCTCATGAGACACATGAAAACTAATCTTGAAAGTACAATAAATGAAAGATCATACTCTATCCAATGTTCACAATGAGCTTCATTCTCCAAGCCTTAAGATGGGAATCTATCCTAAGAGAAATCAGAATTGTTTGAATGATATCACAAAGAGGGATCTCTTTGGGGTATGCCTATCTCTGGCTTCCTAGATTCAAATGGCTACTTTCTTCCCTCCTTTGGAAAACCAACCACTCTACATCTGCACCTGCCCCTTCAAATGGAGGCAAGGTTCAAAACCTCAAGCTCTATGAGAAAAACCCCAGATGCACATGCACATTCGAATTGGTAAACTCTCAACGGTAAAAAAATTATTACCGTTCAACGGAACGCTCAATAATCAAATATAGCCATTAAAGGGGGTTAGTCATTTTTCAAGGAAAATGGAACGGTGACATGGGTTCTAATAAAGGATCACATCTTCACAATAAATTTCACTGTACACCTCTCATCACCCAAAGAGTATTCAACATTCATCATCAATTTTTCTCTGAAAATGGCATCCTGTTTAACAACCACTGCAACGAACACTCGCTCACAAGGAAAGGCAGCCCAGTCTTCCTCTGGCCCTGCTTACAACCTCGATTCATCCTCTTCAGGGTCAGCACCACTCTAAACCTTTACCCTAGATCCCAACAATCAGCCTACCAACCTTGATCTGACCCTGTACTCCAAAAACCTCCAAATCATCATTGAAACCCTTAAACATCCCTATTTGCCATAGCTCTCACAATCAACAACCCTTGTCCTAAGGCACCCCTCATTCTCTTCTGGTCCACTGCAAAATCCAACAAAGATGGAGTTGCCAAACTGGAAGGTAATAGAAGTGAAAATGAAAAGGTCACGCTATCAATATCTTATATGAGGAGTGTTCTACAACTACCAAAGTCTCAAGACTCAGAAAAACTCCCCTCAGATACAGAATTAAAAGAGATGGTGGTTACAATTACAGGAGAGAACTTCATAGATAATCACCCTTTTCACAATTTCCGAAGTAGATCTGTAAAACTCAACATTTACATAAATCCTCATTTCTATAAAAGGCTTCTAATGGGAAGCATTCCTAGTCTTCAAAGAAGAGACCTGAAGGAGTTCAAGACTACCAGAAGATAAAGATTACGAGAAGTACAAATACCTAAGAGTGAAGAACACGTAAAGAAGAATATTAACTTGATAATTAATGCAATGGTAGTTGAAGACGGGTGAAAAGAGATAAACTTAATACGTTCATTTTATCTCTATATACTCTGACACACTCCAAATTCAACCGCCATCAACCACATTATTCCCTTACAACTTGCTACAACTTCCTATACATAGCAAGTGTACTTCACCAACAATGGCAAGACATTGATACACAATTCACAAGCTTCAAAAAAGCAATTACAACTTACTCTTGTAGAAAAGTCTTTCTGTTGATAAATTGTCATACTATAAATTGTGTATACCATTATTTACATTTGAGAATGCAGATAATCCTTTTATATATTATTGTCTTCCAATTTGATTTACATTCTGGAACTTGTTTATCTTGTTTAAATCAAATTGTACCCATATTGTTAAAGAGACCCTCACGGGACCTAATAATTGGTATCAGAGTAGATTGAATAACTCATATTCAAATATCTTGCTCTTTAACCCTTTTTTTCTTTGTTTCTACTGAGCTTTTAAGAAAAAATTAAATCTCTTTCTCAGAATGTCTTCAAGTTGGAACAATGTGAAATCTCTTGGCTCATGAGCAAAACCCCCTATGCTAGCTAGGGAGCAATATCCACAGTGGAAAATAAGGATTACCAACTTCCTAAAAGAAGTGATAATTCCATGTTAGATTGCATAGCCAATGGACCTCACTGTCCTACCATTGACATTCTTGAAATAAAAGAAACTAAAAACTCAGTTGGTGTCCCTGCTCGCTCCATACCAAAAGAAAGAAAATGGTGGAGCGAGGAGGACAAAACCAAAGAAATAAATGAGTATAGAGCCAAAACTGTTTTAATCATGGCTCTTCCTCATGAGATATTCTGTCAAGTTGACTGTAATACCTCGCGTAAGGGCATATGGGATGCCCTTGAAAAATATTTGATGGAGGAGATCAAATGAAAAGAAACAAAAGAACAAAAGCCTTAAATGAATATGAATCCTTCAAGTCACTCCCAAGTGAGTCACTTGTAAACACCTATAATCGTTTTGCAACTATTATAAACAATTTAAGGAAGTTTAATGTTTCTAAATCAAATGAGGAAATAAACATTAAATTCATCAAAAGTCTCCCTCATGAATGGAGAAGTCTAACCATGACCCTCCAATCTACCCTGGATTTGGAAGAGAAAAGTCTAAATTATCTCTTTTGTATCTTAGACTCACAAGAGTATGAATACTGAACATTTCAAAAACCAAGGTAGATCCTTTAATTGGATCTTTACTCTGAAAAGAGAAAAATAATCAATAGACAAGAGCCATTCAAAAGAAAAGACCAAAGGACTCAGAAAGTGATTGTTCCGAAAGTGAAACAGAACATGAATCACTTGAAAAATTACTTGCTCTTCTGACCAAACAGATTGGGGGATTCAACAAAAGATCCCATCTTGGTCAAACAAAAAGATCTTCATAAAAAGTGAAGAAAACAAAAGACAAACCTCAGACTTTAATAAACTTGAGGTTTACAAATCTAAAATAAAATGCTTCAAGTGTGGAAAAATGGGTCATTATGCCTCTAAATACAAAAATCAAAGGCTCAAAGATTCTGCATACTATAAAAAGAAATATGAATAAGGCATGTAGAGAAAGAAGGCCCTACTGGCAAAAGTTGAGAATCGGGACTCGGAATCATGAGAAGAAGAAGAAGACTGCGATGCAAATAAGTATCTCATGGCTTATCAAGAGTCCTATCCCTCTGACATCTCTGAACTATCAAACAAGAGCCAAGTAAGTACCTCCCACACCGACTTAGTAGTTTTCAATTCAACAATATGTCACTAAACTACAAAATTTTCAAGAAAGTTCTGAAAGAAACAAAATTTTAAATGAAAACAAATTCAAACTTTCGAAGAAGAAATGAACTCTCTCCTATCGGAACTTCGTCAACTTAAAGGAGACAGTGAAAAGGAATTATTAAAACTAAGAAAACTCGAGACTCAAAACTTAAGTAATGAAGCAAAAATGGACCACTATGAGACTGAACGTACAACTTTATATCAAAGATTGCACGGAGAAACTAAGAAAATTAAAGGTCTCATAAATACTCATGACCAACTTGAGGATATGAAAAATGTCCCAAGAAACTATGGTCAAGGGATCGGGTACATTCATGGAACAAGAAGTTGTAAAACTGTCTTTGTAAAACTATCTGTGTAAAAAGCAGCAGTCATGAAAACCCACAACTGGATAACAATCTTAAAAACTAAAATCCAGTCTTTAAAGCCTCAACCCAACTTCAATCAGATGCTGATGACTCTAACAAATACAAATCTGAGTCAAATGCTCTCACTAACTCTTCCAGTCAAAACTTTGAGAAATTCGGTGAACTCACGATATACAAACACTGTATGTGCACCAAAATGATGAAATTGATTGAAAAACACTACAATATGAAAAACATATATCCAGTCAAAGCTAGTTCATCTTTGAATATTTCTTCTAAACCCATAAATATCAAAAAGAAGAAAGGTTGTGTTGAAAGCACAAGCAAAATCTCATCAAAGAAGAAGCCCAAAAGCAAATGGGTTCCCAAAGCCATCTAATCTTTGGACATTTTTTCTCTTTATGATCTATATGGATACAGTTCAGAAATCCCACTCCACAAGTTGAGGGGGGAGCTATCCACTTTGTAAATAAATAAAAATTTTAACTCTTCAAGAAAATAAATATTTTTAATAAAAAAATTAATAAAATGATTTGTGAAAGAGAAATCGTCAACTTCAAGCAAAAAAAATTATCATTAAGGAAGATTCTGAACTGACACACGTCAAGGTCAGATACTCTCTTCCGAAAAGTTGACTTTCTCATCTCCCCCGAACAACAATGATGCCCATTAAATCTCACTTAAATATTGGCTTGGGCAAATCGGGAAGCAAATCTCTCTGAGTTAAACCTCCTAAAAGGGAAATGATGAGAAAAAGTGGTAATTCTCCCTCACAAACTCTCCCAACCGCCTTGTCATAGGGGTCTCATAGCCGACAATTTTCAAAGATATGAACTGCCAAATCTTCAGAACTCTACACTCTTTCCAGCTACAAATAGATGGGTGTCACTATCATCTTCCTCACCCATTTTCTTCCAATTCATCAAATAAAGAAAAATTTCTCAAAAAATGGATCTTTAAGCCTTAATCAATAGACAAGTCTACCAAATTCCACTCCCCCACACCTCCAATAATCAACAAATGTTTACAAGAATGATGAGGTTATTGCAAACATGCATAATAGGATTTTTCCTCACCCTAAACAGTCCCATTAGCTATGAACTGCTGAGAGAATTCTGGGTAAATGCCACATTTGACCCAAACTCACCCGGAAGTCCAATCAGAACTAGGGTCAACCACCTCTCATTCCAAGTCACCGAAGACTCTGTACTCTTGGCCCTAATATGAATGACGTAGACGAGGCCACTTACTATAACAGAACCCAAGTCATTGAAACTCTCATTGACATTGGATATGTTGGACAGTTTGTAAACGAGCAAGCCAACAGGCTCCGCCTGCCTCCTGTGTGGCAATACTTCTTTGTGCAAATCCAACTATGCTTCTCTCCCTACACTGCTAACCATGATCTTGCATCCCATGAAACCCAAATGGTGATGCATGCTCTAATAAAGGTGTTAAACATGAATTTCTCTCACTACATTCTACATAACATGAAACATAACTGTTATGTTCCTGTAGAGGAGAGAGTAATTATTTATCCAAGATTTTGTGATAAGAATGATCTGCCAAGCCAAACAATGGGGGGGGGGGGGAATCCATATGACTTTTCCAATTAAACTCCTCCCTCTCAAAGAAGTCTTGGCATTCATCTCTCTAGACTTCCAAATGAAGAAATAGAGGAAGATTAAGAAGCATAAGTCCCATCTCCCACAAGCATATTTCTCTTCAACTTGAAGCAATGACTCATCCTCAAGTTCCCAAAAGAACAATTCAACCTTGTTCTTGTAAACCCCCTTGTCGTCAGTTGAATCTAATTTTTATAACTAATGTAATTTAGGTGTCTTTTTATCCTCTTATCTGTAAAACTTTTGAAGTATGAATCAACTGAAAAATAATCAAGAAAAATGTAGATTTAATCTAAAAAAGGCATCATCATGGAAAAATAAAAGATATCTGTAAAGGTTTCTCGAAAAATATTTCTTACAGATCCAATACAGAAATTCCAGATTATATTTGTAAACATGCGAAAATAATTTTCTTTCTTTCTTTCTCTCTCTCACACACACAAAAAGGGGGAGACAAAGGAGAAGGAGGGGAAGGAGAGGAAGAAGGATATGATTCCACTTGTAAAATTTCAGCAAGATGATTGAACAGAAATATCTGATATGGAGAAAACACCTAAGATGATTACAAAAATTCTCATATTGATATAACAAGTTGATACAACAAGTGCATGACTCTAAAGGAATACATGAGTGATTAATCTTCATTAATAGGCAACTGTAACATTCTTAAATTCCAATGAATTAGGGATTTATTCACCTAACTGTTATCCATTTCACCTCCCAGATTATCGAACCAGTGAAAATAGCCGTTAAAACCCTAAGCTCACTCACCACTATAAAAACCCTCATCTCCTCTCCCAAAAGAAAAACCCTAGCTCCAAAACAGCTGTAAAACACGTATATGATCTTGCTAATGCATGATTGTAATCGGATTCGGTACACAACGAGGTAAATAAAAGATTTATCATTAGATCACAAGCTCGTTTACAAGAGAGAGATTACAGAGAGAACACACTTGAAAACACACAGTTAAGCACTCATAACTCTCACAACTGAACTCTCTCTAAACGAACTTAACTATTTATACTAAACCTATCCAATGTACCAACTAACCAACGTACCAGATGGTTCGTGCGTACCATCTGGTCCGCCACTGGTACGCTGAGACCAGTTTATACAAAACTAACAAATACATTGACAAAACACCTAGACCTAGCACTAAACATCAAAACATGATCTAACAAACTCCCCCTTGTCTTGTGCTAGTCTTCAGAAGCTTTTGTCTCAGACTTCTTCCAATGCTGTATTCGATTGTTTCCAGCATGAATTCCAAAAGCAAAACACACTCTAATCACACGTTGCAACTGTAAGGCTTGCTCAGCATGCCAGCCTTATACAAAATGTTGCTGTGATAGAGTTTGTCTATATCATCTTTGGACAAGTTGATTAACCACATTGGATCATAAAACCTGACCACCTTTTTCTCTTCTTTGACCACCACCACTGCTTCTCCAGTATTCTCATCATAATACCACCATCTTAATGTCTTGATAAAATCTTGCTCAAGCTTCTTCAATGGTATTTTCTTCATCTGAACCGGCATCTTGTACTTCAGAATCACAACCGGTCTTCCAGTTTTTGGATGAATATCAGTAGGGTGCTCAGAATTCTTCGGTCTTTGAGGAGTTAGAAATCTGAACTTCCCTTGACACTCTTCTATTAATTTGTTCTTGAAAACTCCGCCAATATACTACTTCCATAATTCAGAAATGGTTTTCTTGACAAATCCCGAACATCACAAACCGGTAAAGTGCTAAATCTTGTAGCATTCTTCATGTACATAACTCCAAACTCTTTCTTTATAGCATAGCACTTGAGTTCTGAATCAAACATCCAACTGATTATACTACCAGTAGCTTCTCCACCTTTCCTGTCAAAGAATTTCTTCTGATCAACAACTTTTGTCGGTTTCAGTACTGGCAGCTTCTTAGCTCTCTGCTCCTTCAACCAAGCATCAAATAACATCTTCTTTTCTTGTTCTTCTGACAAATTCTCAAACTCAGTTTATTCTGGTTGTTTTTCAGACTCTTTCTTCTTTAATTCTTCATCAACTTTATCTTCATCTTCTTTGCCAAAGAAATTGAAACCTCTAGACTGATCATTATCAGAAAAATTTCCATAAACTTTAGGATCATCTGGATACTCTTCAGCAGTCATATCCTCAACTTCTACATGTTCCTCTTCATAATCAATATTATCATCTGAATCTTCTTCTTTGTATGGATCAGCAAACGGAACTTTGTCAATATCATCCACATTCAAAGCAAAGATAGCAGCTAGTTGCTCTTTCGAATATGGATTTATAAACTCCCCTTCTCCTAACTCAACCCTGGTAATCGGAGTTACATCATATACCACTTTTTCAGGCGACTCCCCTTGAGATGCAGCGGATGTTCCGGCAGCAGTAGATGTTCCAGCTGCACCAGCACCAGAACCAACTCCACCAACACCTCCTTCAGGGTCAGAATCCTCATTTAAATATTTCAAAACATCATCATCTTCTCGACAACTTTCCTCAGGATTTGGTCTTCTCTCCCCCTAAGCAGGTAAGGCTTTGAGCAAAAGATTTAACTGCTCACCCAGAGAAAGAGAAAGTTGTTGTAATTTAGCAATCTCACGATCTTTAGACTGATCTCTAGAAACCAATTCCTTAACCAGATTCTTTAAGCCTCTAATTTCATCAGCTTGCTGACGATTTGTTGATTCCAACTCATCAAGTCTAGTTTGATGTAATGCAAGCTTCAAATCAGTAGAAGAAATAGTAGATGTTGTAGAAGCATCAGTGGTTGAGACAGAAGCAGAAGCAGTTGTAGAAGGCTTTCGGATAACAAGCTTTCTAACAGGTGGATTACTGGAACTTTGAACATTTACAGCTTGTGTAGTTGGTTGCACTGGATAGAAGACTGATTTGCCACCTTTTGCTTCTTACTAGGTGGACTGCTACCTGCTCTCCGAGCATCGGCAAGGAATGAACCCTGCTTCACTGTCATGTTTGGCCTAGCCATACGTTTAAACCGCTTGCCAGTGAACAGCATAGGAGCTTTCCATTTATCTGCAGTCTTTGTCTTCCTAACAGGCTCCTCCATAGCAGGAGTATAAGACGGATCATCAATAACATATCTATCTTAAGCATGTTTGGTTCTATGTTCATACTTTGAAGTATCCAGATTCTTTGACTTCAAGTATTCAATATGTTGTTTAGAACCCTTCTTTACTTGAATACCTCTGGTATTATGCAAGATTGTCACATAATCACCAGAATCTGAATCAGTATCAGAGAACTCTCACTAGCATCATCTCCAGAAACATCAGCATCATCAATCATTTCATCATCCTGAACATTCATAGCTTCAGGTTTATTAATAGCCTCTTGAACAACTTGCTCTTGATTTTCTTGCTACATAGGTTCTTGCACATTGGGTTCTTTGTTTGTTGGTTCATCTTGATCTTCTTCCTCAGTCTCATCTTCCTCAACAGGATAACCTCTGTCATCATACTCTAATTCATCATCCGAACTATCATCATGTCTTGCAGCACCATTTGCAGGAGCTACATAATCAGGTTTGGCCAAATGACCAATCAAATGTTTAACTGGAGGAGGTACATTCTCCGGTCCTTTCCTCTTCTGATAAACTGGTAGCTTTCCCACAGCAACTTCATTCATGTGCTTTAAAACCAAGACAGCTGCTGGATTCTTTGGAATATTTGGATGTAGATCATTTAAGATCATTTGTAGAAACCTTGGATACATGACACTTTTGTTTTATTTTGACAAGATATTCTCTTGCATGTAGTTGAAGATCCATCGAGAAAAATTGAACTCTCGGTTCATCACCAAAGCATAAAAGAAGGATAGAATCTTCATGTCAAACACATCATGACCTCTTAAACAATTTCCAAAACATTTGATAACCACATGCATCAAATATTTGTATGGAGGACTCAGATTCGACTTAAGAAGCCAAGAATCATATAAGTATCCATCATACTTTATTCTTCGTAGTAACGCCACCAAGCCAATTTCATCAAATATCGTCGGAAAAGTCGATTGATCGTTGAATCTCAAAACTCTACGTACATGAAAACGCGAATCGTCTCGATCTAGTGATTTCGTACACCGAAATTGAACCGAAAGATTACCCAAAACGAAGAACACTAACAAGGTAAATAAACTCGATTTATTGCTCAAATTGATCAACGATTACATGATTTGAACTCGTTTATAGTCTCTAATCGTGATCCTAAACACATAACTCTCTGAAGAACAAGATCAAAAACTCTCCTTCTTGGAATTGAATCTCATGAAACGGTTATCCAAGAGCTCTATTTTTTCCTCCGAACTCCACAGCTCACTATATATAACATCCAGATTGTGAGATCCGAACTTGAGGGTTCGGCGGCAGATCATGATTGCCGAACATAGAGTTCGGACTTCCTTTAGATGCTTCGCAGGATTTCAATTCAAATGCAGATAAATGAATCTCAATTGTGAGATTCATTAATTACACTCCTATAACCCTCAAATATAATAGAATGACACAAACTACCCTATATCATGATTTAACCATTCTAACTAAAACAACTAACAAAACTAACGTGACTAACTGATACACACACGACACACATATTTTGCACCAACAAACTCCCCCTTGACGTGTGATGTATCAGATCTTCAAACTTTTTGAATCTGTTGTTAGTTGTTTTAGGGTAGGCATGACAGGAACATGACTGTGTCAACTGAACCATTTCTGAAAATAATGAACTCTCTGACAACTTCATAACCATGCTTGCAATTCATTCTGAGATCAGTATTTGCAAGACTTTGATAATTTTAACCTGCAGTCTTCAGAAGACAGAAGAGTAGTTTTTCTTTTCCAAATATAACTTTAATCTTGGAAGCAAAACTCCTCCTTTGGAGAAACCAAGACATTTAGATTTGAAAATTTGTTGTATCCCGTGTCGATCAGATCAAAAACAAAGAAGAAAGAAAATCTTTTTGGATTTTACAAAGTTTAAATCAAAACACACTGAAAATCTTTTTGATTTTTTATAAAGTGAAACATAAATGCAATATATAATTAAACTCTATTTTTTTTTTGGTGAGAAAGATCACCACATGAGATCATATCAGACATAACGCATCGTACACACTGCAATTTCAAAAATACTAAGCATGTGTTGGGCTATACATTTGAGGCATGAACATTAGATATGGGCTTTCTTGTTATTGGGCTTGGATTTTACGATAATGGGCTTAGTGGTTTACGATTTAGAGCTTAGTGGGCCGATCATCTATGTGTTTACTGTTGGGCTTAGGGCTTTTGTTAAGGGTAGTATATAAACCCCATAGTGTTTATGATTCTAGTTCAGTTGTTGGTTTACGATTTGTTCTCCATTCTTGTATTTACGATCGTGATCATCAATCAAGAAAGTACTTGTGTTCTTCATTCAAGATTTGATCTTTTAGTGTTAATTATCACTTTCATCAAATCTATTTCATCTACTTTCTCTTGAATCGGTCTTGTACAAGGATTCCGCACTTGTACGAGATTAAAATATCGTGAACGGTTTTTGATCTCGGACCAACAATTGGTATCAGAGCTAAGAATCACTGATTCGAGGTTCTCACGATATTGGATTCAAGTATTTTCCTGGGAAAAGGTTCGAGTTTTTGAAGGTTTGAAGCTGATCAGAGGGTTTATGATCAATCTACTGCTGTTATAGGGTGTTTACGATTGGTGTTCTTCGCGATTTCAGTGTTCACGAGTTCAAGAATGGATTTTTGAAGGTTTACGATCAGAAAAATTGAGTTTACGACTTCAAGACGCAATTTTTGGGAGTTTACGACATTTCCAACCGGAATCGAGTTTATGATTTATTCGTACCGGAAACGTGTTTACGATCAGCTTTTGTCGGAAACGTGTTGACGACTAAATTTTATCGGAATCAAGTGTTTACGATCCAGACTGTTAAATATCGTAACAGGAGTTTACGATCGGAAACTCACATTTTGGACTTTTGGACTTTTAGTTTAAGTTTTCCTAAGCTTTCGTGATGGACTTTGAACCAAGCATGTATCAGAAATTGGATTTTGAGATTGGATCAACCACTCGTCCTCCTAGACTCACATCAACGGATAATTTTCTTGAGTGGAAATATAGATTTCAGAACCATTTGAAGAGTGTTGATTTGAGACTGTGGAGATCTGTTGTGAATGGACCATTCATACCAACACACACTGAAGCAGCAAAGACTGAAGTAGAATACTCAGATGACGATTGGGAGAGATGCAACAGGGATGAGAGGGCTTATGCAATTATGACTATGGCTTTGACACCAGAGATTGCTCAGGGATTTAAGAAGTACAAAACTGCAATGAAGCTATGGGATGCTCTAGTGGTAGCTTATGAAGGTAATCCAGATATCAAGGCTAGCCGAAAACAGATGCTGAAGCAGAAGTTCAACTTATTCAATCACGTTCAGGGAGAGTCTTTTGAAGCTCAAGTTCAGAGATTCGTGTCCTTAATCACTGAAATGTCAAGTTATGATGTTGAACCTGAACATGAAGATAAGAATTTGAAGCTCTTGAACAGCTTACCCAAGAATTGGAATACAAATATCTCAATCATCAAGGATAACAACAAGCTGGATGAATTGACTGTTGATGAGTTTATCAACAAACTGAAATCGAAGCTGATTGATGATAAGCAGCGGGAGCTGAATCATCTAAGTTCTCTAAGTATGACTGAAAAATTAAGTCAGGCTCTCTTGTCTGAAGATGTGGGATCAAAACATGTTGGGAGCTGTCACACCCCCCTCCTCCGCACCCTGCCAGGTGTGGGGGAGGGCGTTGGACCGGCTGTCCGTATCATTACCCGAGATTACCAACGCTTCTAACAACAAACACATACACATACAACGGACATCCAGCCCACACATAAGAAAATGTTAGACCGACTCATGAGCGAGGATGCACAGCCCTCTTATTCGATCTAACAGAATCAATAGCCACCGGATATGACCTGGAACTGAATAAGGATACATAATATCAAGGAAACATAGTCATAATCATGTCTTCATAGTTCATGGGTCATATTTCATAGTTCATACATGCCCAAATTCATATTAACAACAACAACCCAGCAACGTTCCAAGTTCATAATAGGTTCATTCCTACACTTGCTTACCTGCAACATAAGTCATTCATAACATAGTCAACAACAATGTTGTTTGTGAGTCTTAACTACTATCATATCATTAACAGTTCTCAAACACATACTGGTTATGAAATTATCAAATCACACCAAAGGTCAAACTTTATGTACTCTACGGTACGTCGCAATCAGCCGTAAACCATCAACGAGTAAGAATTCATATTCAACATATAAGGACATATTCCCCCTAGTTTCTTAATCCTAGAGGATCCGGATGAACATGGATAAATCAACTATAATGGCCGTTATAATCCCTTATATGCCTAGTGGCTCAACCTTAATGACCAGAAAGTATATGATAACCCACACAGGGCATCTCCGAACTAACAGTGTTTGACAAGATAAGTTCATAACAGATATAACAAATACATCAAACAGAATTGTGATCTTAAACAGTTAATTTCATGAGAGAAGTCAGAGGACTCACACAAAGAAGTCAGAAACGGTGGCTAGATAGAAGATCCGAGAAAGTATTCTCTCTTAGATTCCTAGCGACCTATCATTGTTATCATGTTCATATTCATCATATACAAGGCTATTCATGTCCCATATCATTCTCAGGTTGAAGTTATCATAAAATACAGTCACTGAATCAGTCTCGTTAAACTTTGGTTTATCCAAAATTGACCAAACATTCTGTCATTTTCCTTCATAGGCGTACCGCCTGGAAGTTTACATTTCTGGGCGGTACGCTTCAAGTGGTCGACTGATTTCCAAATTTTCACATTCAGGCGTACCGCGCTGATTCTTAAGTTTCTGGGCGGTACGCTGGAATCTGATATTCCGGTTTCTGTTTTGCATTTCTGGGCGTACCGCTCTGCATGCAGAGTTCATGGGCGGTACGCCCCCAGTTGTGAACAGGGGCCCGACTATTTTGTCTTTTAGTGCCATTTTTGTGTTTTGGAGTTTTAAGTCCAGAATTCATGCCCGATCAGTTTTATATCATTCCGAGGGGTCAATTTAGGGTTCATTTTTGGTCTAAAACCTTAACCCAAGCATAACCCCAATTCCCGAGCTTTCTAAATAAGGTAACTTTCATTGTTTCGACCCCCGTTTCGTACAGATTTTATTAGGGACAGAATCCCTATATCCCAATGATCCATTTCTTATTTAGATACACTGATCCACTCTGGATTCAAGGGATCTAAGTTTGCAAAGTTTCTATTTATGGAAAGAAATCAACATGCATGCATAGAAGGATTGTACCTTGTGAAGGGACCCTTGTACAACCGAGCTTTGCTGCTGTTCTTGTCTTTCCCAGTCCCAAATCCAATCTTCAAGGGCAAATTAGGAGTTGCATGCAAGATCCATAACCATTTATAAGTGTGGATGATCATAAAGAATCCAAAACACATTTTTAAACCAAGATCATGATATCCTGACCTTGTATAGCTTTGAATCTGGTTTCCTACACTCCTTAGCTTTCCCCAAGTGATTCAATATCACTGATTTGGTGAGAACACAAGTAATGTATGAGGATTACATCAACTTAACATGATCTTGGTATGAAAATGGTGATTAAAATACTTACCAATGAAGCTTCACTCTTCCATAAAGCTCCAATGGCTTGAAAATGGTGGCAACAGAGCTTAAGGACAGCAATGGGAGAGTTCTGGTCGGATGTGTGCAGAAGTTCACAAGTGTCTTTGGCTATAAAGGCCAAAAACTTAGTTTTCATCGACCTGAAGCGGAGGCGTACCGCCCCAAAATGTATTATCTGGGGCGTACCGCCCGGATTTTGAGGTTCGCACACACCAGAATCCGACGGGTGCCGCAACCCGACCCGTTACCAGATGGGTCGCGTACCGCCTAGGATTTCCCTATCCTAGGCGTACCGCCCCAATTTTGAAACTCAGAAATTTTTGAGAGTTTCTCATTTAAAAATTCCACGTCGGATAATCGTTTCGTCCACAAAGGTTACATTCTCCCCCCCTTAAAGGAATTCCGTCCCGGAATTCGTTAGTCATTAACTGAATAATTGGGGGTATCTTCTTCTCATGTCCGCTTCAGATTCCCACGTATATTCGGGACCACGTCTAGCGTCCCATTTGACTTTTACCATTGGAATTTTTTTCTTGCGGAGCTTCTTCGTGATTCGTTCCATTATCTCAATGGGCTGTTCGGTGAAGTTCAACTTTTTATCAATCTTGATTTCTTTCAACGGAACCGCGAGAGCTTCATCGACCATGCATTTCCGTAGATTTGACACATGAAACACGTCGTGAACCCCGCTAAGTTCCTCAGGTAGTTCTAGCTGATAAGCTACCTCTCCGACTCTGGATATTATTTTGAAGGGTCCGATGTATCGTGGACTCAATTTCCCTCTTTTGCCAAATCGGATTATACCTTTCCAGGGTGATATTTTCAACATCACCATGTCTCCTTCTTTAAACTCGAGTGGTCTCCTACGCCGATCTGCGTAGCTCTTTTGTCGGTCTTGAGCGGTTTTAAGTCTTTTGCGAATCTCCCTAACTTTCTCAGTAGTTTCCATTATCAGTTCAGGTCCTGTAAGTTGACCTTCTCCCACCTCAGACCAACATACTGGGGTTCGGCATTTTCTGCCATACAATGCTTCAAACGGTGCCATTTGAATGCTGGTGTGATAACTATTATTGTATGAAAATTCAGCTAGGGGAAGATGATCATCCCAGCTACCACCAAATTCTATGACACATGCTCTCAGCATGTCTTCTAGCGTTTGAATGGTTCTCTCGCTCTGGCCATCTGTTTGGGGATGATAAGCCGTACTAAACTTCAGTTTAGTCCCCATCGCTTCTTGAAAGCTTTGCCAAAAATGGGAAGTGAATCTAGTATCTCTATCATAAATAATAGACTTTGGCACTCCATGCTTTGATATAATTTCATCTATAAACAGTTTTGCAAGCTGCTTCCCATTGTAAGTTTCTGCCATTGGTAGGAAGTGAGCAGATTTTGTCAAGCGGTCCACAACTACCCAAATGGCATCATGTCCACTTCTAGTCCTGGGTAGCTTTGTCACGAAATCCATGGTAATTTCTTCCCATTTCCACTCAGGGAGTTCTATTCTCTGAAGACATCCAGCAGGTCTCTGATGTTCAGCCTTTACTTGCAAACAAATTGGGCATTTTTCAACATAGGCCGCAATTGCCTTTTTCATTCCTGGCCACCAATAGTTCGCTCTCAAATTCTGGTACATTTTGTCGCCTCCTGGATGGAGCATGTACTTGGATTTGTGAGCCTCACGGAGAATTACCTCACGTAAACCTCCTTCTTTAGGCACCCATATACGCTTGCCTAGTCTTAGGATGCCATCCGTCTCTCTTGTCAATTTCCTTACAACAGTCATCATCTCATCCTTGTCAACATTTGAGTCAGCCATTTGTTTCTTTTGTGCTTCGATGATTTCTCCAATTAGATTTATACTTACATTCAGCCTCAAGGCTCGAACTCGGAGTGGCTTGATTCTTTCCTTTCTGCTTAGTGCATCTGCCACTACATTGGCCTTGCCGGGGTGATACTTGATTTCACAATCATAATCACTCAGTACTTCCATCCAGCGTCTTTGTCGCATATTCAACTCTTTTTGACTGAACAAGTGTTGTAGACTTTTGTGGTCGGAGTATACTACAAATTTGGCTCCGTATAAGTAGTGTCTCCAAATTTTAAGAGCGAAGACGATTGCTCCTAACTCTAAATCATGTGTAGTGTAGTTCTTCTCGTGCTTTTTAAGTTGTCTGGATGCATAAGCAATTACTTTATCTTTTTGCATCAAAACGCATCCTAGTCCATTGGTAGAGGCATCGCAGTATACCACAAAATTTTCAGTACCCTCAGGTAATGAAAGTATAGGAGCTGAGCTTAATTTCTGTTTAAGCAATTCGAAAGCATTTGTATGTTTAGGCTTCCAATCAAACTTCACATTCTTCTGAGTAAGAGAAGTTAATGGTGTGGCAATCTTGGAGAAATCCTGAATAAATCTCCGGTAATAACCAGCTAGTCCTAAGAATCGCCGAATTTCGGTAGGACTCTTTGGTTGTTCCCATTTAGCAATTGCTTCTACCTTTGCTGGGTCTACCTGTATACCAGACTCACTGACAATGTGACCCAGAAATTGCAATTCTCTCAGCCAAAAATCACATTTAGAAAACTTTGCATACAGCTTCTCAGATCGCAATAATTCCAATATCTTTCTCAAATGTTCGCCGTGCTCTTCCCGAGTGCGAGAGTAGATCAAAATGTCGTCAATAAATACGATTACAAACTTGTCGAGATATGGCTTGCACACCCGATTCATTAGGTCCATGAATATTGCTGGCGCATTAGTTAATCCGAAGGGCATAACTGTAAATTCATAGTGACCATATCTGGTTCTGAAGGCTGTTCTTGGGACGTCTTCTTCACGGACTCTGACTTGATGATACCCTGATCTCAAATCGATTTTTGAGAAATAACTTGCTCCTTGCAATTGATCGAACAAGTCATCAATCCTAGGCAATGGGTACTTGTTTTTGATGGTTACTCGATTGAGATCACGGTAATCGATGCACATCCGCATCGAGCCATCCTTCTTTTTCACAAAAAGTACCGGCGCTCCCCAGGGTGATGAACTAGGTCTAATGAAACCTTTATCGAGAAGTTCCTGGAGTTGATTCCTTAATTCTTGCATCTCGGACGGTGCAAGTCGGTACGGAGCTTTTGCTATTGGAGACGTTCCAGGTGCAAGTTCGATTTGAAATTCCACTTGTCGTTCTGGGGGCAATCCGGGTAGCTCATCAGGAAACACGTCTGGATATTCTGAGACAATCGGTACATCTTCCAATTTCTTTTCTTGAGGTGTCTCAACTAGATTTGCTATGTAAGCCTGATCACCTTTCCGGATACATTTTCCCGCTTTCAATCGGGAGATTATTCTCATCGGTTTCGTTTTTCTATCTCCAATGATCGTATGAATCTGATCGTCTGCAGACTTTAATTCCAACATCTTATCGGCACAACGAATCTTTGCCTGATGTCGTGTGAGCCAATCCATTCCAAGGACTATGTCGAATTCACTTAATTCCATAGGGAGGAGTTCAAGTTCAAAAGTAGTATTCTCATGCTCTAAGCGACAATCTCTAACTATGTTGGAGATACTAATCTTATGGCCATTAGCGGTTTCTACAACATAAGGTATATCTAACTTATGTGTAGTACATTTAAGTCTAGGAACACAGGTAGAGGATATAAAACTCCTATTAGCACCAAAATCAAACAAAATGCTAACAATCATATTATTGACAGAAAACATACCAGAGATCACATCATCATTCATACGTGCCTCTTCGGCGGTCATGATATAGAGTCGGGGTGTACCTTTTGAAGTTCCCACGCCTTTGTTTTGTTCATCCTTTTTCTTCTTCCCTTGCGGACACTCCCAACTCCTATGCCCTTTCTCCTTGCAGTAGAAGCAAACTACTGGTGATTTACATTGTTGGTGCGCGTGCCCTGCTTTCCCACAGTTTCTACAAGTTTCAGCCTTCGTTTCTTTAAAATCCCTCCCATCATTCCTTCTGCCTTGGTCATTTCCTCCAAATCTACCCCTCTTAGAGTCATGACCTCTATCACCACCTCTTCTTTTATTCCCGGAGGTGTTTACTTTGATTCCCGCCGTCCGGATCCACTCATCTGCCAAGGTACCGGTCAGACTTATCGCGGATGCCAAAGTGTTAGGACGAGCGGATCTCACATTCGCTCTTATCTCGGGACTTAATCCCCAAACGAACCTCCTGACTTTAGAAGTCTCTGTGTCTGCCATGTGAGGTACTAAGTTCAACAGTTCATTATACCTATTGATATAGGCCATATATTCAGATCCATTCATTCTTAAGTTAATGAACTCATTTTCCAATCTCTCAGCCTCATTCTCTGGAATAAACTTTTCCATAACTCTTTCCCGAAACTCTCTCCAGCTCATACGATATGCCCTATCTTTCCCAAGCCAATTCATTTCCACCTTCCACCAGTTTAATGCCGCCCCTTTGAAAGATTGGGACGCAAACTTCACCTTGTCCCTGGTAGCACAGTTGCTAATATCCAAGGCTGCCTCAATTTCTTCTAACCAATTCAGGGCATCAGTAGCCCCTTTGTCCCCCTTGAAAATACCTGGCTTGCAGGCCATGTAAGTCTTATAAGAACATCCTCTTCTCTCCTCCCTTTCAGGCTTGCGTTCCCTGCTCCTCGACCTTCTTCTGATACGTTTTGGGCGATCTTCATAATCAGGGCTAGGGCTCCGACGGTTTCGGATTCTGCTATGAGCTGATGAGTCAGTTTGGGATTCAGCTATTGGGGATCGAGATCTTGCAAAGTTCCTGAGTCTAGAAACATCAGTTTTGCTTCTTTGCGGTTCGCTGGTTCTTTCTGAACCCACATGTGTCTTTCCTTGTCTCCTTTCTTTAGCGACCAATGAAGGAAACGCTTTAGAGATCCCTTGGGCTATAAGCTCCTGAAGTCTTTCCTCATGTTCTCTCTGTCTCACTTGCTCGGACATGAGAGGTTCTTCCCTTCTGCTATGAACGGAGCGATCATCACGATCATCATCTCCGTCATGGTCATCCTGACGAGTTCCGCTTGATCTTGCTTTCGACATTTTGCTGAAAGCAATACCAGATTGACAGATCATCATACATTTTGACTTAGTTGACAGGTATTCATAATTCATAATTCATATTCCTTTGCATATAACAATGCCATAGGATAATGTTCATATCAGGGTTGTTGTGTTATTTTGGACTTTCCGGATCACCACTACGTGGTTACCGACATAATTACCATGAAATGACTATGTTTCAGAGAGAGTTCGCATACACATGAGTACTTAGGGGTGATCTAATGATCCAAGCCTCCTAGAAGCACTATGTATCAAAACTTATCATAACTATTATAGTACTCCAATCATTATTGCAAAACGACAAACGGTTCTTTATTCCGTAACGATAAGGGGGTTCACATAGCGGTTCAACCGCTTACAATCACAAAACACACACATCAAACAGACTTAAACAAAGTTCATAGAAAAGAAAATACATAACATGATAAAACACAAACAACATCCCAGTCTTCACCATTCATGCCAATCGTCATGTCTCTAATCCCTGCGCCTTCCAAAAGATGTCAAGTGTTTGAGATGGGACGACGCCTTCTTTGCTTCCTCAGCCAACCTCTTCTCCTTCTTTAACTGCTTTTCCAACCTTTTCGCCAGCGCCTTGTTTTCCTCTCGAAGAGCGTCGATGACTGGAGAGGTAGGTCCGGAGTGATCTGCATACGGAGTTGGGGCGAAAATTGGGCCCGGTCCTGAGTAAGATGACCTAGGTAGGTCCTGGTATGGCCCATAAGGTGCATATGGATAAGCAGCTGGTGGATAAGGCATGTAAGACTGCTGCATAGGTGGGGAAGTGGAATACTGATACGATGGTGGCGGGTAAAATGACGACGGTGGGGGATAAAAAGGCACGCCTGTGGCATAGGGATCCTGAACGGGTGTCTGGTACATTACAGGCTGCTGGTAGGATGATGGCTGCTGATATCCAGGTGGTGGCTGATAAGAGGAATTCTGCTGGTATGCAGATGGCTGCTGGTAGGAAGATGGGGGTTGACTGTTGGACCTCAGCAATTGGGGAAAGCTATAACGGTCGGATACTGGTTGGTTGCTTTGGCCCTGCATCATAGCGGCTACATATGGATCCCTAATGTCATGAGCTAGAGCTGCGATAGGGTCCTGGATTGGAACATCAACTAGATTTCCCAGTGGAGGGAAAGCTGCCATAGGGTCCTGCTGCATAGGAACCGATTCCTCGGGTCCTTCCTCCACGTCTGCTGCGTAGGCTGGGGAAGCATACACATGCTGAGAATGATGCTCGGAATGATAACTCACTGTGTGCCCTGCAGACACCGCAATCACCACTTGTTGCACCGGGATAGTCTCGTCTTCTTCTTCTTCGGGTTCCTATTCCGGGTCTTCCTGATCCGTTCCGGCATCACGAGCGTTCCAGTCAGATGGAGCAATGTGGATAGTATGGCTCGGACGCACCGACATCCTAGGTTTCGTGCTTCTCTTCTTGGGAGGTTTCGGCATCTCCGTAGTCGACGCTGTGGGCGACGGAGTCTTCCTTTGAGTCGGCGCAGTGAAATACCCCGAAAGATCAGGGCTCATAGGTGGTGCCGGTTGGCTAGGTCCGCCTTCTTCCTTCTTACCCTTACTCCCTTTGCTACCTCCACTGTTTCTGCTGCCGGATTTCGAAGACTTAGTAAAACTCCACATGTTTGCGATGGTACCTGTGGATATAAGTTCAATAACAATACATATATATATATATAATCATATTTCTCAACTTATGTCATGCTAAATTCCATCATTTGAATTCATTAAAGCACACATACAATAACCATCAGTATCCACGTGTCTATCAAACTTGTCATATCATGAGATACCTGTGGGTAACAATGACAGCGTGCACTTTCTGCAATTATTACCGACCTTACATCATGCTATGAGAAGTCTAACATACCAATTTCAACTTAGGTTAACATTTTTCATAGGAAATCATTAGCATCAATGTGTCTGTTAGAAGTCACCGAGTCTTAGTGCACCTGTGGGTAGGAATGGCAGTTTGCAAGGCTGTAACTACTACCGACCTTACACTAAACCTCGATTACTCCTAACATACAAATTTCAGCCTAGATCATAATTTGGTTCATACAATATCTTAGGGGTCAAACTAGGTTCAAGCTTAGGGCTCTAAGAATGCCTAATTTGCTGGAACCTTTGGCTCTGATACCAACCTGTCACACCCCCCTCCTCCGCACCCTGCCAGGTGTGGGGGAGGGCGTTGGACCGGCTGTCCGTATCATTACCCGAGATTACCAACGCTTCTAACAACAAACACATACACATACAACGGACATCCAGCCCACACATAAGAAAATGTTAGACCGACTCATGAGCGAGGATGCACAGCCCTCTTATTCGATCTAAAAGAATCAATAGCCACCGGATATGACCTGGAACTGAATAAGGATACATAATATCAAGGAAACATAGTCATAATCATGTCTTCATAGTTCATGGGTCATATTTCATAGTTCATACATGCCCAAATTCATATTAACAACAACAACCCAGCAACGTTCCAAGTTCATAATAGGTTCATTCCTACACTTGCTTACCTGCAACATAAGTCATTCATAACATAGTCAACAACAATGTTGTTGGTGAGTCTTAACTACTATCATATCATTAACAGTTCTCAAACACATACTGGTTATGAAATTATCAAATCACACCAAAGGTCAAACTTTATGTACTCTACGGTACGTCGCAATCAGCCGTAAACCATCAACGAGTAAGAATTCATATTCAACATATAAGGACATATTCCCCCTAGTTTCTTAATCCTAGAGGATCCGGATGAACATGGATAAATCAACTATAATGGCCGTTATAATCCCTTATATGCCTAGTGGCTCAACCTTAATGACCAGAAAGTATATGATAACCCACACAGTGCATCTCCGAACTAACAGTGTTTGACAAGATAAGTTCATAACAGATATAACAAATACATCAAACAGAATTGTGATCTTAAACAGTTAATTTCATGAGAGAAGTCAGAGGACTCACACAAAGAAGTCAGAAACGGTGGCTAGACAGAAGATCCGAGAAAGTATTCTCTCTTAGATTCCTAGCGACCTATCATTGTTATCATGTTCATATTCATCATATACAAGGCTATTCATGTCCCATATCATTCTCAGGTTGAAGTTATCATAAAATACAGTCACTGAATCAGTCTCGTTAAACTTTGGTTCATCCAAAATTGACCAAACATTCTGTCATTTTCCTTCATAGGCGTACCGCCTGGAAGTTTACATTTCTGGGCGGTACGCTTCAAGTGGTCGACTGATTTCCAAATTTTCACATTCGGGCGTACCGCGCTGATTCTTAAGTTTCTGGGCGGTACGCTGGAATCTGATATTTCGGTTTCTGTTTTGCATTTCTGGGCGTACCGCTCTGCATGCAGAGTTCATGGGCGGTACGCCCCCGGTTGTGAACAGGGGCCCGACTATTTTGTCTTTTAGTGCCATTTTTGTGTTTTGGAGTTTTAAGTCCAGAATTCATGCCCGATCAGTTTTATATCATTCCGAGGGGTCAATTTGGGGTTCATTTGTGGTCTAAAACCTTAACCCAAGCATAACCCCAATTCCCGAGCTTTCTAAATAAGGTAACTTTCATTGTTTCGACCCCCGTTTCGTACAGATTTTATTAGGGACAGAATCCCTATATCCCAATGATCCATTTCTTATTTAGATACACTGATCCACTCTGGATTCAAGGGATCTAAGTTTGCAAAGTTTCTATTTATGGAAAGAAATCAACATGCATGCATAGAAGGATTGTACCTTGTGAAGGGACCCTTGTACAACCGAGCTTTGCTGCTGTTCTTGTCTTTCCCAGTCCCAAATCCAATCTTCAAGGGCAAATTAGGAGTTGCATGCATGATCCATAACCATTTATAAGTGTGGATGATCATAAAGAATCCAAAACACATTTTTAAACCAAAATCATGATATCCTTACCTTGTATAGCTTTGAATCTGGTTTCCTACACTCCTTAGCTTTCCCTAAGTGATTCAATATCACTGATTTGGTGAGAACACAAGTAATGTATGAGGATTACATCAACTTAACATGATCTTGGTATGAAAATGGTGATTAAAATACTTACCAATGAAGCTTCACTCTTCCATAAAGCTCCAATGGCTTGAAAATGGTGGCAACAGAGCTTAAGGACAGCAATGGGAGAGTTCTGGTCGGATGTGTGCAGAAGTTCACAAGTGTCTTTGGCTATAAAGGCCAAAAACTTAGTTTTCATCGACCTGAAGCGGAGGCGTACCGCCCCAAAATGTATTATCTGGGGCGTACCGCCCGGATTTTGAGGTTCGCACACACCAGAATCCGACGGGTGCCGCAACCCGACCCGTTACCAGATGGGTCGCGTACCGCCTAGGATTTCCCTATCCTAGGCGTACCGCCCCAATTTTGAAACTCAGAAATTTTTGAGAGTTTCTCATTTAAAAATTCCACGTCGGATAATCGTTTCGTCCACAAAGGTTACAGGAGCTCATCTGGAAATGATTCAAGTGCCAATCCAAAGTCAACTGCATTTGTGGCAAGATCACAAGCTAGTTCCAGTTCAAGTGGAATAGTCAATTCTGAAGAGGCAAATGCCACCAATGATCCCAACTTTGCACTAGGAATGGGATTCAAGAACAGCTACCATGCCCTTATGGCTGGAACTTTGGTGCCTGCTGAGATGCTCTCTAGCGATCTGAGTCAGATAAATCCTGAAGATGTTGAGATGCTTGATGTCTCCTGGCAGATGGCCATGGCGGTTTTTCATGCAAAGAAGTTCATGGCAACAACTAGAAGAAATGTCTGGAAGGATCAGGACAAGATCAGAATGGGTTTTGATAAAAACAAGCTGAGGTGCTTCAATTGTGATGAGTACGGACATTTCGCTAGGGAATGCACAAAACCAAAGAAAGAAAGGGCAGAAGAAAAGAAAGGTGGTGATGGTAAAGGAAAGGCAGAGACTAAAGCTTTGGTTGTCCAAGATTGTGGAGAATACTAGTGGGCTTCACAGGTCAGGGAACTCAGTCTGACGGGTGCCATGATTGCTCAAATGGAGAATGGTGCTGATGAAGAGCATGCTTTTGTGGTCACTGATGAAGAAAACCTGGTTGAAGACAAAGAAGCTTTTGCTGCCGAGGTCGACAACACCAAGGTATGTACTAATCCCACTTGTGCTCGTTTAATTCCTGGCCTTAGACAACTTTGGAAAAATAGTGAGATAGAACTGTTTGACATGCAATGCTCTAGAAGTTCGTTTAAGGGTAGATGGGAAAAGAGTGAGGATAAGGTCAAAGCACAGAAACTAGACATAGAGAAATACCAAGCACTTGCCAGTCAAAAGTCCGTTCTCTTTGACAATGCTAAGTTAGAAATAGCTTAGCTTAGTAAGCAGGTAGATGAACTTTAGCATCAGAACAATGAATTGCAAGTAAAATTAGATGTAAATCAAATGAGAAACAAGAGAATGCTTCAGGCGGGTAAGGCTTTGTCCAATTGCATCCCTGATGTTAGATTTGGAAAGGATAAAGGAGGAATAGGAGTTAATTTCACTGAAAAGAATAAGAATAATGTTCCTCAACCTGTGTCTAGAGATATAATAGGATAATCTACGAGGAGGATCAAATAGATAGAACTGATTCAGAAATGCATGAAACAGGACCTCCAATAGATAATGTTTTGGTTGGTGTGAAACCTATGACAGTAGAGGAATTAGAAAATGAGAGACACCTGACTTATGGTTTGGGTAATCAAAATAGATTGGTGACAACCACATGTGAATCAGGTCCATCTCAGGCATCATTAAACAATAATGTGAGTTCTTCTGATGTATTTATTTCTTGTGCAGATGAAGTAAGAATCAAGGATGTCTCTAAGAAGGATGCTGAATGTTTAAGAGTTAAAGAGAGTCATGAGTCTAGTAGTTCATGTTCTAATTTACCTAAGGACGATGTTCTAGCATCTGTGTCTGAACTTAATGCGTCCAAGTCAAAACAGTTAGTTGTATCTATGTCTGCAAAACATGTTTCTAACTCTAATGAAAAAGTTAATGGTTTTAAAATTCGTGTGCCTAACACAAGAGTTGGCCGTGAGTCTAAGCCCCAGGACTTTGTCCCCTATCCCCAGGTTGTGTCTACTTTCAACAGAACAAACAAATCAAAATCGGAACAATTTTGTTTTTTACACAACCAGAAAAATTTCCGAAACATGTAATACACAAATGGGATGACAAGCCTGAATGCAAGTCGTCTTATCCAAGACGCTCATACCTTTGTAGTCATGTCAATGGGCCTAGACTTATGAATTGCTTTCAATGTGGAAAACCAGGACACTTTGTTGCAAATTGTGTGAACAGACCTTACCAACCATACTATCCGTAAAACCCCACGGACTAGTATGTTGGAGAAAATGATGACAGGTGAAAATAGAAAGCAAAAGCAACAAGCTTTGTCATAGGGGAAGCAGTGTTCAGAACCAATGAAGGCTCAACAGTCTAAGGTTTCAAACACAAAATCTCCAGTGACAAAGCCTGTTGATGAAAAGTGGAATGTGGCCAAAACTCAAAACTCAATTTACAAAAGGAATGATAAGTTGAAACTAGAATTTATTGAGAAACAAGTGTGTAAAGTCAAAAGAGTTAATAAACCTAATGGAAACACAAAGGTTGGGAAACATGTTTCAAAATCAAAAGATGTCACTCAAACGAAACAAGCTGTTTATACAAAATTGAAACTTAAGTGGACACCTATTAAAAAATCAGCAGGTAAAAAGGCGACACCACCACCAAAGAAACATGTATCTGAAAAGAACTCAACCAATGTAATGAAATCACAGAAACACCCCATTTGGAAACCAAAAGTCAACACTCAAACCTTGAGTGTACCTGAATCAAAAGCAGGAATGACTCTTCAATTAGTTAATTACACTGATTCCAAAGGTGTGCCCAGATCTGTTATGGCCTGGGTACCTGACTCTAACTAATCTTTGATCCATGTAGGGACAACCGAGAAGAACTGTCAACAATCTCTGGTACATTGATAGTGGTTGCTCCCGACATATGACCGGAGATTTGTCGCTTTTGGAAGAGGTAGAAGATTTCGATGGAGGTGGTGTATCTTTCGCTGGTGGAGTAGGTGGAAGAATCAACAAGAAAGTGGTGGTGCAGAATGGTAGCTTGAAGTTCTCGGATGTGCATTATGTAGAAGAATTATCTCACAGTCTGCTCAGTGTGTCGCAGATTTATGATCGAGAATATTCTGTTTTGTTCAACAAGAAGGAATGCATCATCCTCAAGCCTGGTGTGAAGATTCCTGAGGAGTGTATTCTGATGCGTACACCAAGACGAGAAAATTCTTATCTCCTCAACATGGGTAATCCTCCGACATCTGAAGAAGCCTGTCTTATCTCTAAGTAGAATGAAAATCTGGCATTGTTGTGGCATCGTCGTCAGGGACATGCTAACACGAAGAATCTGTCGAAGCTGGCAAAGGGAGAGCATGTAAGGAACCTTCCTATCACAGATTTCACATCCGTTGAGAAGTGTGTTGCATGTGCTAAGGGGAAGCAGCACAGATTACCGCATCGTTCCAAGATCGTCAATTCTGTTTCATCGGTGTTGCAACTACTTCATATGGATCTCTTTGGCCCAATGCAAGTTCAAAGCATCAGCAATTTCTCATACTGTCTGGTTATAGTGGATGATTTCTCTCGTTTTACTTGGGTTTTCTTTCTTCAAACAAGCATGAAACTCCAGCGCTTGTGAAACAGTTCGTGACTCTTATAGAGAATCAGTTGAGCAAATGGGTAAAGGCTATTATAACAGACAACGGAACAGAATTTAAGAATGCTGAATTGAATATGTTTTATGGAGTAAAAGGTATAGAAAGACAATTCAGTGCACCATACACACCTCAACAAAATGGTGTTGCTGAAAGAAGAAACAGAACTCTCATTGAAGCTGCCAGAACTATGCTGTGTGATGCAAGACTACCAATTTTCTTCTGGGCCGAAGCAGTCAACACTGCTTGTTATGTGCAGAATCAGGTACTGTTGAACAAGCGACATGAGATGACGCCTTATCAGATTATCTATAGAGAAAAGCCAAGGGTGGGGTACTTTAAGACTTGCGGGTGTCCTTGCACAGTGTTAATTCAATCTGATGTTGGGAAGTTCGAAGCAAAGGCTGATGAATGTTATTTTGTGGGATATTCTGCAAATAGTGCTTATTGGGTCTACAACAAAACTACCAAATTGATAATCGAGGCATTTGATGTTGACTGGTTGGAAGATAATCCAACAGATGCAGGAATTGGACCGGACTGGATCTTTGACTTTGGGACTTTCTTTAAAGGGTTTGACTACTCAAACATGTTTCCCAATCTGGAAGAAGAAGACATCATCGCTCTGGCTCCTGAAGTGAGGCCAACTGTGGAAAATGTCAGAGACAGTGTATCAGAAACAACTCCTAAGGATGATGTTGTGGATGTTCCAGGATCGTCAGGAACTCATGATGATCAGAAGGAGCCTGAAACCCAAGGTATGAATAATGATGTTAATGATACTAACCTGCCTGTTTCTGTTTCATTGCCAGATGTTCAAACCACACGAATCAACATAGATCACCCTCTCAGCAATGTGGTTGGACCAGTGACAGCAGGAGTCACAACTAGAAGCCGCGCGGGTAACATCAATCACTACATGTACTCGTGTTTAATCTCCCAGATAGAGCCTCCAAATGTGATGGTAGCTCTTAAAGATCCAAGCTAGATGGAGGCTATGCACAATGAACTGAATCAATTCTCAAAATTGGGAGTGTGGCAACTAGTGAAGAGACCAGAAGATAAGAAGGTTATACCCACAAGATGGCTGTACAAGAACAAGAAGGATGATACGGGTATAATTGTGAGGAACAAGGCAAGGCTGATCATTCAAGGACACAGACAGGTGCATGGAATTGATTATGATGAGGTGTATGCACCGGTGGCTAGATTAGAAGCAATTCGTATATTTCTTGCCGTAGCTACATATCTCAACTTTACATTGCATCAGATGGATGTCAAGACAGCATTCCTGTATGCTGACATGAATGAAGAAATTTATGTGGGACAACCACCAGGGTTTATGGATGAGGAATATCCAGATCATGTATATCTACTGGATAAAGC
The DNA here is from genome assembly GCA_039602395.1 of Deinandra increscens subsp. villosa. Classification (NCBI taxonomy): domain Eukaryota; kingdom Viridiplantae; phylum Streptophyta; class Magnoliopsida; order Asterales; family Asteraceae; genus Deinandra; species Deinandra increscens. The sequence continues at coordinate 105,692,716 of JBCNJP010000027.1, forward strand.
CCTGTATGGTTTGCATCAAGCTCCACGCACATGTTATGAGACTCTATCCAAGCATTTGCTGGAGAATGGGTATACAAGGGGAGTGGTTGATCAAACCTTATTTAGAAAGAAGGTGAATGATGACATCATCATGGTGCAAGTGTATGTGGATGACATCATCTACGGATCTACAAATGAAGAATAGTGCACCGAGTTTGAAGAAATCATGAGAAAGAAGTTTGAGATGAGTGATTAAGGGGAGATGAATTTTTTCCTGGCATTACAAGTGAAACAAGATGAAACTGGGATTCTCATTCATCAAGCAAAATACGTGAATGAGATTCTGGCAAAATACAAAATGCAGGACTCCAGACCCATCTCCTCTCCCATGGAATCACGGCCTCTACTGACAGTGGATGCGGATGGAGAACCAGTGAGTGAATTCTTGTATCGATCAATGATCGGGTCTCTCATGTACCTAACAGCAAGCAGGCCAGACATCATGCATGCAGTGTGTGTGTGTGCACATTATCAGGCTAATCCTAAACTCTCTCATTTAGCTGTTGTTAAACGTATTTTTAGGTATCTGAAGGGCAGGCCTCGGCTTGGACTTTGGTACCCAAAGAATATTGATTTCCAATTATTTGCTTTCACTGACAGTGACTATGGAGGTAGTGATCTTGACAGGAAATCAACAACCGCTGGATGTCAATACTTGGGAGACAGACTCATCTCATGGCAGAGTAAGAAGCAGCATACCGTTTCTAAGTCAACTGCAGAAGCTGAATATGTGGCAGCATCAGCTGGATGCTCGCAGGTAGTATGGATTCAAAACTCAGCTAACAGACTACGGTATGGAATTCATTAACACTCCAATTTTTTGTGATAATGCTGATGCTCTGCAAATTGTCAAAAACCCTGTTCAACATTCCAAAACCAAGCATATAGACATCAAGGTACATTTTATTCGTGATTGCTATGACAGGAAGTTGATTCAGTTGGAAAAGGTAAGCTTTAATCAAAATGTCTCAGACCTTTTCACAAAACCCCTCCCTCGTTCCAATTTTGAAATGTGTGTTGAAGGCCTAAGGATGATTGTCTTCGAGGAATGATCTGATCAAAACTTTTTGTATATAGTTTTGCTTTTGCTTTCAAAAGCCTCATAAAAACAGGGGAAGAAATGTCAATGTTTCAGAAAATCTGAAAAATTTGTTTGAGGTTTTTATGAAGTCTTTTGTTTGCCTTGAGTTGGTAGGAAGTGATATAAATTTCTAAGACAATCGGAGACTGACACATGTAAGGCTGAAGTGAAAGACGGCTCAAAGATGATGTGTCGGTAAGCTAAATCAAAAACTATGACCATCCAAGTAAGTGCAGTAAACTTAACTTCTATATATGTTTAGGTTTCCATCCTTGTTTACATAGTTTAAAAAATGGAGTCCCGGCAAAAATGGGTTGAGAGTGGTATCCACCTAGTATTCACTCTCTCACACGCCATGTTCTGCTGTTATGACAACACCTCATTCAAAAAGAAAAATGAAAAGAATGAAAAGAAAATGAAAAAGAAAAATGAAAAATGAAAAGAAAAAGGAAAACAATAAAATAATTATTGTGTTTGATATTCTCTGCGTGCTTATGCGGCCGACCTGATCACCAACTGATAATTAACAAAATAAGTGTTTGTCATGACGGTGTTGCATGGTTCCTTAAGTTGGGGGTTTGTGAATCCTCAATAAACTCTGAGGTTGGGTAGGTTTTGCTATGAACAATTGGGTGTGGTGACAGTTAAACATGACGGTAATTATGTACCATAATTAAGCACTTCAAAATTTTTATCTGGATGTGTGTTTATATGGTTTCAAAAATTTTGGACAATCGTCTAGAGCGTCGAGTAACGGAAGCTGAAAAAGGGTTCCTCAGTCAAAGATTTGTCTGGTATGATCTATGAAAAACATCAACTTCAAGGTAAGTATGTTTTTATCTCGGTTTTAGATTTTCTTAATTTTGTGCACTTTTATTTTATTATTTGTTTAAGCTTTTAAATGTTTAAAATTTTAAATTTCTATGATCAAGATCAGATACTCGGGGTATGAGTCTGAGGGGAAGATTGGTAATTCTCAAATTCTTCAAAGTTAACACGTTTTTTATGAGAATTATCAAGTAAATGAAGTTTGGGTATTATTTAAAATTTATTCTAAACATGAGGGGCATTAGTGAATTTTTTTTTTAAATAAAACCCTCAATCTCACCATTTACGATCCCCATCATCCCCTCCCCTCTGCGTTTACGATCAGCCCTCTGAAACCCTAACCTCCGCCTTTATTCGCCGGAAAATCGATCTAAGCAACCTCCGACCACCCTCTGTGTAACCTGAGCACATAAAGTCACTCGCAATCCATTTCCGACCAAGACACCCTTGCCAATCGACTGTTTCCACGAGCTTTCGTCGAACTATTCACAGATTTTGTGATTTTTCTTCACTCAGTGATCATTTTCATTTTACTACTCATTTCGAGTCGATTTCGCAAGATTAGAAGTCAATTTCGGGTTTGCATCACGAAAAAGGTAGTGATAAATGCTCATTGTACATGTCTGATGGGTGTTAACGAGTTTACGAGCTGTTTACATGTTCAAAAATGGCGGATTTGGAGTTTACGATTGACACAATGAAGAAGATGACCGTTGGCGTTTCCGTTCGAAGTTTACGATCCGAGTTTACGATCCATGATCCCGATGTCGTTTACGATCGGGCTTAGGGTTATTTCGAGAGATTACGATTGGACTTTTTGTTTCCGACTGACCCGATCGTGAACCTAATTTTCGGATCGTAAACCCGATTTACCGATCGTATACCCAATTATTTTTTAAATTAAAATCGTAAACACCTAATATCTTTTATACTCATCAAATTTAATCGTTTTTAAGATAAAATTAAATGTGTTTGTGAATTTGTGATTCAAAATCAAATTCTATTCCTGAAAGTTTAAATTGAGATTTTCTGAATTTAAAAAAAAAAGATAATTAATTAAATGTGATAATCAATTGAACTTCAAGATGATGTTAACAAACATAATTGTTTTTTATAAGAATAGACCTGATGCATTTGTCTCATTTTCTCAGATGGCAGAAGATATGCTTGATGAAGATATTCATTTTGAAAGAGATCATTGCATCCCGGCTTATCTTGATGATCCTCCAGAGAGACATATGCAGCTATTTTATTCTCTGGTAGCGGGATTAAATGTCTGCAAAATTAATCATGCTCTGCGCACAAGTGTGCTGATCGATTAGCAACTTGTTAGAGATTTCTGGGGAACTGCAAGAGCAAATGCTGACAAGATAAGAATCAATGCAACCATTCAGAACCGACCAATCATGATTCTTGAAGAAGACATTCGTCAGGGTTTGAACATCAATGATAAAGCTGAAGATCCAATAGAGTATTCAAAGGCTGTTGTGTTAGAAGGTGCTCAATCGTTAGGGTATGTAGGAAAGTTCCCTCCCATTTTCAAGAAGTTACTGCTGCACTACTGGAGGTGTCTGGCTCATTACATGCAGAAATCCTTCTTGGGGAAGAGAACAAGTTTTTATCAGCTAAACAAACTGCATGGCACAGCGTTTGTTGCATTGGCCTTAGACTGGAACTTCAATTTCTCAAAAATGATGTTGTTGGATTGGATTGGCAATGCTGATTTGAGCGCCAAAGAACAGTTCCTGATGACACCAAGATTTGTGCAGATGGTGATCATGAAGAAATATCCGATGATTCAGGAAAGAATTGAGAAGCTGGATATCAAATTTATGGATAACAGTGTGTTCGGATTGCAAGCCCAAGACAAAAAAGGAAAGAATAGCTACCAAAGGAGGCTAGAATGGTCAAAAAGGGGTGCCTTTCCTGAAGTTCCAATGGAACAAGAACAAGAAGAAACTGATTCTGAACCTGAAGTGCATCCGGTGAATGCATCACTTGCTGAAGATCACGATGTGACAACAACTGTGGCTGTAAATGTTCTAGAAGAAGCTGACGTTATACCGTCTGATGAGGAAAATGTGATGGATGATATCTTTCCTGAGCATGAGAACCTAAATGATGAAATCTATGGGGATCTGGGGCCCATCAGTCACAAGAGAGCGAGGAATGACTTGAACTCCTCTTCCAGCAGTGGCTCAGTTCCACAAGAGTTAGATGCTCAATTTGAAGTGTAGGATGTTTTTGAAGAGCCAATTCCTGTGCGTGAGCCATCACCAAGGAAGAAGTCAGATCCCAGAGCCATCAGGTTTAAGTTCCAGAAAACTACCTCAAGCCTGATGGTTTTTGAACCTACACATGCCAATGTACAAAATATTGATGCATCTGAACCTACAAATGAAGAGAGCACACTTCAAGCTGTTCATCAGGCTGATAAACCGGAACCAACTCCCATGCAGACCAAAAGTCCTATTCGGAATGAACATAGACCAGTTCATGATGAAAGGCAATTCTTTGATGTGGTCAGCATGTATGTGGAGCCCAGTCCAGTGAGAGTGAACCTATCTTCTGAATCTAGCCAGCCTCCTGTCGTTCCAAGCTTTTGTCCATACCAAGCACTGGTTGAAGACCTTGCTCAAGCCAGTGAACTTCCTGTAGACCTCAGGATAAGTGCTGATCCTCATATCAACTTTCTTATTTCTCAAAACAGGAAGAGAGAAGGTGAGATAAAGGAGCTAAAAGAAGAAAACGAGAAATTGAAGGAAAAAGAAAGCAAGCGAAGCCAGCATTGCATTTTTATATGCAGGGCTACTAGAGCTAAGAAAGAAGGTAGAAGACTTACAGAAGTCTAGTGGTCCAAGTGCTCAGGGTGCCCTAGGACAGAGTTCTTCTCAAAGTGCAATACATGCAGATGAAGGAGATGACACAATTGAGATGTCTGAGTATGTTCGTGGTGGAAGATTTATGTCAAAGGCTCCTGAAGGTCAGGTCAATTGGTTCAAAGAATTCTTCAAAGGTCCTACCCCTACGCTGTACTCAATAGATGTGGGAGAGAGTGAATTAGACAAGAAGGGGAGCCGGGAACGAATTCTGTGATGGTATTATGATGCTTAAAAGGAATTATTTGCTGTGGTGAGAGATGGATATAGTCCAGTCGAGTACTACCGATCAAGAGGTCAATTCCACTCTTGGACTGAAACAGAGTTGAGGAACTTGCTGAGGGAACCGTTCATTAACAGGTGGAACAACAATCATGGTAATCTGGTTCGCAACAACTTGATAGCTCAAATGGAGGAAAACTTTGCAAACTTTGATCTGAAGGCTGCAAAGTGGGTTGAAACCGGAACAGATCATGTCACCGATGAGCCAATTGGTGAAATAAGGTGTCCTCCCACCAAACAAACTCGAGTTGTCAACATGCTCGATGAAATAGAAGACCATACACTTGTAAAGAATTTTGATAGCTGGTATTTTGATCCTACAACGTTTGAGGTGGTGGTTGTGTGCAAGAAGCTAAGAGAGTTTCGCATGTATGATCCCATTGATTTGCTGAGATTCGGAGAGAATGAAATCAAGCTCCTGGCATCCCGTCCAATACTTGGTGATGAACATGACATGGCGAATGCTATACGGGTGGGTATGTTTCATGGCACGACAAATCTAATTGTGGAGAAAGGTTGGTGGTCAAGGAAAGAAGCTCATACATTCAGATTTGATTTATGTCTTCCTTAGACAGTCTAATGGTTCATGCCTAGGGGAAGATTGTTGGGCTATACATTTGAGGCATGAACATTAGATATTGGCTTTCTTGTTATTGGGCTTGGAGGTTACGATAATGGGCTTAGTGGTTTACTATTTAGAGCTTTGTGAGCCGGTCATCTATGTGTTTACTATTGGGCTTCGGGGTTTTGTTAAGGGTAGTATATAAACCCCATAGTGTTTATGATTCTAGTTCAGGTGTTGGTTTACGATTTGTTCTCCATTCCTGTATTTATGATCGTGATCATCAATCAAGAAAGTATTTGTGTTCTTCATTCAAGATTTGATCTTTTAGTGTTGATTATCACTTTCATCAAATCTAATTCATCTACTTTCTCTTGAATCGGTCTTGTACAAGGATTCCGCACTTGTACTGCAAGCCAAGCTGACTGAGAATACAACCATTTTGTTTATTTCAGCTAAAGCAGGTCATTGTCTATAGCTTTCTGATATGAAATTAAGTGTATTTATCGAGCATAGATAACATGGTACCCACACAATCAGGAATACTAGCAATCCGCGTATTTCATATTTTTGCATTTTTCTTTTATTCATGCCAAGTTACTCGCAGCAGATTTCTCATACTGATATTGGAAACTAACCACAATTATTTTTTTTGTTTTTCAAATATTCTCCCCCTAAAATTCAACAAACTCTATTTTTTTTTAATTTTCCAAATGTTCCCCCCCCCCCCCCCTAAAAATATGAAAGAAAGTAAAACAAAATAAAATTGATCGACCAACACGGATACCTCGGATTTTTAGATTTTGAAAAATCATTTTTCTCAAAAAAGTTTGTGAAATAATAACTCCGTGAAGCGCTAACTTAAGCAAAATACTCCAATATCAACAATTCACCAATTACTAATAGGTCTTCTTGAAGTACCCGCATACAAGCTCAAACAATTTTTTAGTTAAATACGGGAACCCAAACTGGCTTGGGTCGTCCCGTATCCTCAACAAAATCGTTTTCCACCGAGGTTGCCATTTTCTGTCTCCAAGAACAAAATGGTTTGGACGATTTCGCCCGATGCGAATCAGAATCATTTACATACTGTGACAAGTTGGAAACAATATTTAACAACTCACCAACTAACATTTTCTCAGATTTTGGATGACGTTGGTAATGTTGTCTAGGCCCATAGTAAGAAAAATCATTGGAGTAAGGCATTTTAAACTCATTTTGGAAAAATTGTTTTTGTTTTGAAAATTGTGGTGACCAATCATCATAATTTGAGGTTTTACCAACAACCGGCTTCTTATAAGCTGGTTTTCGTTGGTTTTGCTAAATTTGTCTAACAGGTACCTCATTGAGAATCATCGAATCGGATGATGGTGATCGATATGAACCACGTGAAAACCTTTTTCGAGTAGCACGATCACGAATCACATGTCTCGTCTTGTTGCAGTAAAAGCAAGCTCTCTTATCAACCGACTTAGGAGATGACATGGATTCTGTTAACATTGTAGAATGTTGAGAAGAATCACTCTCTAGACTCTCTAACTTAGAATTTGGTGACAGAAAATCAGCATCAGGTTCACACAATATATGAATTTCAAGTGGAATCTCCTTTTCTTTGTGAACCTTGATATCCTCCACAATTTCTTCTGTCTCAAGGACATCTTGGAGATCATTTCCACCATTTACGTTCTCGTCTTTGCTTTCATATCCTAGATCACCATTCTTTTTAGATTTATTTGGTACCGACTTAGGTTTCTCATGACCTTGTGAAGCAAGTCGAGAGAACTCATCCTTGATGGCATTTAAATCATCTTTATTGGAAAGCAATGATTCATCAATCACAATCTCCGAGAATTTGTCGACTTTCACTTTTCCTGGATTGCCGTCAAAAACCTTTTCCTTATCAAGCAATATGGAACTTGAAACAAATTTAGTTCGATTGTTAGCATCAAAATTCTCTTCATTTTTCTTCTGCGACTTTAACTTCTTCTCAGAAGAATTATCAGCAAACTTTGAATAATCATGAACTTCTTCCGTTGCTTTCAAAGTATTGATAGAATTTTCAATAACCACAGGAGGTGGAACATTTTTCAGAATAGCATCACCAAAAATCTGTTGAAAATTCTCCTTTTTGCACAAAGAATTTGTGAAAGACGATGAATTATTGAGATTATGCAACTGTCTTTTGAAATCACGAACCTCAATCTTCATGTCTGCAATTTTCTTTTGCGCTTCAGCCAACTCTTTTTGTGTTGCAATAAGTTCTTCTGTTGTTCTATTCAGAGTAAACTTTTCTCTCCTCAACTGATCATGAGCATCATATGTTTCTTGAACAACCTTTTCCCATTTTTGTTTATAAATCTCAACATTCTGCTTCAAAAGCTTGTCTTCATGGAGCAATTAAGCTTTAGCATCTAACAGTTACGTGTTGTCCTCTTGATGACTTAATTCTTTAGCAGTAAGATCAGCAACTTCCTTTTCTAGACCTTCAAGTTTGATCTTTGATTTTGCAAACAAATCATCAAAAGCTGTAGCCATATCATTTGCCTCTTTCTTCCATTCTCAACTTCCTTTATCAAATCATCATTTGTTTCAGTCAGCTTTGAAACTTTTGCAATCAGCTCCGCATTCTCATGCTTAAGCTTCAATTCATTCTCAGCAGCTTCACATTTTGAAGAACCATCTTTTTGAACTTCTACAATTGGAATGTCTTTGTTTTTGTGAACCTGGACATCCTCAAACACTTTTTCTATCCCGATCTTCTCCTTGTCATTTTGAATACCATTGGCAAGTCTATCTATTTTCTGAAAAATTTTGTTCTCTTTCAATGCAATCCTTTCAGAGAATGTCAATGATATGTCAGAAGATAACATTTGAATTGGAAACATCGTTGTTTCTTCCAGAATAACACCTTTTATCTTCTCGTTCTTGATCTCAAGCTTGACTTTCAATTCTGACACTTCTTTTGTCAAAGCATCAATTTTCTCTTTGTATAATTTTTCATCTCCAACAATTTTTTGTATGTTGAACTCATATTCTTCAGATCAGCAAGCAAGTTTGTGTTTTGTTCTTGATAACTGTCAAGTTTGGTAGTATATTCAGTACACGTTTTTTGTCAGAATCTTACAATTTGCAAAAGATTTAGATTCCTCAGTGTCAATCTTCTTTCTGGATTTATTCATATCAGCATATTTCTGAGCAAGAACATCCATAACATTTTAGAATCCTTGCAAGTCTTGAAGTGAGGCAGTAATTCTTTTGACAATGTCATTGTGAGAGTATCATAAGCTTTTTGTTCTCTTTCATAACTTTCCTTTTCCTCGAATGAAAGATCTCTCTGCATTTTAGGTACTCCATTATTTTCTGTTGTATATGTAAAACCTTTCTCAATTGAAATCCACAGATCTTCATCCACTTTATCAACATATGCCTTAAAACTTACTACCCAACTAGAATAATCGTCAAGCTTTACTAGTTTTGGCACATTCTGATGTTCACGAATAGTAAACACCATCAATTTCATTAATTTTGAAAATTTGATTAAATCCGCTTCAACAAACCAAAAAACAATTTCAAAAATATTTTGTAATTTTTTTATATTTTCATTCAAGGAAAACATTTGAAAGAAAAAATGTATATGTTTTTTTAAGAAAAGAAAACTAATCAACGAAAAAATAAAAAGGTAAAGACAAACGTGTTTATGTTCGTTAATCGATTCAATAAACACAAAAATAAATTTTACGTTCACGAATCAATTCAACAAACACAAAACTTTGTGTAATGTTTAAGTTTGTGTTATTTTTTTTTAGAAGAAAACCTTGTAGTTTTTTTTTTTTTTTAAAAAAAAAAATTTGATTTTGTTTTGTTTTAATTGTTTTAGAAAAACTAGACTTTGTAGAAATTTTTTAACTATGTAATCTATTTAAAAAAAAACTTGAAAACTAGAAGGGTTAAAGTGGAAATTAAGAAAAGAGACAAAATAGTCGTTAACTCCTCTTTCTCCCGGTTTTCTAATTTTTTTCTGGCCAAAAATCTGGTGAAAAACGTTTTTTCGGCGAGTGAAAAACCCAAACTAACCACAAACTTTAATCCTTCGTATCTCCTTCAATTCTTAACGAAGATTCGATCCGAAAGTTGCTACGGATTCGTGAGATCAAGAGGAATCAAACTAGCACCATTGTTGCCAGGTTTTGATGAGGTTTAAGCATCGAACAAGAACACCGAATGAATGAACGTTTTTCTCAAGTTTGTGATCTACTCAAATCTGCACCAAAATGAAAAACGAGTGTTGCAACAGCTTTGTATCATCAAACCGAGTGTGCACGTAACAAATTTACGCAAAACGGTTGAGTATATCACAATCCACCATTGACAAGCTTGATGAAGAACACATGAACTTTGAAATTTCGAATTCGAACAAATCTCAACTAAAATGAATTCTGTAACTTGCTTTAGATTCATGATAACCTTTAGAAACTTCATGAATCAATTTGAAACACCAAAACAGAGTAACTTGTTCCAGTTTTGTGAACAAAAATCGCTAAGTTTGACCTCCAAAAGTCAAACTCGATGAATCTTAGCCAAATAACACGAATTGGATCCAGAAAATGGTGTAGAATCACGACCTTGATGCTCTGATACCAATTGAAAACGCGAATCGACTCGATCTAGTGATTTCGTACACCGAAATTGAACCGAAAGATTACCCAAAATGATTACATGATTTGAACTCATTTATAGTCTCTAATCGTGATCCTAAACACATAACTCTCTGAAGAACAAGATCAAAAACTCTCCTTCTTGGAATTGAATCTCATGAAACGGTTATCCAAGAGCTCTATTTTTTCCTCCGAACTCCACAGCTCACTATATATAACATCCAGATTGTGAGATCCGAACTTGAGGGTTCGGCGGCAGATCATGATTGCCGAACATAGAGTTCGGACTTCCTTTAGATGCTTCGCAGGATTTCAATTCAAATGCAGCTAAATGAATCTCAATTGTGAGATTCATTAATTACACTCCTATAACCCTCGAATATAATAGAATGACACAAACTACCCTATATCATGATTTAACCATTCTAACTAAAACAACTAACAAAACTAACGTGAGTAACTAATACACACACGACACACATATTTTGCACCAACAGTACATCTGCTTCAGATACAGTCAAGTCAGTTTGAAGAATTCTTGCACAAATTATAGAAGGTTCCACAGAATAGTCCACTTGAGTAGTATTCCAGAACATTATGAGTAAATCCTTGTACGGAGTACATTCGTGAGTGGCAGCATAGTAAATTCTCGATCTTTCCAAAAAATCGAATATGCCAAGAAAATATGGTTTCCATCGAGTAGATGCAGTTACATACGCATAAATATTGTGTTCATCATTTGATTTTAACGCCACCATTTTTGAAAAACCTAAACACGAACAATCATTAAAATCATGAGATAGAACCAAAACCATTTACAACGGATTCTAATTTTATTCGAAACGCTCACACGATTAACTTTTTGGAAAAATTTACCAACGGACTACTCACGAACCAAATTGGTCATACGAACCAAATCTGGTACGGCGGACTAGAATTGTTGACCACGTACTAAGGTCAAACGAACCAGTTATGGACCACTTTAGGCCACGCACCAAATCCGGTACGCCGCGTACCATGTAGTACATCGGAAGAACAGTTAACCGAAGAGACAATTTCAATTTTGACACTCCAAATCGTTTTTGTGTTGAAATCAATTGATGGGGTTTTGTTCTAGACCAAAAACCGTGTAAAACACAGTAACGATCTTACTACTGGATGAACCGATCAATCTAGTGTACGAGAATGTAAATAAGCTTTGTTTTATTGATTCACCAAGAAAACAATTACAAGGCTTTGGTTTCTCTCTCTAGAATACACACTTGGAAACACACACTTAGTGTAGATGAAATGATCAAGTACTCACATGCTAAGCTAGTCAACCTATTTATAGTGATCAACTTACCACTGGCGTACCAAGTTCCGGACCAATTGGTACGGGCGTACCAATTGGTACGGCGTACCATATGGTACGTACACCTTGGTAAGTTTACACTTAGACTCACAATGACACGCTCACTTAGATACATTACACGAGACACATTGTAGAATAGGAATATGCTCTAACAAACTCCTCCTTAACGTATAATGTAGCTATGCTAACTAAACTTTAGTCTTCAATCTTCAGTATTGATGCATCTGATCTTCAACTTGAAATTTCTTGTTAGCAATAGAGCTTGCATGGTTGGATCACTTTTTGAACAATCTTTGAACTTCAAGATCCATTTGTGAAAGATACTTCATACTCCCCCTTTCACCTTGCTTGAGTCTTGACAGCACACAACCTGCAATTTTAGAAGACAGAAACGCGGTTTTCCTTTTTCTTTTAAAAATTAAATTATTCTTGGCGCAAAACTTCTCTTCGAGAATCCATGATATAGATTTGAAATTTTGATTTCGTATCATGTATTGATCGGTCGAAAACAAATAAGAAACAAAATCTTTTTGGCTTTTAGAAATTTTAATACAAAACACACCAAAAATATTTTTGAATTTTATGAAATGAGAACTAAAATGCAATATAGAATCAGACTCTATTTTTGGTATTTTGCGAGAAAGATCACGACGCGAGATCATATCAGACATAACGTGTCTAGCACATTTCAATTTCGGCCTTAATCAGCATGCAAGCCAAGATAATTGCAAATACAACATTTGTAGGGATATGATCACGTATTAATAAGCATATGTCCAGAAAGTATTTAAGCCTACGGGGTTACACGTCTCGACACTAATGTATTTGTATTAATTAATTAGTTAAGTAATATTTATCACGAACATTTAACGAGGAGTCGTTAAAAACTAACCGTTAATTGTTAACAGGGGTGTTAGTTGTAATTAGAAAGAGTTAGATTTGGATTACAATTGAGAGAAGGATTGGGATAAGGCCTTAGGGCCGAATTCGTGGATGGTCCCCATCCCAATCCCTAACTTGTTTTCCAAGTTTCCTAAACACTATAAATAGACCCTATGGGTTTAAGGTTTAGGTGTTGCTTTTATCTGAAAAAGTGAAAACCCTAAACTCTCTCTCTCTTTCCTCTCTAAATTTCAGCAATAAGAAAAGAACCCAAGGGGTTCGATTTCTTGAGTGGTTCGACCAAAGCCTACATCAAGAGGAGTTCGTGATTGAGTACTAGCATACGTGCATCGGTGTGTCGTGTTTGCGATCGTAGATGGATTTACTTCAAATCCTAGAAGATCTTCTCTTGCCGAGCTCAAAAGGTACACGTTGTCTATCCGGTTAGTTAGATTAATTCATAGGAAAATATCCACTGTGTACTCGTGTTTAAATCGATAATGGTTATATAACCCAATAGTGGTATCACGAGCCACCTATGATTTTAATTAATTAGCGGGAACAAAAACTTGGAAGGGGGGTAACCAAATCAAGATTCTAGCTTTTCGATCCACCTAAAATCGTGTTTTACAATTGGAAAAAGGTTTCGCAAATTGGTAAAAACGAAAAATCCTAATCCAGATCGAAAACTAGTTCTTGACCCGTGGCTTGGTTCCCAAATCGAAAACTGCTTTTCGACCCGTTTTTTCGATCGAAAACCCTTATTTTCTGATCGTAAACCACATTTTTCGATCCAAAAACCTTGTTCTCGATCGTGAAACTGTTTCCGATCGAGTTCAAATCGTAAACTGTTTACGACCCGATCGAAAACCCTAGTTCCGATCGAAAAGCCCATTCCGATCGAAAACCCCATTCCGATCGGAAACCCTATCGTAGATCGTAAACCCCATTCCGATCGGAAACCCGATCGAAATCTATATTATGGATCGAAAACCTCTAGTCGAATCGGAAACCCTGATTTTAGGTCTAAAATTTGCTTTTGTGATCTAAAATCAAGAACCCAAGTTTTTGTTATTTGATAATCAACATGTTGTACCTTTAATTTTAAATGTTAAAAGGAAGTAAAAACCATGAAGTTTCATGCAAATCGTTATGGTTATTACTTATATCAAAGAGGATTAAAATTATGTTAGATAATTAGAAACCCTAAGATTATGTGATTATATGTGATAATTGTGACATAATAAAAGGTTTTATTGCAAATTTGTTTTATGAAAATCGAAATTTGCTAAAAATATCTATTGAAATATGATTTTGTTTATAAAATAAAATTTGTGTCCTAAAACTCAAAAGAAACACCGGCTCACCCATTTGAACACACTCTAAGAGAGGTATAAGTCGGGTCGCCATGCTTCCCTAAAGTGGGTAGGTTTTCAATTGCAAACTGCAAACCTCACCCCTACGCTTCTTTGTGTGTTGCAATTGGAGCTACCGAGCTTTTTTGATTTGGAAGACAAACTAAGAATTTTATAAACACATTATGTAGTGAAGATGTGCATGAATCTTCACACATAACATTTTTTATCACACATCAAAATTGTTTTCACCCAAACGAAACTTCAGTCTTTGCCATCCACCTTGAAAAGGATACTTGTGGATGTCATCTTACTCATTGGTACACAATGGTAAAATGGCGTTTACATGGCAAATTTCCACTCATTGGTACACAATGGTGGACAATTTGTGCGTTCTTAGTTGGACGACTTAAAGCGAGCACGGCGGTGAGACCCTTGGCCCGTGGCAAAATATGGGATGAAACATGACTACAAATTACTTAATGCAAGATTCACAAGTATTATTTGTAGGTCCCATAAAATCTAGGAATTGTACTTGGAGTACAATTATTGATCATCACTTACCTTTTGAGTGCATCATTTCTAGCAGATCAACTGATGAAATGATGACATGTCAATTGGATCCTAGCCTTAATAAGCTTAATTGTTTAAAAATGTTTAAGCATTGGGTAATTAAATTTATTAAGGAAAAGATTATCGAAAAAACTGATTTTTGAACTTAATCTGTTTTCTAGATGGCAACAAACCCTCCTCAAAACAATGTTGGTCATGCTTTTCGTCAAATGTTTGAAAGAGAAAAGCTGAATGGATCTAACTTCAATGACTGGTATCGTCAACTGAGGATCGTCCTTAGAGTTGAACGTAGGAACGATGTCCTTGAAAATCATTGGGCGACCGAGCCAGCTGCTAATGCTTCTGATCAAGAGAAAGCGTTCTACAATGCAGAGTATAGCAGATACGATGAGGTTGCTTGCATGATGATCTCGAGTATGACTCCCGATCTTCAGAAGCAATACGAATTTCATACACCTTGTGATATGATCAAAGAGCTAAAGAAGATGTATGAAAAACAAGCTGGTGTTGAATTGTTCGACCTAGTTGTGGAACTCCACGACTTGAAGCTTGAAAGTTGTAAATCGGTCAGTAGTCATGTGCTCAAGATGAAGAGCTACTTTGACAAATTGGAATCGCTCAATTATGGGTATAATCAGGCTGTGGCAGTTGGCATGATCCTCAAATCTCTTACGAAGGATTATGAGGGTTTTGTGCGCAACTACAACATGCATAGTATGACTGTAGAGACCTAGAAAATGAGGCTTTTGCATTAGATAATTTTGGGCTTGTTTACTACTTGTGGGCTAGTATATAAATGTAATTGGGCTAACTTTTGTAGGTTTAAAGTGGGTTTAAAGTGGGTTGGGTCCGAATTGTTTAGTATGGGCTTGGGATTTCGAAATTTGTAAAGAGATTGACTTGTTTACCAAGTCAATCTCTACTATATATAGTCCCATCTCATATTGGTTTAGGGTTGCTAGTGTTTTGAGTGGTGATTAGTGGTGATTAGTGGTGATATCGAAATTCCTCTTAGAATTCCGATCAAGGTGTAGCAAGCAATTAATCAGTGATCAATCTAAAGTGTTTTCTTCAATCGGTTTGTGTTTGCTATTTCCTGTTTTCATACTTTTCGATTAATATCTTTCACTGTTTCTTGAATCAACTAGTTAAACCGGATTCCGCACGGTTTCACTAGTCTAGATATCGCGTGAGGGTTTAAATTGATCCTTACAATTGGTATCAGAGCCAGGAAACGCAAGTTTCGAGGCTCTCGCGATATCAGATTCAAGTTTTTGGGAACTAACATTTTGAGTTTTGTGGTGTTTTTCAGCTTTTAGCACATTCGGAGGTGTTTTTGTGCAGGTTACAAGTCAAGACAGAAGTTTCGTGGAGCTGTGTGCGTGATTCTAAAGCTTTTCGACCCCTTGCAGCACTTTTCGATCAGGCCTCTGATCGAAAAACCCCTTTTCTGCCCTTTTTCGATCGAGAAAGCCCCCTTTGTGGCTTTTCGATCAGGCATTTCCAGTCGAAAAGTCCCCTTCTGTGACTTTTCGACCAGCAGCTCTCAATCGAGAAGTCCCCTTGAGACTTCTCGATCAACATTCTTGATCGAAAAGTCCCTTTGAGACTTTTCGATCCGTTTCATCTCAGTCGAGAAGTCCCTTCGTGACTTCTCGATCTACCCCTTTTTGATCGAAAAGTCCCCTGTGACTTTTCGATTCACTGTGATCTCCGACCGAAAAGTCCCCACAGTGACTTTTCGATCTATCCCGCACTTTTCGGTCGCCTGTCACTTTTCGACCCTTAATCTTTCTGATCGAAAAGTAATTTTCGATCCATCACTCTCCGACCGTAAACCCCTTTTCGATCCCCTTTATCTCTCTGAAGCAATGGCGTTTGACATGGCTAGTCTGTCGAGTGCCACTATGGAAATGGATGCTAAAATCGGAACAAATGCCAGACCACCCCGTCTGTTGTCTGGCAAGGATTTCATGAGCTGGAAGTATAGGTTTGTCAACTACATCAACTACCATGATGCTAAGATCATGCGGTCAGTCGAAGTGGGAGACTTTGTTCCATCAACTCCAGGAGAACAGGGTCAACCACGTGTTCCTAAAGCAAAATCCGAATGGATTGATGAAGAATGGGAGAGGGTAGAACGAGATAGAAAGGCACTGGCTGCCCTGACCATGGCCTTATCCCCTGAAGTTGCTGAAGCTTTCAAAGAATACACCTCAGCTAAGACTCTGTGGGATGCCCTTGTTGCTGCTTACGAGGGAAATGATGATATGAAAGAATCCCGCAAAGAGAATCTAAGGGAAATGTTCAATGAGTTTAACTATATCCTTGGTGAAAACATTGAAACTCTGCTTCAACGTTTCATCAAGATAGTCACTGGGATGAAAGATGCCGGAGTGACATATACTCAAGTGGAGGTCAACAGAAAGCTGGTTAACTCTCTTCCACCAAATTGGGACAGCACCATTGAACTGATTGAAAAGACAGTGGAAATGTCCACTTCGTCCCTAAATGAGCTCATGTCTACCATCAGAGCCTATGAGGAGAAGAAACAGAAGAGAGCGAGAAAAATTGGCAATGGGGCATTAATGAATCAACTGAATCAAGCCTTCATCTCTCAGCCAGCTGTCGCTCCGGTTAACCCACCATCGACTCCAATGGGATTCATTGCCCAAGCCACTGGGTCAAGTTGATCTGGAACATCAAATGTTGTTCCACTAGATGTAAATGCTTTGACTAAAGATCCTGGCTTTGCCCTTGGGGTGGGAATTATGAGTTGCTACCAGGCACTCATAGCAGGTTCACTTCTTCCCACGGATCTATCACCTGATGATGTGAATCAAGTAAACCCCGATGATCTAGAGCACATGGATATATCTTATCAGATGGGAATGTCTGCCCTGCGAGCTAAGCAGTTCATGGCGAAGACGGGACAGAAGGATTGGAATGGTGGAAAAGGAATAAAGCTGAGCTTTAATAAGGCAAATCTAAGGTGATACAATTGCAATGAGTATGGGCATTATGCCAGAGAATGCACCAAACCAAGAGTTGATAGAGAAAGCAAGGCTGATAATCGGGGTGAGAGCATGAAGAAGGAAGCAGGCAAGAATGATAAGGCACTGGTGGTTCAACATACGCCAGGATATGACTGGACACCCCAGGTGGAAGACCTCAGTCTAACTCTTGACCATGTGGCCTTGTTAGCTGAAGAGGAAGCACAGAAAGAAGCAACTGAGGTATTCCATCACGCATTCATGACAAACATAACTCCAGGATCCTCTGCCAGCAGCTCTGAAGTATGTCTTAACCCTAAATGTCAAACTATACTGAATGAGTCTCAAGAATGGCAAAATAAGTTTTTCAATGAAACATTAGATCGTGAATTTTCTGACAAAGACTTAAGAGAATACAAAGGTAGGTGTAAAACTTTAAGTGAGAAACTAGAAGCTGCTAAAATTGACATAAAAATCTTCAAAGGGACTTGAGTGACAAAACCACATATCTAGAATTGCTAATGAAGAAATTGTCACATTAAAAACTGAACTTGATCAACTTAAAGGTCAATTAGAAACATCTCAAACCAAAGTTGAGCGAAACGATGAAATTGTTTCAGAAATGATGAAAGCTAGTTCACTTTTCTACAATACAGACGTTCGAATGCGTCATTTAAAAGCCAACTCTGGTTTGGGACTCGGTACTGAAGAAAAAGATGAAAATTCCAGTCACACAGTACCGATGCCGCTGATGCATGAAATGATCTCAGATTATGAGTGTTCAAAGACCTCCTTGGAAGCTAAAGCTGAGATTGAAAAGAAACTGGCAGCTTGTCCCATTAAAATTTCTGCTCATGTTTCTAACCTTACTAACACTTTTACTTCTTGTGCAGATAAAGGTAAACATGAAGCAGGGGTAGTAAATTGCAAGGAGTCCACTAAGAGTCCCGTGAAGTCTGAAGTTGAATTTTCTTTTAAAAATTCTGATTTTGAGAAACCTGAAATTTTTGTCAAGTCTGAGTCAAAAACTTCCGAGTCTAATGTTTGTGCTAAACTTTCTGAATGTGGTGTGTTTAATGTTGGTAAATGTGATTTGAAACCTATGAAACCCCTAAGAACTGTTAGAATTTTAAGAAGGGGTAAGGGACCTCAAAATGATGTTCTCAAACCCACAGGAGAGGTGAGAAAATCTGAGGATAGTGTAAACTGTCCCACTCAAAATGTGCAGAAAGTACGGGACACAAATCCCCAGGAATTTGTCCCGTACCCAGAAGTCAATTCTGCATATGATCAATTCCAACCGATACAACGGGAGTATCTATTGACCACTAAGCCCCATGGTAAAACCCTGTGGATCCATAAAAACGCTTCAAAGCCAACTTGGATATCCACTGGGCGGAACCAACCACAGGCTCCCGTATATCCAAAGAAACAGTCATGCCATGTATGTGGCCAACCAGGACACATGGCAAGAAACTGTCTGCACTGCCCCTATGAGCCCTACTATCCTAAGAAAGTCAAACAAAAGACCGTCCCTTTGGGCCAAACACGTGTTGGCCCAAAGCCCAAAGTTGGACCTTCAAATCCCAAGGTGCAGAAGTTCACATTCCCACCCTCACAAGCAGGGATACATCCTAGGCCAAAAGCAAAGTCTGCACCTTCAAACCAAAAGGTGCAGCAAGGCTCACCACATGTCCATAAAAGGAACCCAAAGCCCAAGTCACCTAATCAGAAACCATCAATTGAAAAAAATAAGGTGAATAAATATGCTATGAAATCTTCAAAGATGTTCACTAAACCTTCCAGGGCTTCTAAACCTTCAACACCTGTTTCTCGCCCAAAGCAGGATAATTTTTCAAAATCACCCGTTCCACCTCCACCTGTTTTCAAAAGATTTTCCGACACACCATTATTCTCAAAACTCGAATCAATCAATAAGAGAAATGATGATAGGTGGAATGTCCTGAAAGTTGTTAACTTGTCCTTCAAACCTACAGGAGTGTACAACAAACACTCAATGTCTTTTCAAGAGGTTAAAGGGTTTAAATTAAACAAAAATAATCAAAAATGGCTTGGCAAAGAAAATCACCACCGTGATGTCAACAGTCCAAGCAAGGTCAGACCAGTCTCACCCAGACCAGTTAAGGCCTGGGTACCGAAATCTAACTGATCTTCTCTGTATGCAGGAACAGCCAAGGAGGACTGTCAGCAACCTATGGTACGTTGACAGTGGTTGTTCCAGGCATATGACGGGCGACATATCCCTACTACACGACTTGGAAAAATTTGATGGAGGTTATGTGTCGTTCGCCGGAGGAGTTGGTGGTTATATCAGTCAGAAAGGCACAGTTCGCAACGGTTGTCTCAGCTTCCACGATGTCAATTATGTGGAGCAGTTAAAACACAGCTTGTTAAGTGTTTCACAAATATGTGATCGTGAGTATCCAGTTCTTTTCAACAATAAAGAGTGTCTCATTCTTAAACCTGGATACTCCATCCCCGATGATTGGGTGTTAATGAGAACACCCAGATACGGTAACTCCTATGTGCTGAACATGCAAAAAAACCCCACATCTGAGGTGGCCTGCCTTCTTTCTAAAACAGCAGAGAACCATGCTCAGCTGTGGCACCAAAGATTGGGGCACATGAATCTGAAGAACCTGAATCGACTTGCCAGAGGAGGACTTGTTAAAGATCTCCCTATCAAAGACTTTGTTCTGAAGGAGAAATGTGTGGCCTGTGCTAAGGGGAAGCAGCACAAACGACCACATAAACCCAAGGTCTTTAACAGAATCTCGTCTCCACTAGAGTTGCTTCACATGGACCTATTCGGTCCCGTCAGTATGTTAAGTCTTAACCGATGTGCATTCTGTTTAGTTATTACTGATGATTTTTCCCGTTTCACTTGGGTGTTTTTCTTGTCCAAGAAAAGTGATGTTGCAGGTATACTTATCGCCTTCATTAAGCTCATTGAAAATAAATTGAAGCATAAAGTGTTGGCCATTCTAGAGAGAGACTAGAGAGATAGAAAATTCGAGATTCTCTGAGGTGTACTAGACGATTCTCATCAATTTTAATCGTGTGCATCAACCAGGTTTTCTAAGTCATATTATTGTGTTTATCGTTTTATTTATTTCTCATCTTGAATCAATCAATTGTCGGGATTCCGCACCTTCGATTGATCGTCGATATCGTGTAAGGATCGTTTTTGGGATGCCAGCTCCGCTTACAGGGTCTTCAACAAAACTACCGGGATTGTGATGGAATCCACAACTGTGGATTGGCTAGAAGAAAATCCATCTGACGGCCGGCGTCGGTCCTCCTCAAGCCTTCGACTACAATCAATTCTTCCGTTCATTGGGTTTAGACCCTGTCTTAGCAGAAGAATTATATGAAGATACACTTACTGGACCGTCTGTCTCACACTCCATCACAAAAGCTCCTGTCCCGGCTCCTGCAATTGATCCTACACCAGTACCGGAGACTGCTGATCCTGTAGAAACTCAAACACAGGAACCAGATGCTGAAATTGACCCATCTCCCGACTCGCCACAGTCACTCGGAGCTGATCCAGAAAATGAAGCTGATACACATGATGAACCCGTTCTATCAAATCTGCCTCCTGAAATTCCCGTTCAGGCTGTTGCAGAAACCAGAATTCATAAATACCACCCCTTGGACAACATCAGGAGTGATAATGGCACGAAGTTCAAGAACCAAACAATCGACAATTTCTGTGCCGATAAGGGAATCGAGCATCAATTCAGTGCTCCCTACACTCCCCAGCAGAATGGCGTCGCAGAAAGACGGAACAGAACCCTGATTGAAGCTGCTCGCACCATGTTGTGTGATTCAAAGCTACCAACCATGTTTTGGGCAGAAGCAGTCAACACTACCTGTTATGTCCAGAATCGGGTGCTCATCAATAAGCGGCAGCAAAAAACGCCATATGAGCTAATCTACAATGATAAGCCCAGAATTGGTCACCTTCGGGCGTTTGGGTGTTTATGCACAGTCTTAGTTAACACTGATGTTCCTAAATTTGCTGCTAAGGCTGATGAATGTTATTTTGTAGGTTACTCTGCCAGCTCCGCTTACAGGGTCTTCAACAAAACTACCGGGATTGTGATGGAATCCACAAATGTGGATTAGCTAGAAGAAAATCCATCTGACGGCGGCGTCGGTCCTCCTCAAGCCTTCGACTACAATCAATTCTTCCGTCCATTGGGTTTAGACCCTGTCTTAGCAGAAGAATTATATGAAGATACACTTACTGGACCGTCTGTCTCACACTCCATCACAAAAGCTCCTCTCCCGGCTCCTGCAATTGATCCTAAACCAGTACCGGAGACTGCTGATCCTGTAGAAACTCAAACACAGGAAACAGATGCTGAAATTGACCCATCTCCCGACTCGCCACAGTCACTCGGAGCTGATCCAGAAAATGAAGCTAATACACATGATGAACCCGTTCTATCAAATCTGCCTCCTGAAATTCCCGTTCAGGCTGTTGCAGAAACCAGAATTCATAAATACCACCCCTTGGACAACATCAGGAGTGATAATGGCACGAAGTTCAAGAACCAAACAATCGACAATTTATGTGCCGATAAGGGAATTGAGCATCAATTCAGTGCTCCCTACACTCCCCAGCAGAATGGCGTCGCAGAAAGACGGAACAGAACCCTGATTGAAGCTGCTCGCACCATGTTGTGTGATTCAAAGCTACCAACCATGTTTTGGGCAGAAGCAGTCAACACTACCTGTTATGTCCAGAATCGGGTGCTCATCAATAAGCGGCAGCAGAAAACGCCATATTAGCTAATCTACAATGATAAGCCCAGAATTGGTCACCTTCGGGCGTTTGGGTGTTTATGCACAGTCTTAGTTAACACTGATGTTCTTAAATTTGCTGCTAAGGCTGATGAATGTTATTTTATAGGTTACTCTGCCAGCTCCGCTTACAGGGTCTTCAACAAAACTACCGGGATTGTGATGGAATCCACAAATGTGGATTGGCTAGAAGAAAATCCATCTGACGGCGGCGTCGGTCCTCCTCAAGCCTTCGACTACAATCAATTCTTCCGTCCATTGGGTTTAGACCCTGTCTTAGCAGAAGAATTATATGAAGATACACTTACTGGACCGTCTGTCTCACACTCCATCACAAAAGCTCCTCTCCCGGCTCCTGCAATTGATCCTAAACCAGTACCGGAGACTGCTGATCCTATAGAAACTCAAACACAGGAAACAGATGCTGAAATTGACCCATCTCCCGACTCGCCACAGTCACTCGGAGCTGATCCAGAAAATGAAGCTGATACACATGATGAACCCGTTCTATCAAATCTGCCTCCTGAAATTCCCGTTCAGGCTGTTGCAGAAACCAGAATTCATAAATACCACCCCTTGGACAACATCATTGGTCCATTAGCATCTGGGGTGGTCACAAGAAGCCAGTAAGGAGACATCAATCATTGCATGTACTCTTGTTTCATCTCACAGATTGAGCCCCCTAACATCACTATGGCCTTGACTGATCCCAGTTGGGTGGAGGCCATGCATGAAGAACTCAATCAATTTTCCCGGCTACAAGTTTGGAGGTTAGTAGAGAGGCCAGCTGACAAAAAGGTCATCACCACTCGATGGCTGTATAAGAACAAAAAGGATGATAACGGCGTTATTGTCAGAAACAAGCCAGATTGGTGGTTCAGGGCCACAAACAAATCCAAGGAGTGGATTATGATGAAGTGTACGCACCAGTGGCCCGTTTAGAGGCAATTAGAGTCTTCTTAGCCTATGCTTCATATATGAATTTCACGGTCTACCAGTTGGACGTGAAAACTGCCTTTCTATATGCTGAGATGGATGAGGAAGTTTATGTCACTCAACCTCCAAGGTTCATCGATGAAGAACACCCGTATCATGTGTTCAAGCTCGACAAGGCATTATATGGGTTGCACCAGGCCCCTCGGTCGTGGTACAAGACTCTGACTGATCATCTTCTTGCACATGGATACACAAGAGGCATTGTTGATTAGACGCTCTTCAGAAAGGAGGTTGAGTATGACATTATCATGGTGCAGGTATATGTTGATGACATCATCTTCGGATCAACCAATGAAGACTTGTGCAAAGAATTCGAGAAGGTTATGCGCACAAAATTTGAGATGAGTCAGATGGGCGAGATGGAGTTTTTCCTCGCATTGCAAGTAAAGCAGAGTGACAGTGGGATACTTATCCATCAAGCTAAATATGTCACCGAAATTTTGGAAAAGTACAAGATGGTGGATGCAAAGCCAGTCTCCACACCCATGGCAGCAAGACCAGCACTTACCAGGGATCCAGATGGGCAACCAGTGAGCGAGCACATGTACCGGTCCATGATTGGGTCTCTGATGTATTTGACCGCCAGCCATCCAGATATCATGCTCGCTGTGTGCCAATGCGCACGCTATCAGGCTAATCCTAAACTCTCTCATCTCTCTGCTGTGAAACGTATCTTTAAATATTTGAAGGGTCGGCCTCGTCTAGGCCTCTGGTACCCTAAAGAGTCCGGATTTAACCTGTATGCGTTTTCTGACAGTGATTATGGTGGCAATGAGCTTGACAGGAAATCCACATCTGCTGGAGCTCAATTTTTAGGGGACAGGCTGGTGTCTTGGCAAAGTAAGAAACAGCACACGGTGTCCCAGTCGACAGCCGAGGCAGAATATGTTGTTGCATCTGCCTGTTGCTCTCAGGTGGTTTGGTTGCAGCATCAGCTGGGAGATTACGGTTTGAATTTTTTCGATACTCCTATTTTTTGTGACAATAATGCTGCTTTGCAAATTGTGAAAAATCCTATGCAGCACTCTAAAACCAAACACATTGACATCAAAATGCACTTCATTTGGGATTGCTATGACCGACGGCTCATTTATTTGGAGAGGGTGGCATCGGATGACAATGTGGCGGACATGTTCACGAAACCCCTTCCAAGTGCAAATTTTGAAATGTGTGTCAAGGGCCTCCGGATGATAGCCTTTGACGAGTAGTCTGACAAATTTTTTTTCTTTTTCTGCATTTATTTGTTTCTTTCAGTTATCATTATAAAAAAAAAATACAAAAATAGTGTCTTCTTTTAGTTATTTTCAAAAAAATCTAAAAGCAAGGGGAAGATATAAGAAAATAATGTCAATTATTCCCTCTAAAGTGTGTGCTTTTAAATTTTTTCTGGTTTTGGATGATCAGGTGGGAAGTGATATAAACTTCCAGGTGTTTGCTGACTGACACGTGTAAGGTGGATGTGAAAAGCTGTGATTCATGGTCGATATGCTTGGTAGGCTCTGCTGACAATCAATCAAAAGGTATGTTTTATCACAACACTTGAAGATAACGTATGATTCTTGAAAGGAAGCACACACTTAGGTTAGTACAATTCCTATTTGACTGTGCATCAGGTATCTTGAGACACACGCCCGGTTCTGAGTGTTGATGTCATGCTCAAAATCCCCATTCCCTCTGCTTTGCGTAAGCAATGACCTGGGAATGTCGTACGTGAGTCAGGACTCCTCTGTTCTGCGAAAGCGGAGACCTGGAACTACCCTGATCCACGTACGCCTTTAAGATCACATTGTATATATGTTAAACCAAAAGATGCCAAGTGCACAATCAAAAGAGACCCTCAAGCGTCCAAAACCCTCAGCCCTTGTCACTGATGAGAACGTTGTTAAAAACGTTTCAAAAATTCAGCTGACTTTGTATATTGTCCAACAAAACCTCCGTGATCTATTCTTTTCTTTTCTCAACCCCTCTGGAGCATGATATTGGGCTTAAGGAAAGGTGTCGTGAAAAATGTTGTACGGAAACCAGGTGTGCTTGATAGAATGTATAAATTATACCTAGGACTTATGTGTGTGACCTGGATAGATTGTCATAATTAAATAAACCTTAAAATATAAATTATGTGATGAAACTGCTTGAGTAAGCGAAAGCAGCATGAGTTTAAAGATGGACCAAAAATACCGGCAATCGCCTGAACACGCGAAGTAACTGAAACTGAAAAGGGTTTATCAGTCACAGACTATATGGTATGATCCCTGATAATGCCTCTTCACTCAAAATTCAGTAGGTTAAGATTCTTATGTGTTTATGTTTTTTATTTTTTAGTATTTTATTTTTTTACTTTGTTTCTTTTTAATTATGTTTATTTTATTCACTTCTAATTTTGTGTGTTTTGTTTTATTTTTAAGTAAAAGTTGCCAGATCGTAAATCTCTCGGGCTTGATTTCAGGGGAAGTTTTCTGATTAAACGGGTTTGATATAGTTAAATTTAATATTTTTTTAAGAAAAGATAAGGGTTTTTTTAAAAGATTTGGGAGGCTTGTGATCACTTTTTAAAATTGGAGGGTGGATAGTGTAATTTTTTAAAAAACAGGGGTAATGAGAAGGAGAAGGGGACCGATCGGTCACCCCCTTCCTCATTCTCTCGTCTCCCTCTCTCCCTTGCTAACCCTAGCACCACCATCCACCATCGCCAATCACCTCCACCGCCCACTGTCGTCACCATCGCACACCAGCCCTCACCTCACCACCACTCGACGACCTCAGTGCCACCTTTCCCGTCGAAGATCATCACCGGACCACCTCCCGCTCACCCTCTTCGTCATCGCCGCTGCCCCTCTCCAATCCGCCGCCACAGTCACCGTCTCCACCATCCGACGACACTTCTCCGGTCGGAATCTCTCACAGATCACATCTCCGGTGTCAATTTTGAGCTATGGCCCCGGGATTGAAGCGAGCTGCAAGACCAGCCCCGGATCGACTAGAGTATGGGTTCGCCTTATTTTGTGAATGTGTGTTGGGAAGGGTAAATATCTAATATTGCAGGTGTTTGGGATCGTCTTTATGTGTTGAAACGATCAAAAAAATTGCTTTTCGATTGAGTTGCAGGTTTGGAATGAAGGAGACGACACTTTTCGATCGCATCAGGGACTTTTCGATCAGCCCTGATGCTTCTCGATTACTGGTTGCCGATGTCCTGAGGCTTTTCGATCAGCCCTCGTGCTTTTCGATCAGCCTTTAGGCTTTTCGATCAGGAAGCTAGACTTCTCGATCAGAAGTTTAGGCTTTTCGATCAGGAGTATAGCTTCTCGATCAGCCACTACTTTTCGATCATAAATATATACTTTTCGATCAGGCCCCCTCGGTAACCAAATGACTTTTCGATCAGGAGTGCAGAGATTTGGAATTTGTCAAAGATCATAATCAGGTTACCTATTTGCTGGACCGGCCTGCTGAATACAGAGAGAAGTATCACTCAATGATAGCTGGGTTGAAGAAGTGTTGTCTACACTTTGCTCTCACAACAAACCCGGTGATATGCAAACGGATGCAGCAAGAGTTTTGGAAGACGGCAGATGTGTCTGAAGATGGAAAACAGATAATTGCCAAGATTCAAAATACTGAAGTGATCTTAACAGAGGAGAATTTCAGACAAGCACTCAGACTGAAAGATGTAGCTGCTGATTCCACTATGCTTGACAAGGAGATGGTGTCCCAATGTCTAAAGAAAATGGGGTACCTCACAATATCTCCTCCCACAATGAAAGCTCTTATTCCACCGTACTGGAGAATGCTGGCACATTACCTACAAAAATGTGTCATTGCCAAGAAAAGCTCTACAGATCAGTTGAACCAGGTGCACACCCATGCAATGGTGTCACTAATCAGAGGTGTTCGGTTCAACTGGTCAAGGATGATTTTTGAAGATGTGAAAGCAGTCGTGTCTAGAGACAAGAAGTTTGCTGCTGTTCCTAGGTTTATCCAGTCTGTTCTGGATTCAAGATACCCGAACCTGAAGAAGACCAATGACACGCATGATACTAAGCCAATGGGTATTGAAGTGTTTCCGATGATAAATCCGAAGAAGAAGTTGTCAGATAAGGTGTCGTTCGGTGAAAAGTTTGGAGAGTTTGCAGAGATAGTGAGAGAGGAGGTTCCAGTTAACAGAAATGCATCTGTAGAAGAAGAACATAATATGCCTCCTCCTCAGAAGAAAGTGGTTGACCTTCCTAATGATTCTGACTGGGAAGAGTTTGATTTGAATGATGTGAGGATTGGAGCACTCAATTTTAAAGGTGATGAGGCTATCAACTATGATACTTATCTGGATGACATTGACATTGAGGAAGAAGAGACAGAGACGACTGAGGTTCCACTGACAAGAAAACGGAAAGCCACTGGGGATCCTCCGCTCGGTGCTTCTGTTACAGAAGAATTCACTGAGATTGAGTCAACTGCTACACCACACCACAGAGAAGGCCCTAGTGACCCAAGGAGAAGAAGATTGGATTCTCATGTGCCACCAGTCACAAGTTCAAGTGCTGGTCAGTCTTCTTCTCAACCCACAGCCCAAGACAAGGGGAAAGCTGTAGAAACCCTTGAGTTCAGATTGGAGAAGGAACTCAGAGCAGAGATAGAAGATTTGAAAGCCCAAAATGCAACACAAAGTGAAGTCATTGGTGATTTAATTGATATACAGAAGGTCCATAATACTGAATTGGAGAATCAGAAGAAGATAAACAGAGAATTTTCCAGGCAATTTAGAGAACTTCATAAGCTGATCAGGCAGCTTAGTTCAGATAAATCAGTCAGATCAAGCATTGGGCAAGGAGATAAAGGTGAAGGAGGTTCAGGAGCAGGTGATTCCTCACAATCACCAGTATTTGATTTTGAAGCTGATATTCCTGAAGAAACTCAACCCGTTTTACCTGAAGCCTCAAGTGAAGATAAAGATACCAGGGATAGAGATTACATGACGGTTCCAGCTTCTGATTTTGATGGAGGTTGGGAGTCATAGACATTTGCCTATCCTCCTGAAAAGGTATCTAATCCAGCTGGGAGATCACTACCATGATAAACAAGGAATTACTGCAGCTGTGAAAACGTGGATGTTTGATGGAGAGAAGAACATGTTTGTAGTAAGAAGAAAGGGTCAGTATCCTTTGGAGTACTACAAGAGCTGGACACAGTTTTACTCCTGGACGAATGTGGATCTGACAATGCTTTATCAGGCTCCGTTTTCAAATCCGTCAAACAATGGTCAAGCCAAGTACTTCTATAAGAAACTGGAAAAGGCTGTGAGGAGCAAGTTCAAGAGGTTTGAGGAGTTTCCTCACAAGAAATCGTATGTGAAGAAGTATAGGAGTGTCTTCAAATGGGATGGGAAGAAAAGTATCCTAGGGAAGGAGGGTGAAAGGCCTAAGAAGTTCACAAATGTCTTGTATCCCCCTACAGACAAGACAAAAACGATACCTCTTCCAATGAGATATCCTGAAGACTGCCTGCATGATTTCCAGACCTGGGCTTATAGTGATTACTCTGGTGAAGCCAAGATTCTCTGCAAGTCAAAGACTATTGATGTCATGGAAGTTCATGATCTGATGAGATTCCACAAGAAAGACATTATGGTTTTAGCAAAGCATCAAATTGAGTGTAATCAAGACACTGAAGAATATGCAAAGTGTTACACTCGGGCAGTAGCTGAGATTGTGGCCAAGGAACTATGGTATGATCCAGCAACGATAAATATGTCAAAGAAGTTCCGGATGTGAAGACTGACTGTCTAATGCTAAAGCCTAGGGGAAGATTGTAGAGACCTAGAAAATGAGGCTTTTGCATTAGATAATTTTGGGCTTGTTTACTACTTGTGGGCTAGTATATAAATGTAATTGGGCTAACTTTTGTAGGTTTAAAGTGGGTTTAAAGTGGGTTGGGTCCGAATTGTTTAGTATGGGCTTGGGATTTCGAAATTTGTAAAGAGATTGACTTGTTTACCAAGTCAATCTCTACTATATATAGTCCCATCTCATATTGGTTTAGGGTTGCTAGTGTTTTGAGTGGTGATTAGTGGTGATTAGTGGTGATATCGAAATTCCTCTTAGAATTTCGATCAAGGTGTAGCAAGCAATTAATCAGTGATCAATCTAAAGTGTTTTCTTCAATCGGTTTGTGTTTGCTATTTCCTGTTTTCATACTTTTCGATTAATATCTTTCACTGTTTCTTGAATCAACTAGTTAAACCGGATTCCGCGCGGTTTCACTAGTCTAGATATCGCATGAGGGTTTAAATTGATCCTTACAATGACTAAAACTATACCTGAGCTTCATGCTATGCTTGTCGAGTTTGAGAAAACGATTCCTAAGAAGGCTACTGAAACACCCCAAGTTCTTATGATCAAAGGGGGAAAGATCCAAAAGGCTAAACGACCGCAAAAGGCGAAGGGCAAGAATGATGGTAAGGGAAAAGGCAAGGCAGTTGCGCTTGTTCCTAAAACCAAGCAAACCCCTCCGGCCGCAAAAGAGCATCCGCCTAAAGACCAGATCTGTCACCATTGTGGTGAAGTTGGACACTGAAAGAGGAACTGTCCTACCTATCTAGCTGAGTTGATGATGAAGAGAAAGAATACTAGTGGGACTAGTACTTCAGGTATCTTCACAATTGAATTATTTTCCTGTTCTAAGTGTGATTCATGGGTGTATGACACTGGTTGTGGAACTCACATCTGTAATCCGTTACAGGATCTTAGAAAGAGGAGGAAACTGAAGCCTGGAGCTTGGCAGTTGTTCGTGGGAAATGGTTTGCCAGCAGCTGTGGAAGCTATAGGAGAATATCATTTAATTCTGCCTTCTAGGTTAATTATTGTATTAGACAATTGTCATTATGCACCTTCTATTACTAGAGGTGTAATTTCAGTTTCTTTGTTGAAAAACCAAGGATTTATTAATGCATTTAATAATATCGGTATTTCAGTTTCTAAAAATAATGTTCATTATTTTGATGTTGTTCCTTGTGATGACATTTATGAAATTGATATGCGTGGTTGTGTTTCAAATAATTCAATGTACAATATTAGCAAACGAGCCAAAACTAGTTTGGACTCTACCTATCTTTGGCACTGTCGTCTTGCCCATGTTGGCAAAAACCGCATTGAAAGACTTCAACGTGAAGGGATCTTACAATAAAATGATGAATCATTTGAAAAATGTGTTTCATGTATCTCAGGAAAGATGACAAGAAAACCCTTTCCGAACAAGCCGCAAAGGGCTAAAGACCTACTTGGACTCATTCATACTGATGTTTGTGGCCCATTTAGGCATGTGTCAAGAAAAGGTGCTAGCTACTTCGTGACTTACACGGATGATTTCAGTTGTTATGGTTGTTTACCTTCTTAAATATAAACATGAAGTGTTTGAAACATTCAAAGAATTCAAGAACGAAATAGAAAATCAACTCAGAAAGACCATCAAGATCCTTCGTTCGGATCGTGGTGGAGAATACTTAAGCCAAGAGTTTAAGGATTATCTTAAAGCGTGTGGAATTGTCCAACAGCTTACTCCTCCTTACACTCCTCAGCATAATGGAGTTTCTAAGAGGAGGAATCGAACCCTACTAGAAATGGTGAGGTCGACGATGAACCTTACAACTCTCCCAATATCATTTTGGGTTTTGCTCTAGAAACCGCTGTGTCACACCCCAACCAACGGCGGAATACGTTGGGGCATGAGGATTGTTCAGATGCTCGTGACAACTAATTAAAGTTACCAATATATAATAAACATGCCACTCGATTAAATATCAAAAATATAGTCTTACAAATCATGGGAAGATCCAACAACCAAATAATCCAAAACATAATAATAAATATTAGTAGCTAGACTTATTAGGTCAACTAGGTCCATATGCAATCCTAAGTGACATCATCAACTTCAAGCATTTCCTGCAACATGTATAATATAAAAAGTCAACTACGAGAGTTGGTGAGTAAACATAGGTTTTAAATAGCATAAGTAAAAAAAATTAGCGATTCATGTGACAAGTGAAATTCATAGATTATGTGTAACATGTTATAAAGGTGTTGTGTAACCAAACCTAGACATTTAGGAAATCAATAACCCATTGAAAATAAGAATACATTTTCAATATAGTGGTTGGGTTGTCGACCAATAGCTATTATTGACCCATAGGCTTCCAAACAATCGTTAATGGTACACAAGCGATTAATGACTAGCGACAAGCAACAAACGAATACAACATATACATTCAACACGTATTACATATCAAGAATACACATGCACAACATGGAATCGCATAGTAATGTAGATAGAATAACGATTAAAGATTTTGGAATAAGATACAATGTTGCACCCCAAATAATGAAAACGAAAACGGGGCTATGATTACTCACCTGATAAGCAAGTCAAGTAGCGAGAGAAAACAATGAACGCGAGGAAAAGCTAACCATGCTGAAAACCTAAAGAATTCAAAGAATCGACAATTGTAACGACCGATACGATTACCAAAGATTAATTGGAGATTTATTATTATTTATGTTAACAATATTTTATTTAATAGTTATTGTTACTAAAAGACCCTTATGTGACCAAAAAATACCACTTTTGACATTTATTCAAAGTTTGAGGTTAAAACTATAATTTCTCAAACTTAGGGGTTAATTATGTCAATTCACCAAAGTATTAAAAATATAATTTTCTAGAATTTAGGGTTTATTATATAATTACTAAAACATCATAACAATTCTGAAAATTTCATATCTTTAGTAAAATTACACTTTTACCCCTTAAGCTTCAATAATTACATAAATGGCCCAAAGGTTGTAATATTTTGCGACGGTCATATTTAGACTTATGAAAACCTTAACATATGTTTATTAACACCCAAGAAGTGGGTTAGTAAGTTTCATTTGCTACAAAGTTGTAAGATTAGAAAATTATGTGATAAAACACTTACTTTAACGGGTCAAAAT
The DNA here is from genome assembly GCA_039602395.1 of Deinandra increscens subsp. villosa. Classification (NCBI taxonomy): domain Eukaryota; kingdom Viridiplantae; phylum Streptophyta; class Magnoliopsida; order Asterales; family Asteraceae; genus Deinandra; species Deinandra increscens. The sequence continues at coordinate 105,725,009 of JBCNJP010000027.1, forward strand.
GCATAACTTTTAGGTTTTTGATAAAAATTCAGTTTTGATGGTTTGGATACATCATAATATACTTAAAATATTATTTAGGATAGATTACAACCCTTGGTAAATGGTAATTTTGCATTTAGGTAGTTTTTTCCCCAATTAAAGTGTGCGTTTAAGGTTTGACTTTTAAAACAAAGGAGTTTTGGTCAAACTGACGATCGTTGCGAAAGTCGAAGGAAACTGATCAAATCGAACGGTCAAACTGACGATCGTTGACTTTTGAAAACTCACACGAATGGACAAGGCACGAGATTGAGGCTTCAAGAAGCTTGAGGGATGTTCATAGGAGCAATATCAACTGATATTTATAGGGTAAAGGGTCGTTTAGGGTTTTAATTGAGCATAAAGGTGGTTTTGGTAAGTCTTGGAAAGAAAGTCAATATTTTCAAGTATGAAAATGAATCAAATTGATTAATGAATTCGAAATAAATATGGAATTGACTTGGGGAATAATTTAGGGGACATTTAGACGAAGTTACAGGAGAAAACGGATCAAAAATGAAGTTTCTAGGCCCAAAATAGTGAAGAAGATGAGCTGGTCGCGATCAGGTCGCGGTAAGTATTATATATAAATCAGGAAACCACATCTGAAACACAAGATCTGTGTTGCCACACTGGTTAAGTCGCTGGACTTTGAACCAGGAGGACCTGTGTTCGAATCTGGGCAGCCTCACTCTTTTGTTATTATTTTTTTTTTCTTTCTTTATTTATCTTTTATTTTTTTTTTCTTTTTGCTCTAACTTTTTCGTTAAACATCGGAATGACCTCAAATTTTAAACACAAGCTCAAAATACATGAAAGAACATCATGAGACCATAAAATATGATTTTCGAGATTCGCGGATCATCCGGTTAATTCCCGAACGCGCACGAAAACCAAGATTTCGTTATTCGTGTTTCGACCTCCGATTTCCACGAAACTTCACACGGACCTACTTGTGTGTGTGACTAGTATTACCCACAAGTTTAATACATGTTCGGATTCGCAAAATCACTCGGTTTGACTTAAATAACGAAAACGATCGAATTAGCAATTTAATATTGCGATAAATGCGAGACATTTAAACGATTCACGATCAATATATTTAATGACATAATTAAGCATATCCAAATTATAAAAAGAGATAATAAAATGAAATTGAACATGATTCTTCATTGATTATCAATCAGGATAACAAGTTTGGGTCGGGTACAATCAAATGGAAAAACCGAAATGTTACACGCTGTACGCGTTCTAAATATGGTTCCAACCAAGAAGGTTGAAAAGACACCACATCAATTGTGGCATGGAGAAGTCCCTGTGTTGTCTTACTTAAGAGTCTGGGGATGTGAGGCACTTGTGAAGCGTGATACGCCTGACAAACTACAACCCAGGACTACTAAGTTCATCTTCGTAGGATACCCAAAGGAAACAATGAGTTACTACTTTTACAATCCTTCTGAAAATACTGTTCGTGTTGCTCGATATGCTGAATTCTTTGAAAAGAATTTTATAGCTCAAGAGAACAGTGGGAGAATTGTAGAACTACTAGAAGATGTGTCACCTTCTGAAACAACTAGCAATCATCAACTTGGGGGGGGGGGGGCGGGGAATGTTCAAAGTGATGAACCTCAAGTCGATGATGTTGCGATTCCACTTCGTAGATCCGAAAGGGTCATACGTAACCCGGATAGATGGATTGGTCTAGTCGAATCCGAGGAAAACGTATCAGGAGATCTTAATGAGCCTCCGAACTTCAAAGCTGCATTATCAGATCCGGAATCTGACAAATGGCTTAAAGCTGCGAACGTGGAAATGAAATCCATGAGAGATAATCAAGTTTGGAACTTGGTTGATCTTCCTCCTAACGCGAAGACCGTTGGGAGTAAATGGATCTTTAAGAAGAAGGCCGAAATGGATGGAAATGTACACACCTATAAAGCTCTTCTCGTGGCGAAAGGTTATACTCAACGTTTTGGCGTTGACTATGATGAGACCTTTTCACCAGTAGCTGACATTAGAGCAATTAGAATTCTCTTAGCCATAGCAGCATACTATGACTTTGAGATATGGCAAATGGATGTTAAGACTGCCTTCTTAAATGGTTACTTGGATGAAGAAGTCTATATGGATCAACCTGAAGGGCTTATTGATCCAGAACATCCCAACCAAGTATGCAATCTTCAAAGGTCCATTTATGGACTAAAGCAAGCATCGAGGAGTTGGAATAAACGGTTTGATGAAGAAATCAAAAAGTTTGGTTTCGTTCAGAATCCCGATGAGCCATGTGTATATCGCAAAGCTAGTGGGAGTAATGTTACTTTCCTTGTCTTATATGTAGATGACATATTGATTATAGGAAAACACATTCCAATGTTGCAAGATGTAAAATCCCATCTTGGAAAGTGTTTTGCCATGAAAGACTTGGGAGAAGCAGCATTCATTCTTGGAATCAAGATCTATAGAGATAGAACTAAGCGGTTGATTGGACTAAGTCAAAGTGCTTATATTGATAAGATCTTGAAGCGATTCAAGATGGAGAATTCCAAGCTTGGTACAGTACCGATGCAGGAAGGACTTGGTCTATCGGTCAAACAAGGTGCTTCTACACCTGATGAGGTGAAGCGTATGCAGAGAGTCCCTTATGCTTCGGCTGTAGGCTCTATAATGTATGCGGTGAGATGCACTAGACCTGATATAGCGTTTGCGCAAAATATCGTTAGCCGATTTCAATAGAATCCAGGTGAAAGTCACTGAACTGCTGTTAAGACCATTCTCAAGTACCTACGGACTACTAGAGATTTATTTTTAGTATATGGGGGAAATCCAGATCAAGAGCTCAAAGTGACCGGATACTGCGATGCTGGATTTTAGACTGATAGAGATGACACGAAGTCTCAGTCTAGGTAAGTCTTCATTCTGAATGGAGGCGCTGTGGATTGGAAAAGCAAGAAACAAACCACAGTTGCTATGTCTGCAACAGAGTCTGAGTACATTGCTGCTTCGGAAGCTGCAATGGAGGCAGTCTGGATAAGGAAATTTATTTATGGGCTTGACGTGATCCCTTCAAGTAATTTGCCTATTGATATGTACTGTGATAATACTGGTGCATTAATCATTGCCAAAGAACCTGGATGATGTGTTGCAAACACATCTATATTTCCCGTGTAAAATGTGTAATATTTGAGTCGGTTCTGAGTCCTTTTGTTGGGTTTTTAGTTCATAAATAGTTATTTGAATCTTATTTGTGTTTCGAGTCGTTTTTGTACAATTTAGTGTGAGTTCAAGTCTTTCATTTTTAATTGTGTTTATTAGGTAAAATGTGCTCAAATGTTGTTCAATTATAATTATTTGTAGGTTGGCATAAAGGTCCAAGGGGATGGTATGATATTATACCAAACTTCAAGAGCTTAAATGAGTTGATTATTAAACTTGGAGCTTGCGTGGTAATTACAAGAAAGTTGAGGGGCGGCAATGAAAAATGTGCATAAAACTCAATTTCGTGCAATGCAGATTTGATGGTTAAATTAAAAAGAAAAGAAGAAAAAAATCAAAATGAAAAGAAAATAATGGAGGAAGCTAAGTCACGTGGGTTATATGATTTATTAGGTTCAATACCTAAAACAAAACTTGGGCTGCAATTCACATTACACGTGGGCTAGAAGAATAAAAAGGAGCCGCATATCAATTTTAATGGAGCAGACATTTAAAGGGACGTCAACATTCTGACTTGGGGGAAAATTCTTGGAAGGAAAACCCTATGTACGCAACATTCATTGGGACGGCAGAAAAGGGCTTCACGACATATCTTTTACAGTGGGTAGAGAACTTTGGACGATTTTCAAGAGAGGAAAAAGGTGAGGACACAAGAGGAGATCAACCCGAGTCAATCATTCGACTAGCATCACTAATTCGGGTTCTTTTCTTATTTGTTTTCTTGATTAATTGTTTAGACTAAACTATGTTTATGACTAAGATTATAATTTTTATTATGATTTTTGTATTTGACATGGTGGTTGGCTAAACTTTTAAGTGCCGCCTAAACTTTGTGATGACTAATTAATATTTGTAACTTTATTCGGTTTTATAACACTTTTATGATGGGTTTGACACTCTTTAAATTCCACTAATTTTCTACAATGGATGCATATGAGTATTAAATTTATGATTTTGGTTGTTAGTTAATTCATGTTTGGCTTGCGAATGTCTTTCGGTTTGAGCTAGATATTTTAGTAGTAGGTTTGTGCTTGCTATTAATTATGCGTTGCTAGTTTAGCGATCATAGAATTAATTGATTATTATTATTGTGAGTTTAATATTCTGCCTATCTTGAGACTCAAAAGGTAATGGATTGTCGGTTAGTCGGGTTGGTTAATGAACAAGGATAAAATTGTCCCAAAAGGAAATTCCCTAGGTTAGTTAGCTAATTTGCTAGTCGTGTCAATTAAGGTGGTTAGTGGTAGCTCCGGCTAGTCTAGGGTGCCTTAGATTGTTTCGAGGGTGTTCTAGGGTAGTTGAAGTGGGAAGGACTCAAAAGGTGAACCACTTGTTCGAGCGTTAGAGTTGTCAATTAGGAAGAACTCAAAAGGTGAACTAATTAACCGGTGAGCGTAATCCAGTCTATAGGTATTCTATCAGTAACGTCCGGAGAGTGTTTCGGGGGCTCGTAGGATTTCAATAAGGTGTATCTTAAGATCCTGGTTCCATCAGATTTGTCATAGCCGAGTGAGGTCGTTAATATTAACTAGGATTCTAGGTCTAGGTGGTACCTTTCTCATATTTGCTTTTCCCTAAAAGTTTTCTCGTCGTCGGTTGTTAGTTAGTTAATTTAGTTCAGTTAGTTAATTTAATTCACAAAACCGATTCACTCTCAAATTTCCATTCATAGAGTCATAGTTGAGTCTTGTATTCTAGTGTCCTTAGGGTTCGATATCCGGTCTTCTGTAGCTATACTGCCACCGATAGGTACACTTGCCTGTAGGTTCGGTCTAGTATTAAGAGTTTCGGTAAAATTAGGTGTGTCTAGGTCTAGGATTAGGTCTAGGTTTTAATATTTATTTTTAGCTACGTTCCGAACACATCAAGTTTTTGGCGCCGTTGCCGGGGACACTTGGCAATAGCAAGATTAACTAGGTCGTCTAGGAAATTTGAGTCTTTTCTAGGTTTTTGTGTATATTTATTTTTCTTGTGTTTAGTAGTTATGTTTTATTTTTTCTGAATTAGTTTATTTATTTATTTTGTAATTTGTTTCTGCCACATACCCACTCACAATAACTATCTGAATTGTCTGTCACTATGAACTTCTAGAGACTTTTAAATCTTATATGGATCTGATAGTGCTTGGCAATAGGCTAGAAGATGAAGATTTATTTGAGGATGAGTGTGGGGATGATCCTGGGGGTTTGGATAACTTGTTAAATAAGATTGAGCTAAGTAACCCGTTAGGAGAACCCGGTGAGGTGGATTATGAGACTGAGGTTGTTGTAGAGCCCAAGTGTGGGGAAGGCCCTGGGGGGTTAGTTGATTTAGTTGATTTAGATGAGCTTGTTGACCCGTCTGTAGAACCCGGGGGTGCCTTAGTTTGTGATGAGGTTGTGGTGGTTAAGCTAGAGAGTAGGAAGGCCACACTTGGTGACTTAGGTGAATTTGAAATGAACATGGTGTTTAGACCAAGTGTGGGGAGGTTCCTGGTGCTTATCTGTCCAAACGACCCGGATGTGAGTTACATGGGTAGGATTAAATTACTATCGGGTCGTTATAAACATTGGAAAGTTAAGACCTTGGTAGGAAATTGTGGTGGTCGAAACTGGGTGCTTACCGGTAGATTAGTGCTGAAGGATGTGAAAGCGAAACCTCCTGATTGTGGTTTAGGAGGTTGTGTTTGATGTAGGAGCTGAAATGATTAGTGCCCGAGTTGTAAAGTTTGTATTTTATTTAGATTTTGTTTTTTTTCGTGTTTTTCTGTTTTCGGTTTGTGTTTTTCGTGTTTGCAGGAAACCAAGGACTTTGGAAAGTGAATTCATGCGCCAAACGCATTCCAGGTATGTAATTAGTAAATTGGAAAGGCTGGAACAAAAATTGGTAAGGGTGGAGGTTGGTCTAAAAAGATAGAAAATTTTTCTAAGTGTTAATTTCTAGGTTTAATCCCTGGAATTTTCGTCCCAAGCGTATCGCTTGGGTTGAGGCTTTCTCCAGGCGATACGCTTGGAGGTAAGGGTAGCCGGTTTTTGGAGGATCTAGGCGTATCGCCTAGATTTACTGATACAGTAGGCGATACGCCTAGAAGGGAGTTTCCGGTAAAATTTTGATTGTTTAATATTTATTTTTGGAGCACCAACTTTGTTCCGAGCCTTTTCCATTTCATATTTCTAATCTCCGAGGTTCCAGGTAATCACGTTTTAGCTTATTTTGTTCTATTTTTATTCTTATTTATTTTTCTTTTTCGTGATTAATATTTGTTTTCCGTCGAGTCGGTTGTGTTTTGTTTTGTGTCTTGCAGGTTCAATGATATTCACACTTGGATGCTTATGGAATTCAATGGAGGACCTGCGGTTACGAGCTCACCTGTCATTCATTCAAATAATTAATCAGGGGAGTTTGTTCCAATCTTCCGCTTTATTTTTCTTTTTATTTTTCGTTGCATTTTTTAATTTTATTTTTGTCGTTCGTGTGTTTATTTTTATTTTTAATTCTGCTTTGTTTTATTTCCATTCCACATTGAGGGCAATGTGTGATTCAAGTGTGGGGATGGGAAAGTCTTTAGTCTTTATTTTTAATTTATTTCGTCGTTATTTTTTACTATAGTGTGTTTTGTCTTTGAAAAAAAACAAAAAAAAAAATTGAAAATTTGTTCAAAAATGTTTAAGAATCTGGCTGCAAGTACATGGAAAATGATAGTACAATCAGGATTTGGTCTCTAATTTTGTGCTTAAATGAAATAATTAAGAGTTGAAAGCATTTTCGGTAAGGGATGTATTGGTAGGCCCAGCTGACTTAGTAAAGATTAAATTTCCCATTGTGTTTATTGTTGTATAAATATGTAATTAATCAGTCTGTTAGTGGGTTCTCATTTTAGGAGTTATAGGAACACTGAAACTGATGATTAGGAGGAAAGAGACCACTTTAGGTTAGATACCTCTATGTCCTTAGAATACCTGGCACGTTATGATCTTTTTGCGAAAGTAAATCCGAGAAATAACGGCGCCCCATTTTTCCATCATGAGCATATTAGGTAATAATTTGGTTAATGCATTTAGAGTGAAGGGGCAAAATACTCATGTACGAACTAAGGATAGTATCCCGTGGTAAGTACCTCTGATGATGTTCCGGATCTCGCGGGCAAAATACTCACGTATGATTTTGGGGATAACATCTCGAAAAGAATGCCTCTGATGATGTCCGTTGGTAAACTTAGTTAAAATTAACCAGCTATAAAAAAAATGAAAAAAAAAACAGAAAAAAAAGAAAAAAAAATATGATAGATTAGGGAATAAATGCTCAAACACTACATTCCATCCAATTCCATCATTCTTTGGACATCTTTGTATCTGATTTAAGGGGGTGGTAAAAATCTAAAATTTAAATCATTATTAACCTTTACTTGGACCGAATATGAATCAGGATTAGGTTGTACTTGATCTTTCTAGAGTGGGACACATAGGCATGACTGAAATTTATTTGGTAATTCATAAACACCTTGGGGGCTCAAAGGTCAGTGGGTTGGGTTTAATCGGATCGAAATACCGATAATCGCTACTGGAATGTAAGTAAGCTAAGTAAAATATAAATTGATGAAATTGTAAGTTGTCAGAGATCAAAGTCCTGGTTATGATTCCATTGCAGTATTTTTCGAGGACGAAAAAAGAGTAAGTGTGGGGATGTTTGATGTGTTGCAAACACATCTATATTTCCCGTGTAAAATGTGTAATATTTGAGTCGGTTCTGAGTCGTTTTGTTGGGTTTTTAGTTCATAAATAGTTATTTGAATCTTATTTGTGTTTTGAGTCGTTTTTGTACAATTTAGTGTGAGTTCAAGTCTTTCATTTTTAATTGTGTTTATTAGGTAAAATGTGCTCAAATGTTGTTCAATTATAATTATTTGTAGGTTGGCATAAAGGTCCAAGGGGATGGTATGATATTATACAAAACTTCAAGAGCTTAAATGAGTTGATTATTAAACTTGGAGCTTGCGTGGTAATTACAAGAAAGTTGAGGGGCGGCAATGAAAAATGTGCATAAAACTCAATTTCGTGCAATGCAGATTTGATGGTTAAATTAAAAAGAAAAGAAGAAAAAAATCAAAATGAAAAGAAAATAATGGAGGAAGCTAAGTCACGTGGGTTATATGATTTATTAGGTTCAATACCTAAAACAAAACTTGGGCTGCAATTCACATTACACGTGGGCTAGAAGAATAAAAAGGAGCCGCATATCAATTTTAATGGAGCGGACATTTAAAGGGACGTCAACATTCTGACTTGGGGGAAAATTCTTGGAAGGAAAACCCTACGTACGCAACATTCATTGGGACGGCAGAAAAGGGCTTCACGACATATCTTTTACAGTGGGTAGAGAACTTTGGACGATTTTCAAGAGAGGAAAAAGGTGAGGACACAAGAGGAGATCAACCCGAGTCAATCATTCGACTAGCATCACTAATTCGGGTTCTTTTCTTATTTGTTTTCTTGATTAATTGTTTAGACTAAACTATGTTTATGACTAAGATTATAATTTTTATTATGATTTTTGTATTTGACATGGTGGTTGGCTAAACTTTTAAGTGCCGCCTAAACTTTGTGATGACTAATTAATATTTGTAAATTTATTCGGTTTTATAACACTTTTATGATGGGTTTGACACTCTTTAAATTCCACTAATTTTCTACAATGGATGCATATGAGTATTAAATTTATGATTTTGGTTGTTAGTTAATTCATGTTTGGCTTGCGAATGTCTTTCGGTTTGAGCTAGATATTTTAGTAGTAGGTTTGTGCTTGCTATTAATTATGCGTTGCTAGTTTAGCGATCATAGAATTAATTGATTATTATTATTGTGAGTTTAATATTCTGCCTATCTTGAGACTCAAAAGGTAATGGATTGTCGGTTAGTCGGGTTGGTTAATGAACTAGGATAAAATTGTCCCAAAAGGAAATTCCCTAGGTTAGTTAGCTAATTTGCTAGTCGTGTTAATTAAGGTGGTTAGTGGTAGCTCCGGCTAGTCTAGGGTGCCTTAGATTGTTTCGAGGGTGTTCTAGGGTAGTTGAAGTGGGAAGGACTCAAAAGGTGAACCACTTGTTCGAGCGTTAGAGTTGTCAATTAGGAAGAACTCAAAAGGTGAACTAATTAACCGGTGAGCGTAATCCAGTCTATAGGTATTCTATCAGTAACGTCCGGAGAGTGTTTCGGGGGCTCGTAGGATTTCAATAAGGTATATCTTAAGATCCTGGTTCCGTCAGATTTGTCATAGCCGAGTGAGGTCGTTAATATTAACTAGGATTCTAGGTCTAGGTGGTACCTTTCTCATATTTGCTTTTCCCTAAAAGTTTTCTCGTCGTCGGTTGTTAGTTAGTTAATTTAGTTCAGTTAGTTAATTTAATTCACAAAACCAATTTACTCTCAAATTTCCATTCATAGAGTCATAGTTGAGTCTTGTATTCTAGTGTCCTTAGGGTTCGATATCCGGTCTTCTGTAGCTATACTGCCACCGATAGGTACATTTGCCTGTAGGTTCAGTCTAGTTTTAAGAGTTTCGGTAAAATTAGGTGTGTCTAGGTCTAGGATTAGGTCTAGGTTTTAATATTTATTTTTAGGTACGTTCCGAACACATCACTGGAGTTCAGAAGGGCGCTAGACATTATACCAGGAGATATCACTACGTTCGTGAGCAGATCGAACTAGATGAAATCAGATTACTCAAAGTTCACACAGATATTAACTTAGCTGATCCTTTCATGAAAGCTTTGTCGAGGGCATGGGACTTAAATTAGCTAGTTAAATCATGTATGTCTGATGTTCGGTATTTGGATAAGGGATGTTAAACAATTTCTATTTATATAATGAAATAAAGTACTTGATATGTTTGATTTCATTTAATAGTAAATTGTGTCCTATATTCGCGTGTTTAATCCTTGAGTACTTGTCAAGTATTCTAAATTGTCCATTGTCGATTAACTATATGGGAATATAGTTAAACTAAGACAAATCTGAGTGATTGGTAATATTCTTGGAATATATAATGGATGGTCCCACCAAACTCACATGGTATTCATAAGATGCATAGCGGACTACCCCACTAACGAATTGTCACTTTATGGATCGTTGTCATTAAGTGAAATTCGTATATGGTTGCTTTACTTATCCTTAGACTTGAGATACAAGCAGGTCATGCATGTATGGATTGCACCTACTTGATATAGTTCTAACTATCCTGAATAAGGTGGTACAAAAGGGCTATTTTCAGTAAGTGTAGTGAAGTATGTGACTGGAGACGTGTAGTCAAGAGGATTTGTTCCTTCAGCTTAAAAGTTGAAGCAGATACCACTAGGCCCCTCATTGGGACTAATTAAGATGTTTGCATGGCCATGCCCAAATGAAATCCAGATGTGTCTCGATTTGAATTTGGTAATCTTTATTTAGTTATGGAATGAGAAATAGAATCGTTAAAGTATGAAATGACTTGATCCATATTCATATTTAACAACGGTATCGGTAACAAAGTGATAGTAAATGATTGTACCATTTAAATACACTTTAAGAAACTGTACTTAAATATTTCCGGGAGCATTGGCGTGTTGCTAGACGCTAACCAATGTTATTACCTTTATTACTACGAGCTCAAGTGGGAGCTGTAGGGATATGATCACGTATTAATAAGCGTATGTCCAGAAAATATTTAAGCCTACGGGGTTACACGTCTCGACACTAATGTACTTGTATTAATTAATTAGTTAATTAATATTTATCACGAACATTTAACGAGGAGTCGTTAAAAACTAACGATTAATTATTAACAGGGGTGTTAGTTGTAATTAGAGAGAGTTAGATTTGGATTACAAATGAGAGAATGATTGGGATAAGGCCTTAGGTCCGAATTCGTGGATGGTCCCCATACCAATCCCTAACTTGTTTTCCAAGTTTCCTAAACACTATAAATAGACCCTATGGGTTTAAGGTTTAGGTGTTGCTTTTATCTGAAAAAGTGAAAACCCTAAACTCTCTCTCTTTCCTCTCTAAATTTCGGAAATAAGAAAAGAACCCAAGGGGTTCGATTTCTTGAGTGGTTCGACCAAAGCCTACATCAAGAGGAGTTTGTGATTGAGTACTAGCATACGTGCATCGGTGTGTCGTGTGTGCGATCGTAGAGGGATTTACTTCAAATCCTAGAAGATCTTCTCTTGCCGAGCTCAAAAGGTACACGTTGTCTATCCGGTTTGTTAGATTAATTCATAGGAAAATATCCGCTGCGTACTCGTGTTTAAATCGATAATGGTTGTATAACCCAACAACATTTATGTTTATTTCAGCACGAACCAATCATTTTTTATGTTTTTCAGATATGCTTAAGGTAAAAATTATCATGCACTGATAACTCGGCCTCCACTCTATCAGAAATACTGGCAAATCATCATTTTTATCATATAAAACCAGCTTTCTTAGAGATTTAATCATCCTTGATGAGTCATGCAAAAATAAAGCAGAACCTCAAATACCTAGCAATCAGGTCGGTCTTGTGGACACGCAGAGAAAGCCCAAGTATTTGAGAAAATAAGATAACAAAACAACTTGAAGTTGTATAATTCAACAACGATCAGGTCGATACTTCCGTATACGCAGAGAACGTCCGATGAATTATACGAAACACCAAGAAAAATAAATGTGACGACTGAGAAAATTTTTCTTTCTTTTGTGACCAACTGGTTAACCACGTTATTCAATTTTCGGGACGAAAATTCTTCAACAAGGGGATACTGTGACAATCCGCCTTTAAAGGTCTTTCTTGATTTAAATAAACTTAAATTGAAATAATTGTCGTGAGAAAAATTATTTTAAAACTATTATAAATGTCGTGTTAACATTTATGTGTTGACCTAAGCAATTAGGGTCTGTATAACCATCACTACACGAGCATGTTTTTAAAGTCTATATGTTTGATATTCTATGATTTTACGTGACAAATGTCATTTAAGTATAAGTTGTCTTTTATAATTTTATATGAGTTTAAACACGCAAGAATAGATTTGAGTCTATGATTTTATGTGAACTTAGAATAAATAATTAAGGATTACTATTTTATAATTTTATGGTGACCGGACTAAAACTCCGGCCACCGGAGTTCATAAGGAAGAAGAAGAGGTCGCGAGGTTAAGGTTTTTGAGGTTTACTCTGCGGGTTATAACACAAACGGGCCGGGTGCCGTGGTGGTTAGGGCGCAGTACCTGTATCAAATTGACGCGAGTTCAAAACCCTCCCCTACCAATTCTTTCCTGTTTTCTTTCTTTTCTCTTTTATTTCTGGTACTTGCCTCTGCTGTATAAATCGAATTTGATCTATAGTCTTAACCAAACAGAAGTCTTGGCAGAGTGGTTTGGTTGTGTGCGCTGGGGGCTGTAGGTCGCAGGTTCGACCCCAGCGACCTTCGTTTTTTTCCTATTTTTCTGATTTGTTGTGATTTTAGGCCTCTAGTGGCTTTGGACTTGTATCAGAACCATTTCTTTGCGTATACTAAACCCCCCAAACCATACTTTGAATTGTAAACGTGCCTAAACTTGTCGTTTGAACTAAGATATAGTTTTTAATAAATTCATATAATACATTAACTCAAAAATCATGGTTTTACATAAAAATCATGTTATATTTATATAAAAATAATTTTGTGTAGATTAATATATAAACATGTATCGTTGGTTTATTGAAACGATTAGATATTTTATGTGAACTTTTAAATATATATATATAAATATATATATATATATATCTTATCTATATATTTATTTATTATGGATCTTTGAACTTAGAGAATATATATTATTGATATATATTATATTTTTTTGCGTTATTTCGTTAATCACTCGGGTTTGGTAAATGTGTCATCCTCGACTTGTTCAGAACGTTGTGATGATTCGTTTTCGTCCTTTACGTAGACTTAGTCATTTTGTTTGAACACACACTTATATTCATATGCTCATTAGGTGTTTGGTAGGTTGCACAAGACATATTACTTGCTACTTGCTGTGTTATTTATCTGGAATTGCTGTGCACCCGAAGGTGAGTTTCACGGCCCCATTTTACTTATTTTAATCCTGTTGGGGGAGATTAACATGCAAACACTTGAACTGTTAGATAATTATATCACCTGAATGATAGTGGCACACTTATGATAAAGTCCTCACTTTTAGAGTTACTGTCAATGTGACATCAGCGGGAACTTATTTGGTAGATCTACTAGGCCTGACAAGCCCCACCCGGGTCATTCGCGCTGACTCGATTGGATATCGAACGGGTGTTATATACTTCTTAGTCTTAACGAGGCACAATTGAACTTGTCGAGCTTCAGTAACTGGATAGCTAGTTTAACTAGTCAAACGTGCACTGATTTCTTGAAAATAGCCTAGCTAGATATTGATATATTATCTGGAATTTAAACTGAACATGAACTTGACTGTTGTTGAACTGTCACCCTTGAACTTAAACTTGAACTGTCGATGAGCAGTTGTTTTACACTGAACTGGGACTGTTGTTGAACGGTCGATTTACATTAAACTGGAACTGTTTATAAACTGATAAACCTGTGAACTCACCAACCTTTGTGTTGACACTTTTTAGCATGTTATTTCTCAGGTTGCGGATGTTCGAGTGTCACGAATATGCATGCATGAGTCTTGAAACACTTTTAATGTCTTTGAACAAGCCATGTCACCTTGGGTGACAAAGATTTTACATAAGTACTTTCATTGTATTTACGCTTCCGCATTTGTAAAACTCTAATTATATATTTTAATGAAATATGAAACGTTTTTATTAATTATTGGTCCTTTGGTGTAACTAATGGATGCCGATCCTGGTTTGTCACGCTCCCTGCGGCGCGTGATCGCGCGTGGGATTTTTGGGGGTGTGACAGATTGGTATCAGAGCCATTAGTTGCAGCGAACTAAGATTCGTCTTAGACTGTAACTGTTTTTCATTAGTTGCACTTAAACATTTTTCTCATGCATCGTGATACTCACTCCTACAAGCACCTGGTTTACGAGATGTCATTTACATCATCCAATCCCCTTATACTCACGGCGAGGAGCTGGTTAGTCCTGAGTCATTTTCCTTAACATCTCTGAGCCATTTACCTCTTGGTTCACATCCATGGACGATGAGACGTCGAATCAGATCAGAGGATCGCATCTTCACTCTTGACGAGTCGTTTGCTGCTCGGGATTATCCTAGAACTTAGGGAAGGTGGTGTAATGCCTCTTCCTGTTCTCAAACGTTTCTTCTTAGTATGCGAGATACTTGCTGTACCTGACCTACTTGTGCCACTTAACTCTAATGTTCAGTCAACATTATCGCAATGTGCTAATAGCGTGATCATTCAACCTTTGTAGCGGCAGCATCGTGTGGATTCAAGTGGTTTCCTGTGGGACCCTTGAACTGCCTTCGTTAGCCAAATCCTTTTCACATTTGCTCTGATCTGCTAAGATCTTTCCCTTCTTGTTTCTAATGCATGGTTGTGTTGAAATGAAGCAACTTGAATGAGACTCTTATAAACTAAACAATACCTAATGTGTATTAACTGAATTTTTTTTCCTCATATATATTTGATTAGTGATCAAGTCAGTATGTGTAATAATCATTCTATACCTTTAATCCAAACTAGGGTCATTGTGATAAACCCTATTCGAATTCTGTTAAGCAAAATTTATAGCTGACTCGCTTCGGGTGGTTCATCCCCATTTCAAGCAAACATTTTATCCTCGAAACCTATCTTTTTAACAAATTTTGGTTAGATAACCATGGGTTAGTGACCACACCATACTTGGTAGCTGAAGTAAGAGGAACTAGGGTGATCATATAAAGTAAATCACAGTTACGGGTGCACACGTAAATGTAATTTGCAGTGTATGGAAATCTTGGAGAATCCTACTAGGGAAACTAATGGTCGTAATTGGGAGCAAATTTCTGTAATTTTTTCTCAGGGGGCTAAATGTTGAGCATGCTGAAATTCGACCAAATGATCGAAGTTATCTATCTTTGAAAACACTATCACACCTGATTTTGCCTCTCTACCATTGGATTCTAATCCATTCAAGAACCTTTAGAAGTATATTGGGAATATTAGTCCTAGAAGGACACCGTTTCACCGGTTCATTTCGATGACAAGTTTCCCTTAACTGCAAACACTCTCGATGAAACCATTGACCAGTTTGAACTCATCTTGAATCATAATTCTACCTTCGCGACTTTACCTACCATATCAATCCCTAATCCTTTTGCGATTGTGAGACTACTTAGACGAACCTTGGCCAGACGAAAACGCAGACAACACTGGATAAATGAATTATATAAATCATATATCGCGGGCGCTAGAACGTATTTCTTGGCTGAAAACTCTTGCGAGGTTCCCTCTGAGGATTCATACAACTAAATTTATTGTGCGAACCAAAACTTGTTGCGAGCAACATCGTCACGATTGTATAAACTGTCTATCTCACTTCAAGCATATTTCTCTCTAATGGAGGTAATGATAGTGAAGAGTCTTCCTAGTTTCAATTGATGACTTCCAATTTTGACGTAATGACTATTCTGACTGACCTTTTGAACCTGTGCGATTAACTTCTGTCTACATGATTCAAACCTTTAATGATTTAACAACCAACGATTTATGATTCTCGCGCCATTATAAACCTTTATGTCTTGGATGAGCTTTCAAGCTTTGAACCGGAAGGTGTTACACTTTTGGTTAGCTTTTCTACTAGTTAAACACCATTGGTGATGAGACCACCTTGTGCCTTTAACGTAGTGACAATGCAAGGTATTTCATGGAAACTTTATTGCACCCATCGAGCGTGAACTTATTGTTATTTATAGCTAATCTTATCATTAACCTTGTATTTTGTTTTTCTCTTCCTTCTTGCGCATTGAGTACACCAAGTTATTCATACATTTGTACATTTATTAACGCTCCAGTCATAACAACTATCGATAAATTTCTGGTACACGAATCCTCATCATCCTTTTCATAAAACTTCCATTGATAAACCTCAGTTTGAACTTAGACCTTATAGCCTGTTTAAAATTTTGATCGTCTCGAATCCGAAGCATTATGATATTCGCGTTGCGCGTGTAAACCTCTCGAAGATCTTCACTAGAATAGTAAACCTTATGCATCTTACTGGTATTGTAAATGGAAACTCTTACACCTTTTGTTGTGCATCGTATTGAGGTTTTAATCTCTTACCCCCTTACATTCCAACATTTGGGAGAAACTCGATGTACTTTGTTTACGATAAAATATTCAACATGGTTCGACTAATGGCTAGTAATGGAAGGTAGCTGGTACGCCTTCAAGGTGCTAGTAGTGTGGTGGGTTAGCTGCGGTACACCCTATATATAAGCATTAGTGGCATGTTGAATATGGGACCAGTACCGGACCAAGGATTGACTTTAGAAGTCATACACAGGAGCTTCGTCATGAGAAACACCATCTAACAGGACTAGGTCCTCGACAAAATTACTTAATGCTACTTTCTCCGAGATTACGGATATCCCTTACGTATTCCTACCAAAAGAGACATATCCAAAATAATCAAACTTCATGCTTTCAATTGTCCGAGTCTAGAAGGAAACTTTTCTAAAGCGAATTTCCTGCCATGATTTAGACGCGAGTTCTGACTCGGATGAACATCAACGTTTTGAAAACCAGATATTTTCCCTTATGAATGACAAACCACCTAATCAAATAATCAACTCCAACTTTTAGAGTATGTGTTACTGTTAAGAAGCAGATCGACTTTTGTTGAATGGAAACTACTTTTCAGTCGACGGGCTTTTGATAAACTTTCTGGCATTCACGAAAGTGATACCTTCCCCGATCCATCTTTATTCAACACCCGATATGACATTTCGATCTGCAGTACACTTGCTCTAAAACCTAACCATAACCCATATGTACAACTATTGAAAGCCAAAACCACTTTTGGGATATCCTGATTTTTCTTTTGTGTTTCGCAGACATCCTTTTAAAACACTTTTGTACCCTATCTTACTTTTGAAGACCATTTGAACCGATGTTTTGACAAAAAAAAAAGTAATTATGACGCATAAAGCGCAAGAACACCAAGGAGATTGGGCACAGTGGTGAGCTTAAACAATGAACAATTCTCTAACGAGACGTTTGCTCTCTTTGATTGTATAACCGTTGACACGTTCATTTCGATATCTATTTACGCGAATTCATTGCCAAATCCTGTCAGGCGCGCTATATAATTCTCTCTGAATTTTATACCATCCATTACGTTATTTCCATCATCCCTGCTGGTATCTTCACTAGTGCCAGTTTAAACTCACATGTCATCCTTGGAATGTGTAGTTGCGATTGTCATAATCTTGCTATCTCGTCGCTTACTAGAATTCACGAACTAAGTCGTTGGCTCTCTTCATCGTGAATTTGCTATTCTCATGCATGATGCCATGCGTATTTTCTGCAGAGCGCTTTTCGATATTTGGCACCTCATAGTTTACACTTTTATTTTGTTGGATCTTCACTCTAATTTTTTTTTTTTTTTGATTCTTTAGCAAGGTAACATGCATGATGATATGTTGTACTGAACTCCAACTTGAATTTGAACCTAATTGTCTATGTTATTTCTTGAATAATTCTTAACAGAACTGAGTAATTCTTTTCTAAAAACAAACTGTTACGTGTTACCTTTTAACTGGCTGTGAGCTCTTGATTGGATTTCTCTTTGGACCTCAGTCTTTTTGTCATAAAAATCAGTGTGTGGCCAGTCATATTTTACTATGTGAGAAACTGTTGATCCATTTTAACCATGATAAATAATTCGTTTGCTTTTGACCTTCCCATGAGAAATGTTTACAAAACACATGTGCTTATGCATGCTAAATTTGAGAATCTAATCATAGGTATATGGTATAAAACAGATTAATTATTGAAGTGTTGGTTTAAACATAAGTTGTGTAGAATTGCATAATCAGTTAGGTGTATGAAACGCGTTCGGAACCAGAAAATGACGTGTTGTAAATGTATTAACTTGATTAAGTGTGAAAACCATACACCATACAAGGTCCTAAGTCTCCTACCTCGATGGGAATGACAAGACTGTGTGAAGTTGCCCCTGTCAACTTTGCACCGTATGGGTTGTGTTGGTAGTTTATGAACATATGTGCTAGAATTATGCTATGCTGGGGTTGTATGCTAGAATATAAGGTGTTGGGACAATTGTGTACGTTGTATGGTAAAACCTTCATGATATATTGCATGTTAGTACGCTTTGACCGCATAAACCTTTTGAAGAAACCTTCGTAGAGGCTCGTATGCTATTTGAACCGCTATCGCATGAAATGTGAATTTGGATGTTATTATGAACCATGTGAACTTATGTGGTCATGGTTTTATTAATAACTAAATCAACCATCGAGCCCTCATGTTAACTTGGTCAGACTTGTGTCAATTCTATGCTATTTGCTAGTTGATAGGCAAATTCGGACGTTTACGTTTTCATTGGACCTCGGGCCTACTAAACAAACACTGATTGACTTGATGTGCCACAATTTTCTCATACTCAAACTTCTTTCCCTCTGATTCACTTGAGTTACTAGTGAATGCGAATGTCTTAAGCAAAAACGAGACACTAATTAGGAATCTCATTCCTGATACCGAGCACAATAGCTGGAGACTACTCAGACATGTTATGTACCCTACTTCGCATTAAACTTTGATTTCAGGTATCTATGTAATCATGTCATTCTGTTTTGCCACTTGACACGATCCCTGTAATACAGAGGTTCGACTCTTCCCGTAGGAGAATGCGTGATAAGAAAAATCATTGCCAATCCTTTCGATTCGAATTCCTTTCGAAAACCTCTAAAAAAAATGTACATCTCCTTATCATCGGGTATATATCCTTGACCATAACATTCTTGACTCCTTTGGGGAGTAGGAAACCTGGATTCTTTCGGTACGTTGTCGTTAATTTGATTCTTGAATCGGTTGTTACCGACTTAAATTTCGGGACGAAATTCTTTCAACAAGGGGATGATGTGACGACTGAGAAAATTTTTCTTTCTTTTGTGACCAACTGGTTAACCACGTTATTCAATTTTCGGGACGAAAATTCTTCAACAAGGGGATACTGTGACAATCCGCCTTTAAAGGTCTTTCTTGATTTAAATAAACTTAAATTAAAATAATTGTCGTGAGAAAAATTATTTTAAAACTATTATAAATGTCGTGTTAACATTTATGTGTTGACCTAAGCAATTAGGGTCTGTATAACCATCACTACACGAGCATGTTTTTAAAGTCTATATGTTTGATATTCTATGATTTTACGTGACAAATGTCATTTAAGTATAAGTTGTCTTTTATAATTTTATATGAGTTTAAACACGCAAGAATAGATTTGAGTCTATGATTTTATGTGAACTTAGAATAAATAATTAAGGATTACTATTTATAATTTTATGGGGTTGTCTAAGGTTTATATTTTTATAAACATTATACGCATATTCATCGTTAAAGTTATCTCTGTTAGCTCCGTTAAGAGTTCGTTAACGTTCTATTTGTTTTAAAAACTTTGGGGGACTACAAATATAATTACCAAAACTCTTTTCTTACTATATTAAACATTGAGGGATTAACTTTGCAATTGTCCAAACATTGTGCCATTTTTGTAGATTCTTGAGGGTCCTTTCTTGCAATTACTCAAACTTAGTTTGAGATCACTTTGAAAACGGTCGGCGACGGATGAGTTAAACAAAACCGACATCGTAATCAAGAACCGACTTAAATCATCGGTTTCACCTTCCCTTGGATGACAATCAAGAAAACAACAATCATCCGGCACCTCGAAACACAAATCTCTCATTCTCTCGTCTCCTTTTTGCTCCCTCTCGTTGCCTCTCAAAGAACCGACACACACCACCCCCGTAACCAAGGAATCTGACCACTACTCCACCACTCGACCCCCCCTGTGATCGTGATCATAACAGCAACTGGCGGAGTATCATGGTTTGTTCCGGTATTAAGTTCGGGTTAGAAGAGGATACGAGTTTCGGGTTCGTTACGGCGTCTAAAACTCTTCGTGTCTCATCTCCGATTCGAGGTAAAGGTCTTCCCATGCTAATCGCACATTTCTATGGGTTTAATTTGAGTTTCGCGTTTTTCCGGTGACCGGACTAAAACTCCGGCCACCGGAGTTCATAAGGAAGAAGAAGAGGTCGCGAGGTTAAGGTTTTTGAGGTTTACTCTGCGGGTTATAACACAAACGGGCCGGGTGCCCTGGTGGTTAGGGCGTAGTACCTGTATCAAATTGACGCGAGTTCAAAACCCTCCCCCACCAATTCTTTCATGTTTTCTTTCTTTTCTCTTTTATTTCTGGTACTTGCCTCTGCTGTATAAATCGAATTTGATCTATAGTCTTAACCAAACAGAAGTCTTGGCAGAGTGGTTTGGTTGTGTGCGCTGGGGGCTGTAGGTCGCGGGTTCGACCCCAGCAACCTTCGTTTTTTTCCTATTTTTCTGATTTGTTGTGATTTTAGGCCTCTAGTGGCTTTGGACTTGTATCAGAACCATTTCTTTGCGTATACTAAACCCCCTAAACCATACTTTGAATTGTAAACGTGCCTAAACTTGTCGTTTGAACTAAGATATAGTTTTTAATAAATTCATATAATACATTAACTCAAAAATCATGGTTTTACATAAAAATTATGTTATATTTATATAAAAATAATTTTGTGTAGATTAATATATAAACATGTATCGTTGGTTTATTGAAACGATTAGATATTTTATGTGAACTTTTAAATATATATATATATATATATATAAATATATATATATATATATATCTTATCTATATATTTATTTATTTTGGATCTTTGAACTTAGAGAATATATATTATTGATATATATTATATTTTTTTTGCGTTATTTCGTTAATCACTCGGGTTTGGTAAACGTGTCATCCTCGACTTGTTCAGAACGTTGTGATGATTCGTTTTCGTCCTTTACGTAGACTTAGTCATTTTGTTTGAACACACACTTATATTCATATGCTCATTAGGTGTTTGGTAGGTTGCACAAGACATATTACTTGCTACTTGCTGTGTTATTTATCTGGAATTGATGTGCACCCGAAGGTAAGTTTCACGGCCCCATTTTACTTATTTTAATCCTGTTGGGGGAGATTAACATGCAAACACTTGAACTGTTAGATAATTATATCACCTGAATGATAGTGGCACACTTATGATAAAGTCCTCACTTTTAGAGTTACTGTCAATGTGACATCAGCGGGAACTTATTTGGT
Organism: Deinandra increscens subsp. villosa; assembly: GCA_039602395.1. Classification (NCBI taxonomy): domain Eukaryota; kingdom Viridiplantae; phylum Streptophyta; class Magnoliopsida; order Asterales; family Asteraceae; genus Deinandra; species Deinandra increscens. The sequence goes on from JBCNJP010000027.1 coordinate 105,746,565, forward strand.
AGATCTACTAGGCCTGACAAGCCCCACCCGGGTCATTCGCGCTGACTCGATTGGATATCGAACGGGTGTTATATACCTCTTAGTCTTAACGAGGCACAATTGAACTTGTCGAGCTTCAGTAACTGGATAACTAGTTTAACTAGTCAAACGTGCACTGATTTCTTGAAAATAGCCTAGCTAGCTATTGATATATTATCTAGAATTTAAACTGAACATGAACTTGACTGTTGTTGAACTGTCACCCTTGAACTTAAACTTGAACTGTCGATGAGAAGTTGTTTTACACTGAACTGGGACTGTTGTTGAACGGTCGATTTACATTAAACTGGAACTGTTTATAAACTGATAAACCTGTGAACTCACCAACCTTTGTGTTGACACTTTTTAGCATGTTATTTCTCAGGTTGCGGATGTTCGAGTGTCACGAGTATGCATGCATGAGTCTTGAAACACTTTTAATGTCTTTGAACAAGCCATGTCACCTTGGGTGACAGATTTTACATAAGTACTTTCATTGTATTTACGCTTCCGCATTTGTAAAACTCTAATTATATATTTTAATGAAATATGAAACGTTTTTATTAATTATTGGTCCTTTGGTGTAACTAATGGACGCCGATCCTGGTTTGTCACGCTCCCTGCAGTGCGTGATCGCGCGTGGGATTTTTGGGGGTGTGACAATAAAGCAGAACGTCAAACGAACAACGATCAGGTCGATCTTTCGATACGCAGAGAAAGTCCGATCGTTTGATAAAATAAAGAAAATCAGACAAGTTTAAATCTTTCAAAATGAAAACATGCATTCATCAGGATATCTCTTTATTCTATTTTTGGAATCATCACACAACCTTCATCAAGAAGCAAATAACCAAAGATTATCAGGCAAGCTTTATGTTTATATCTTACTTGCAGATATCAGATTAGTCATGCACTTTCACAGATGACGCAAGTACCTACAACCTTTAGACTTAATCTATCCATGGCAGATAACGTATATGCTGATCTACCATTATTTCTCGCTTTTGGCGGATCAATTTCTCAAATTTTCATTAAATTTTTTATATTTTCCAATTTTTCCCCCTAAAATTCAAACAAACATTATTTTTTGAATTTTCAAATTATCTCCCCCCTAAAAATATGAATGAAAGAAAATGAATAACAAAAATGAAAATGATCGATCAACACTTGACACATTGTTGAAAATGATTTTTGTAAAAATCTGTGTTTCAAAGATAGGAACGATGCATTTTAACTTAAATCAACCACAAGTATTCCACTGTTAGCAATTAGGCAATCACTAACAGGTCTTTTTGAAATACCTGCACACACTGGAAAATAATAAGTTTGTAAAACCCCGACCCTCATCCCCATTTGTGATAGGTCGTCCAATGTCTTCAACAAAATCGGTGTTGGGTGTTGAGACAACATTTGGTCTCCATTCTTGTTTTGGTTTTAAACTTTCTGGTGAACCATTGTCAACTGATGAGTGACAATCAGAACTACTACCCAACTTTTCTGAGTTAAGCTTCTGTTTCCATGTAAATTTAGAATTGGGTATTGGCTCACTAAAAATAATGTCATCAGGATCAACATACTTTGTATGTTTGGCATTTGATGATGAATTGTTAGTTGTCGTAGGGCATTTATTTGCATAATGACCCTTCTCACGACAAACATAACACAGTCGACGATTAGTTTTAGTGTTTGAAATCGGTTTTCCAAACTGATCAGTCGACCATCCATCATAAACTTTTGAAATCACAGGTTTAATTTGCTTTGGTTTCTGAAATTTTGGAAAACTTTTTGGAGAATCATAAAAACCAGAATCATCTCCATAACCAAAGAATTTATCTTGATGATAAAACCTGTTCGATTTAGCAGAATAAAATGAATCTGTATTTTTACCGCCTTGTGGTGTAGCATCAGATATGTAAGAAGACTCTTTAGAAGAAATCTTTTCATCTGCACATGGTAGAGATACTTTCTTCTTCCAAAACCGAGGCTTCTTCTCTGTAGACACCTTCTGTTTCTTTTTCTACTCATCTTTCAACTTCTTCTTGTTGGAATCATTAATCGGAACTTCTTTCCTTCATATCCCAAACCATCATTCTTCTGCTTAGGATGTTCTTTCAAAGAATGCCCTTGTGAAGCTAGACGAGAAAATTCATCTTTGATAGCTTTAACACCAACTTCCTTATTTAGTAAAGATTCATCAATCAGAATATCAGAAAATTCAGGAATCTTCACATGACCTGGACTTCCTTCAAAAATCTTTTCTTTATCAAGAAATGTAGACTTGGAATCAAACTTCAATCCTTTGCAATAATCAACCCCCTTTTTATTCTTCTTAGTCTTTGACTTTTGTGCTTTTCCAGACTTAACACCATCTCCTTCAGGAAAATCTTGCAACGTTTGACTTAAATCATCATTAGATGGCTTTTTCAGATCAATCACTTGAACATAAACTTCATGATTATCAACATCTTTACTTGGTTTGCCATCTCGTTCCATATGATACTGAGAATTCTGAAACACACTTGATGTATTGCAATTCTCAAGTTTTCGTTGAAGATCAAGCATTTCAATCTTTATCTCAGAAACCTTTGTATTAGCTTCAAGTAACTCCTTTTGAGAAGCAATAAATTGCTCAGACAACTCGTTATACTTAAGCTTTTGACTATACATTCTATCACATCCAGCAAGAACTTCTGCAGTAACCTTCTCTACCTGTTTCTTATAATACGCAACATCTTGTTTCAAAATGTCATTTTGACTTTGAACCTCACCTTTTTCATCACGTAACTTTGTGAATTCATCCTGAAGTTGAATTACTCTATCAGCAGCTTCGACAGCAATTTTAGTAACATTTTCATAATTCTGTTGAAGAGGATAACATTTTGCAAATAAAGCATCAAAATCTTCAACAACTTCCTTTTCATTAGCTTTAGCTTTATTGCACTCTTCAATTAACACTTCTTTTTCTTTCAACCAATCTTCCTTAATTTTAACAAAATCAGTACACGTTGTACACGAGGAAGATGCACTCTGTTGAATATTTGCTTCGTAACCATCAAGAATTTTATTTTTCCATTCCTTCAATTCTTTTCTCAGAGCACTATTCTCTTTAGATAACTTCGCTTCTTTCTTCACTAATTCTTCAATTTTACCTTTAAACTATAACTCTTGTTTAACCGTTTTCTGAGTAATTGTAGACATATGTTATTCACACTGTTTCTTTACAAAATCCCATATCAGCTTTGCGTTTCCATAATCTCTGACTTGATTTTTAAGAGTTATAGGCAAAGCTAGCCGAACAAGTACTTTGGCCTTTTCATTTTGATCATATGATTCCTTTTCTTCAATTGAAAAATTCCATCTCATCTTACACTGACCACCAAAAGTTGTTGGATACTGATATTCATTTGAAATCGGTAACCACAACCGTTTATCCAAGTCAACAATATATGCTCTAAAATTTGTTGCCCAACCATGATAATCTTCAAGAATTATCAACTTCGGCACATTCTGAGTATGTCTCTCAATAAATGCATCAATTGCATACATTTTAAAAATTGTGAAATTGGATAACAAAACTTCAAACTCGAAAATGAATGTCTTAGAATTTGATTTTGAAGATCAACTTTGAACGAACAATGTAGAACTCGTCGAGATGATCGATTCGAGTACTTATGGCTCTCGTAGCGATTTACGATGCAAAAGTTATGACACTTTTAAGAAACTGCCAGCGGACCAAATGTACCCAGCGGACCAAAATGGTACGGCGGACCAAATTTGTACTCAGCGGACCAGATTTGGTACGGCGGACCAAATGGTACGGGGCGGACCAAATGGTACGCTGAAACTGCCGCGGACCAAATTTGAAGATTGTCTTCCGAACCAGATTTGTTCTTCATGCGGACCAAAATTTCCAGTGGCGGACCAGACTGAAATAAACGAATTTTTCGAGTTTTTTTTATGTTTTGAGCTAAAATATGGATCAGGAAGGTGCGAAAACTCACTAGGAACATTCAGAAACCATTTTTTACCTCGAAAACACTCGTTGATGAAAAACCATAGAAACCCACTTTCTCTCACAAGAAAAATCAAGTTTTGATCAATTCAAACCAACAGAGTAACCTGGATTCGCTCTGATACCACTTGTAAAACACAATAACGATCTTACTACCGGATAAACCGATCAATCTAGTGTACGAGAATGTAGATAAGCTTTGTTTTATTAATTCACCAAGAAAACAATTACAAGGCTTTGGTTTCTCTCTCTAGAATACACACTTGGAAACACACACTTAGTGTAGATGAAATGATCAAGTACTCACATGCTAAGCTAGTCAACCTATTTATAGTGATCAACTTACCACTGGCGTACTAAGTTCCGGACCAATTGGTACGGGCGTACCAATTGGTACGGCGTACCATATGGTACGTACACCTTGGTAAGTTTACACTTAGACTCACAATGACACGCTCACTTAGATACATTACACGAGACACATTGTAGCATAGGAATATGTTCTAACAAACCGACCCTGTACATGTGCTTAGAAGAGATTGAGATCATTGATAACCCATTAAACCAACCCCCCATTCGATTTAGCGAAAAAACCGAGACTTTAATCTCAAATAACACACAAATGAACACCATAATGCAATCCAAGACCACCAAATGATTCGCAATCACAAGATCTACCTGTAGCAACAAAAATCTTGAGCAGAGGTTCGTTATATCTTGAGAAATCGAAGAAAAAACTACAGAGGTGATTTTAGGGTTTTCGGAAGAAGGTTCGTAGCTGGTACGCAGGTTATGCGTATCACGAACCAGAAGATTCCTTTTATATGTAAAATGGTCCGCCCCACGTACCATATGGTACGCCGGACCACTTTTTACCATTTTGCCCCTATTCATTTAACTTTGAAATTTTTCTCCAAAAATCACACTTTGTCAGATTAAGATTTGATGAGCTGATTTAAGCAACGATTGTGGTTCTTTCAACAACAATTTGCCATATCTGAATTCAGTTGATCCAAAATAACGCAGGGTGAAAATCTTTTTGACTTTTGTCAAATTTTATGTCAAAACACACCAAAATCTTTTTGATTTTTCGAACTTAAGCTAAAACACACCAAAAATCTTTTTGGAATTTTCAGAAATAAAAAAAACAACTGAAACTAGAAATTTAAAAGCAATAATTTATATTTTTGTGAGAAAGATCACAACGTGAGATCATACCAGCGATATGTACTTAACACATTTCAATTTCAATCTATTCAACATGCAAGCCAAGCAGTTCACGAATACAACATTTTCATGTTTATTTCTGTCAAATCAAATCAATTTCTACTGCTTTCTGATATGACTTAGGTATATTTATCAAGCATAGAAATCGTGGTACCCACAAATCCAAGTAATTTGAGAATCTGATTTTATTCTATTTTTTATTTTTCTTTTTCTTTTATTCATTCATGAATATTTACAGATATAAGTCGTTCGTAGTGTTTCTGTACAACCGTATACGGATCATTTCCAGATCATAGAATGATAGAGACGGAAGTTTGTCATTCAATTATAGTCAAATGATTACAATACCGAGAGAGTATACTTCAATTAAGCTCTGGAGGAGGTTTGGACAGAACCTCCTCTCTCTCTCTCACACTCACAAAGAGTAATGACCAAACTTAAAGATGTTCAACACACCGAACCTATTTATAGGTTAACCAGCTGGCGTACCACTTTGGTCCGTCGTACCAGTTGGTACGGGCGTACCAACTGGTACGCTGGTTGGTATGTTGACATCATTACATACATTTAATTATGATACATTCGCACAGTAACGACCACACACAGAAACTTGTCCTAACAAATTCCCCCTTGGACGTTACTGTCGAATGTAGATCTTTATATTCTAGCAATCTTCAGCCAGCTTGCTGCAGACGCCTCTATCTTCAGCAAACTCCCCTTGACTGAAACTTCAGGTATGCAGGAAACAGCTTGCAATTTTGTACAATCTTCACAACCAACAAAGTCCCCCTAGCTTCAAGCACAACACATCCAATTGGAACCGGCATATATGATAATGGTTCACTTCATCAGTTGTTACCCGGAAACTTGTAAACAAAATCCACAAACATCACCGCATTTGACAGAAATCTTCAATCTTCACCGAATTGTAATACATTCTGATCTTAATGAAAACAGACACGATCAAAATCTTCACTCATAGAAATTCCCCCTCAAAGTGAAATCCATCCCAATATATCAACAATCAAAGGCTATAACGTCAACTTCATGACTTAACAATGTAAGTTCCAAACCATAATCGAAAACTTTGACATATCGGTTTGCACGAACATCAGAATACACCACCTTTCCATGTAGATCAAAAATCACCATCATCCCTGAATTGATTGCTTTTGAATATTCACTTTTTCAATTATGAAACTTTGAAATTTTCAAGGGTCTCAATTTCCCTCTAAACAAGTGAAATATTTAAATCTTCCATATTCTTCCATTTGTGTAATCATATCCTTGTCTCTGAATCTCTGTCCATCATCAGAAAACACGTGTTTTTGAATCTCTGTCCGTCCTAAAAAACAATGACTACCTACAAACATCTCTTTCTGAAATTCGACATTTAATTCTCGACAAGTGCCGGAATCTGGAAATTCTTCAAACATAACAACCCACAGCTATCGAATCAAGGGTAAACCCGATAACTGATTTAAATCTTTGAAATTCTCATGACCTCTCCCCATACCCCATCGATGTTTATCTGAATTAACGGGGGTTCGGGGGAAGCGCCCCCGAGAAGCGGGGTCCAAGGGGCGGCAGCCCCTGGCGGGGTCCAAGGGGCAGCGCCCCTGGCTGGGGTCGTGCTAAAAATGCATCAGAGATTTGCGGCGGACCATAAGCTCCAACGTACGAAAACCTTCAACGGACCAATAACCAGCGGACCAATATCAGTGGCGGATCATTTGGTATGGCGTACCATTTGGTTCGGCGGACCATTTGGTACGGCGTAACCGTCGGAGGACCAAAAAATAACCGCTCCGGACCACGTTGAAGATTGTCTTCCGGACCAGTGGTACGGAGGAAGAACACACTGGTACGGCAGTTGAAGATTGCCATGCGTACCACCCGCGTACCAGCAGTGTATAAGATCTCAAAAACGCAAAATTCTCAAATTTCACTCCAGATTCAAAATGTTGTCGACTTTCTTCAATCAAACACTACTGTTGGGTGCAAAAATGACTCAGGAAGGTTCGATTCACCAAAAATCGACCAAAAACTCAAGGAGTCTCACCTAATTTGATTTTTTAACGTCTCAAAAACTTCAAAAACGAAAATGAGAGCTCGAGATTGAGCCAACGGCTCTGATACCAGTTGTACAACCGTATACGGATCGTTTCCAGATCATAGAATGATAGAGACGGAAGTTTGTCATTCAATTATAGTCAAATGATTATAATACCGAGAGAGTATACATCAATTAAGCTCTGGAGGAGGTTTGGACAGAACCTCCTCCTCTCTCTCTCTCTCTCACACTCACAAAGAGTAATGATCAAACTTGAAGATGTTCAACACACCGAACCTATTTATAGGTTAACCAGCTGGCGTACCACTTTGGTCCGCCGTACCAGTTGGTACGGGCGTACCAACTGGTATGCTGGTTGGTATGTTGACATCATTACATACATTTAATTCTGACACATTCGCACAGTAACGACCACACACAGAAACTTGTCCTAACAGTTTCATGCAAAAAGAAAGCAGAACCCTAAATAAACAACAATCAGGTCAATCTTTCGATACGCAGAGAAAGTCCGATTGTTTAGGAAAATAAGAAAATAAAAACAAGTTGAAATTGTATAACTCAACAACAATAGAAATTTTGAAAAACTAAAAAAGGTAGAGCAAACAACAGCCCAAAGGACTCGCTTAGAAAAGGATCTGAAAACTTAGAAAGCTCAGTTCAATAAAGAGCTCATCTAAGTTTCTGAAGGAATCAACAAAGGTCTCCAAAAAGAAACATCAGTGGATATCTAAGCTGAAAAAAAATTATGGGACTTACCGCAACATTGATCAGCAAGAAGAAGATCCTTGAAGAGATAGGAAGACGTCTGCTAAAAGAAGCATAAGATATACTAAGCCTTGTCAGACCAACCTAACAAGAAATCAAATGGCTTCAACCAACTTGGGAATTAAGCATTCCTTCCAAGAAGATGAGGTGAGAGAATATGAAAAAGAGTGGGAACAACCTCTTTAAAGATAAAACTCCAAAAGCAGCAGAACTCCTATTCAAACCTCAGAAGGTATGACTCCTCCTACTCCTCCATTCTCATCTTCAAGAAAAGCAGATGAAAAATCCACACCCTCAAAACCCCCTACCACTAAAGTACCAAAACATCTTCTCTGCCCAATGTGCAAAAACAAACGCATTCATCTTCATTAGCAGGATCATTCATATCGGCATCTGCGTTTGAAGATGACTATACCGAAAAACAAAGCATGCAACAAAATATTTGGGAAGAAGTAAGAGGGCTACAAGAAATACTTCTAAAGAGATAAGAAGATAGACCTCCTATGAATCCTTGATGTGAGTCAAATTATACATACTTTTATGGCAAATATCCCTCACAAAATGGATCAAAATAGGGTAACTACTAACGAAATAACCAAATATTGTTTCTTTTTAGGTTTTCTGTTTGATTCAGGTTAAAATCACAAAAGGAGCTAAAACAATAGGAAATAGAAGACAAAATACAAGATTGGTGATTTTTGGCCTAAGCACGGCCCATGCTCTACCAGGAATGGGTCGTGCCACCTTCACGCTTTTCCTTGAAAGAGTTGACTTCTTCCTCTGATGATACATGGGTCGTTCCCCTGGTCCACACGGCATGTTCCATTGTTGACTGTTGCACATGGCCCATGCCACTGATGTTACATGGCCCGTGCCTCTGTCCCAGAATTGTCCAAAGCGGTCGTCTGCCAAGCACGGCCCGTACCCTGCCAGGCACGGCCCGTGCCAGATGACATACACTGCCTATAAAATCCGCTCTCCTCCTCCATTTTCATTTGCTCAATTCTTCTCTTCTCCTACTTAATATAGATTAGTTAGTTGTCGATCCACTTGGCATTTTTCTTAGTCTTAATCTTTCAAGTTTGTAGGAATATTAATTTAATAAGAATTTGTTTAAAGTTTGTCTATAAACTACTAATTTCCTCTTAAGCAAATCATTAAAGGCATGCTTATGCTTGGCTAAACTCTTATACTCACTTGGGGATAAACGAGCATTTGGTTGGTAGGTAAATGAATTTACATATTTACCTCAATAACTTTATGAAAACTCTTCTAAATTGAAAGTGTATATTTTAACCTTTTTGAAAACATGTACCTTGCGTATTATAAACCATTTGAGGATTTGAAAGCTCCTCAGTCGGACTTGTGACACCCGACTGGGGGACGATGCATGATCCTAACGGTGACTCGCACCCCATGCATAGTAATATGTTCGTGAGTTTTATGTCTATGTAAACAAACACGACTTTCACGCTAACTACGGCCTGAAGGTACTGGTTGGGATTGGGGTTAGTAATATTTTGTCACTTCATGGAAGTCGGTGAGATACATGTTTGTGAACTTGGCTCTGATTACGACCACTCATGTTTATGCGAAAGTGCTACATGAAGGAAACGGACCTTAGACCCTTTTAAAGATAATTTTCATTATAAATTAATCTGATGCGTGGGTTGTTCCCTTGCTAGTTCATGACAACGTATTCGAGTGTAATGGTGCCAACGACACATCGGGCCTTATAACCATTTCCATCCATATTTACTTCATTTGCTACTTCCAGAACGGTCCTTTTGGATCCTTACGGGGAGATAAAAGGGACGAGAGATAGGGCTAAGGCTGAAAGGCGGCCTTCCTCTTCTGATAAGTAGAAATCTGAAGGTAAAGTACCTAAATCCATTTCACCAAGACCAACCATTGGTAATTTCCCCGAGTGATATTATCCTCCGATTAATTAAACTTAAAACCCCATTTTATCTACTTGTTTAATTTACTTTAATTAGTATATATCATCCCTCTCACATACTTAAACCCGGTTAAACTATTAATAAGAATTTTTACTCAAAAGCCTCTTTTTCCTTGTGTCCTTGAACGACCCTCGATCATCTTACTACTACTATACTGCTCCACGATGGGTATACTTGTCCATGTTGTGTGGTGAAATAGTAGTTGTAGTTAAACAAGGTTTTATAAATTTAAAAGCTTACGTACACAAAGTGTTGAGAAAACTGTGCACACCAAGCTTTTTAGCGCCATTTCCGGGGACACAAACGAGGATTTTTTAAGAAAAAACCGAGTTAACGGTATAGTCTTTTATTTTTATTTATACTATTTTATTTTTTTTCTTAGTTTTTTTCTCCTTAAATCTCTTTCTAAACATTCTCTGAGAAATATTTTAAAGATGGATCCAAATTCTGAGGAATATTTTGGTTATAGAAATGAAAGACCCGAATCTGCATGGTGTCAAATCTGTGGTGGACTTCATCCCTACTTGGAATGCCGCATACTTCTTGATATGCTCCCATTTCTAAAGACAGAAGATAACCCATCAGACGAAAGGCCTTCTCATTTTCTATATTCTCCTTCATGCGATCACAATAGTGTCTCCTGCCAAAACCATAATCAAACAACTTGGCAAGAGAACACTAGAAGGCCGTTTGAAGAAGAAGAACTTACACCCTCATCTTCAACCCCCTGCCGTCATGACTATTTCTCTTTTTGTATGTGGTGCACTAAATATGACAATGAAGAAACGAGCATAAATGAGCACACACCACAAACAAAAGAAACTTCTTGTAACCCACCTGATATATTCCTCGATGTAGAGACCATAAAAATCATAGAAAAACTAAAAGTGCTCAAGGAATATTTTTCACGGTTGAGTTATGGAGAAGAAGAAATAATCATCAAGGAAATACTATCGGATGATGGAACACACAAAGTTCTCAACCCCCCTTGTTGTTTTGACTCAAAGGAGTTAGATGCATTACTTTTGATTCAAGATACGCCTCTTAAAATCAATGAAATAGACAAGAAGACACCAGAAGTGGAGCTACCAGAAGAGACTCTCAGCTATACTCCTACAAGTAGTGTTGAGAAAATCTTACCAAGAAAGGTACACATTTCCAAACCATCTCTGAAAGATCTTTCTAAAGTTCCGACAAATGCAAGATTTTTCAAAGATATGGTTACATCTCCTAGATTAGAAGAACTACAGCATGTTATCTTTACTAAAAGTCAATCATTACATTTTAAACACCTTTCTGATAAAAATTCAATTCCATGTTTTATCAAAAAGAAGCACAAAACTGCAATAGTTAATGATAGTTTTTTAATAAATTTAATGCCTGCTAACATAGTCGGTAAGCTAGACCTAGGAGAAGTAATCCCTTTTTGTCTGCCCCTCATTCTTTCTGATCGAACTACCCGTCACGGAATGGAAATATTAAAGGATGTCTGATCCGCGTTGACTCCGTCAATATTCCATCTGATTTTTCATCCTTGTTGATGTCCCACTCGTTCACGGAAAATCACTTTTAGAAACTGGGAGCTGTTATCAAACCGAACAACAAAGAGATAACGCTAACACTTGGCAAAAACAAGATCTATTTAGAGGTCGAATGATCTCTGATTCATCTGTCATCTGATGATCCTTTTTGGCCACTGGTAGATGAAGATGAGAAACCAACCCAGGAAATCCCGGAAGAGGAGGAAGACCCACCTCCTAATGAAAATGAAGAATTGTGTGAGTCCATCCAAGCAATCAATCACAATGGAACCAGAAGAAAACCTCTCTGCAAGCAAGGTATTTGCTGAAGAACCGCCTCCACTGGAACTTAAGGAGCTACTAGAACATCTGGAGTATGCCTTCTTGGATGATGCTCAATCTTCGCCTGACATCATCTCTACATGCTTAACCTCAACAGAAAAAGAAGCATTATTAGTTGTGTTAGAAAGACATAAAAAGGCCATAGCATGGCGACTCTCTGATATCAAAGGAATTAACCCCTCATTCTGCACGCATAAGATCGTAATGGAAGATGTATACTTAACGATTGTCTAGCCGCAGCGTAGAGTTAATCCGAACTCTCAGGACGTAGTTAAGAAGGAAGTCATAAAGCTTCTTGAAGCTGGTCTTATATATCCCATCTCGGATAGCCCTTGGATGAGCCCTGTTCAGGTGGTACCAAAGAAAGGAGGGGTGACTGTCATCACAAATGACAAGGATGAAGCCATTCCTACTCGAACAGTCACTGGATGGAGAGTTGGTATAGAATATCAAAGGCTAAATGACGCCACCAGAAAGGATCATTGTCCTTTACCCTTCATTGATCAGATGCTTGTGCGTCTATCTGGGTACATGTACTATTGCTTTCTTGATAGTTTTTCTGGATATTTCCAAATGCCTATCGATCTAGAGGACCAAGAGAAAATCACTTTTACTTGTCCCTAGGGCACCTTTGCCTATGGACATATGCCTTTTGGGCTATGTAATGCTCCTGCTACATTTCAACAGTGCATGGCTGCCATTTTCCACTATATGATTGAAAAATCCATGGAAGTTTTCAAGGATGACTTTTCGGTCTTTGGCAACTCATTCGATCATTTTTTGCATAATCTGGATAAAATGCTTGCTCGTTGTGAAGAAACTGATCTAGCCCTCAACTGGGAGAAATGCCATTTCATGGTTCAAGAAGGCATAGTTCTTGGCCACAAAATCTCCAAGGTTGGATTAGAGGTGGATAAAGCCAAAATCAACACTATCTTACACCTTCCACCACCTTCCTCAGTTCATGTTATTCGTTTTTTCCTCGGACACGTAGGATTCTATCGTCGGTTCATCAAGGACTTCTAAAAAATTTCACGTCCTTTGAAGAAGTTGCTCGATAAAGAAGTTGTCTTTGACTTCAACAAAGATTGCATGGAAGCTTTCACCACTCTCAAAGATCTATTAGTTAATGCACCAATCATGACCGCACCAGACTGGCCTCTTCCCTTCGAGATCATGTGTGATGCGAGGAACTATGCTGTGGGAGCATGTCTTGGTCAACGAAAAGACAAACACTTTCGCCTAATCTACTATGCTAGCAAAACGCTTACAAGTGCTCAAGAGAACTACACAGTTACTTAGAAGGAGCTGCTGGCAGTGGTGTTCGCATTTGATAAATTTCTTTCATACTTGGTGCTATCAAAAATCATTATCTTCATAGATTATGCTGCTATCAGATGCCTATTCAAGAAGCAAGATGCGAAGCCAAGACTCATACATTGGATCTTTCTGCTCCAGGAGTTGGACATTGAGATCAAAGATAAGAAAGGTGCTAAAAATACTGTTGCTGATCATCTATCCAGATTAAAAGGTACAGACAAAGGCGAAGAGATCAACGAAAGATTCCGGACAGAGTACTTGGAGATGATAGATACTTCCCCAGAACCCTGGTATGCAGACATAGCAAACTACCTCGCCACGATAATCATTTTAAAAGGGTTAACGTATCAGCAACGAAAGAAGTTCTTAATCGATGTAAAGCATTACTTCTGGGAAGAGCCATATCTTTTCAAAATGTGTGCTGAAGAACTCATTCGAAGATGTGTCTATGGACCTGAAACTGCCAGCATTCTTATACATTGTCACGCAGGACCTTATGGAGGACACCACGGAGCAAACGCCACCACACGGAAAGTCCTCGACGCTGGATTCTACTGGCCCACAATATATAGGGATGCACATAGATGGATACGGATATGTGATGCTTGCTAGCGGGCAGGAAACATCTCAACTAGGAATGAGATACCACAAACCGTCGTCTAGTTTGGTGAAGATAATGGTTTTACATATTTACCTCAAGGTAAATACGAATAAATTTATTAAAACTCTTATAAATTAAAAGTGTATATTCTAACCTTTTTGAACAAATGTACCGTGCATATTATAGACCATTTGAAGAGTCGAAAGCTCATCAGTCAGATTTGTGACACCCAACTAGGGGACGATGCATGATCCTAACGGTGACTCAGACCCCATGCAAAGTAATACGTTCGTAAGTTTTATGTCTATGTAAACAGACACGGATTTAAGGCTAACTACATCTGAAGGTACAAGTTGGGATTGGGGTTAGTAATATTTTGTCACTTCATGGAAGTCGGTGATATACATGTTTGTGAACTTGGCTCTGGTTACGACCTCTCATGTTTGCGCGAAAGCGATGCATGAAGGAAACGGACCTTAGTCCCTTTTAAAGATAATTTTCATAATAAATTAATCTAATGCGTGGGTTGTTCCCTTGCTGGTTCATGACAACGTGTTCGAGTATAATGGCGTGGACGACCCATCGGGCCTTATAACCATTTTGCATCCATATTTACTTCATTTTCTACTTCCAGAATGCTTCTTTTGGATCCTCGTCTGATAAGTAGCAATCTTAAGGTAAAGTACTTAAATCCATTTTACCAAGACCAACCATTGGTAAGTTCCCAAAGTGATATTATCATCTGACTAATTAAACTTAAAAACCCATTTTATATACTTGTTTTAATTTACTTTAATTAGTTTAAACTTTCCCTCTCACATAATTAAATCTGGTTAAACTGTTAATAAGAATTTTTACTCAAAAGCTTCCTTTTCCTTGTGTCCTTGAACGATCCTCGGTCATCTTACCACTACTATACTGTTCAACGATGGGTATACTTGCCCATGCTGTGTGGTGAAATAGTAGTTTTAGTTAATCAAGGTTTTATAAATTTAAAAGCTTATGTACACAAAGTGTTGATAAAACTATATATGCTATATGCACACCAGTCCTCTCTCAAAAAAGGTGTATGACATGGTTCTTAAAGGCCAAGTTGAAGAAGACTCCATTTACACCATGCCAACAATAACAGAGTTTGTGCACATTAAGCTTAACTAACGCCAAAGCATCTCTGGGTGGATCACTTCAACAACTATAATGTCACTACACTTGATAGAAAATCAAGGGAGTTTACAGAATGAATCATATTCAGTAATCTCATTTTTAGATACTTTTCTTATGAAACTTCAAAAAGTGAAAGGATCAGTGCAGCCCTGTACAAAGGAATAGAAGCCGGAAAAAGGATACTCAGAAGGCAAGCTCAAGTAGTGTCACACCCCGGTCAACGGATTCGGGTATGGGCGAGAATGGAATCATAGTCGCAGATACATAGAACGACTTTTAATAATTTCAAATTTCATAAAAACATCACATCATTTCATTGCAGCGGTGCTGTTCGAAAAAAAAAATTTCATTGCAGCGGAAAGAGTAGTGGAAACGATAATGTCTTACATTTGAAAATCATAAAGTCTTAAATTAATATTAAAAACATTTCATTTGGGATAGTTGGGACTATGACTCCGTAAGTAGGTCCGATAGCATGATGAAGCCCCATTTGCAAGTCTTCCATTGTTTGCCTCAATTACCTAAGAAATCATGAGTTTAAAAGGGTCAACATAAAGTTGGTGAGGTTCACAGGTTTATGAATCTACATTTAAAGTTGGTAAAACAGTTTCAGTATACTTGAATATTACATTTGTTTACCGTTTTGGTTGTATGAACTCACCTGAACCTTGATTTCAAATACTAACGGTTTACCCACCCATAGTATCGAACAGAGCAGAATAACTGACGTGTACCCCCAGACAACCCGGAGTCGGAACTGGAGCTACCAGTTAGGGTAGGGTTGTCAACCCAAATAGATCTATTCACTAGCTATCGTTTCGTACAGAACTAATTGAAATCAATTAATGGTGAGATACGGTTGTACAAACGTTTATAACGATAATGTACCATAATTGGGCAATCAGTAAGAGAATAAGCAGTCATACGGCTAACAGATAAACAATAATATTAAGTAAAAAGCATTTATCAGATTTCATGATTTCTCCCCCAAAGTATAAAAGCAGTTAAAAGAAAAGGGGCCGAGAAACTCACTGGATCAGCAGGTAGTCGGTAAATAAACAGTGTAGGAACGGTAGCACGTAATGTCCTAAATAAATAAATAGGCACATGCTTAAGGTCTACAATCAATTGAGTGACATAAGTCACCCAAGTGATACCGGTCAAGTCTTGACATTTTAATTCCGTTTGTATTCGTTTAAAAACCTGTTAGCTTGTATTTATTAAATAAATACTTTCGTGATGATTTATATTTATGTTCAATAAATATAATAAAGATTAAACATTTTTTAGTTCAATCAAGTCCTGAACATCGAGTTAAAAATAATAATGTTTATTATTAGTTTCATGAGTTCTTATAATTATTTTTAAGTAAATAACCATGTGTATGATTTGTTAATCATGCAAGTTATAATTATCTTTAAATAATTATGATTAACATTCCTTGGTGAACCTTTATTAAATCAAAGTTTAAACCCTTGTAAATAATTATTAGTCAAGTGAATAATTATTTAAAGTTTATTTTATTTCAAAACATGAATCGTTTGAAAGATTTAATTTTAAGTCACGACATTTAGTCATTTAATATTTTAAAATCGTTTAATATTTCATTTGTATGAAATATTTATTTCTTTTTAAAACGTCATGAGAAATATATAATTTTAAACATCACTTGGACTTATAGATTTTTTCTTTTATCGTTTTATAGAACGAGTCATGTCTCTAAATAAATTCTTGTTTCGACGTTATCGCGTATATCGCCGTGTTGG
This sequence comes from Deinandra increscens subsp. villosa, assembly GCA_039602395.1. Classification (NCBI taxonomy): domain Eukaryota; kingdom Viridiplantae; phylum Streptophyta; class Magnoliopsida; order Asterales; family Asteraceae; genus Deinandra; species Deinandra increscens. The sequence goes on from JBCNJP010000027.1 coordinate 105,763,335, forward strand.
TCCCGGTTTTATTACTACGCAACGTCATTATGTCTAGATCGTTTGAGTTTATCAAAATGATCGTAAAAATTTATTAAGTCTTCCAACATGTAAGACTTGTCTTTATTTTTTTTATAAAAATCCTTTATTTTTATAAAAATCCACATTTACTCATAAAAGACAAATGTTAGATTTTCTTGCCTTTTATAGTATTTTTGGAATCTTTAAAATTTATAATAAGTCCAAGTGTTTTTAATCATTTGACATAAATGATCTTTTTACCATTTTTGGATGAAGTTTTATAAAAAAATCCATGACAAGAACTTGTCATCTTTTATTTATTTTAATCAACCCAAAGCCACTTAAATAATCATGTGACATGATTATTTATTTTTTTCTCATCTATTAACATTTTTGTTATGCTCATAAATCTACTAATCATGTTTATGTCCATATCTACTAACACTTAGTGTTAGGACCAATTTAATAACAATCTACTAACACATAGTGTTAGGACAATATTAAATAAATGAAAATCAACTAACATTTTTATGTTAGGACAAGATAAATAAAAATCAACTAACACTTATCAAGTGTTAGGACAAATTAAATAAATATAAACATAACACCCATTTTAATGTTCTTTCTTTCCTTTAATTAACTAGTAAGATTTAGTTAGGCATTTTAAATCCACTAACACTTTTATGTGTTAGGATCAATTTATACATTTACTTGATGGTTCAAGAACATTTAACTCAACTAGTGAGTTTTTATAGATTAATCAATGTAGGGTTTTGTTCTTGAACCCAAGATACACAAGAAATGCATAAATTAAACATGGATGATCTTGGTGCACATGGATACTTTCCTTAGATTTTTTCATGTGTTTCACCCATTCCCTTGGCTCTTTTAAGTTCCTAGAACACCAAGATTGAATGTTTAAGATCATGGAAGAATGGGGGTTAAAGAAGAGAGATTAGATGCTTTAAATCAAAGATGCAAGTGCTGGTTTATTATTGTTAAGACTTGTAGGCATTATTTGGGTGTAAAGGTGTAAAGAGAAGTGAGTTAGAAGACTCAGAAAAGAAGGAGGTTGAAAACCGAGAAGGAGAGGAAGGAGGTGGTGGTCCGACGGTGGTTCCCGGTGGGTTGGGCGGTCTGGTAGCTGGGCTGCGGCGGCGGAACAGTGGCTACCGACGGAAGCTGCGGCTGGAGGGGGGGTGGTGGTCGGCCGGCTCAAGCAAAGGGAGAGAGAGGAGTGAGTGGTGTTGGTTGTGTGGTGTGGAGATTAGCTTGGGGGGTCTCCTTCTTATAACCAAAAGTTGGTTTATTAACCAATGGTTAATGACACTTAGTCATTGTCCCCAATCAACTTCCTAGACTAGGTGAGTTATCCATTTCTCATTCCTCCAATTAATCCATGTGTAGGTCATTTATTTTTATAAATTTTACTTAAGCTTGTTAACCAATTGCAAGCTTTTATAAAAATATAAAATGGTTAGAGTTGATTAAAAATCAAAACTTTCTAAAATATAAACCAAGTGTATTTAAACAACAAAGGTGGTGGTTTTGTTTTTATAAAAGTTGATGGGGCAAGATTCTTATAAAAATGGTTGTGGGCTAAAACCTTATAAAATTCACATGGGCTAAACAATTTTATTTAAATTGTTTTACAGTTGGACCGAAGCCCAAATGAAATGAGGAAGGGAATCGGGCCGAAGCCCAATAAAATCGGGCTTGAGGGTCGGGTTGGGCCGCGAAGGGAAAAGAAAATGGGTCGGGTTCGGCTCAGGCCGTTCGGGCCACGGGTCAGACTTCTGGGTCGGATCGAACGATCGGTTAATCGGGTTGAGTCATTGGATCGAGTTTCAGGCTCGTTTGGATCATTTTGGGCTTATTAGGCTTAACCGGGCCCAATAGGTTTAACAATTTTCTCGTTTGGCTAAGTCTTGACAATTGGAAACAATTTTTTTTTCATAAAATGTTTATGGTGAATTGATTGTATCAGTTTTGGTAAGAGTCAACTTTTTATATTTATATTTTTATTATTAAAGTTCCATATTTAAAATATGAAAACCTTCATATTTTACGGGTTTATGTTTCCGGTACAAAAGCGGGATTTAAAACACGTCATCGGTTATCAGTTCAATGTGGTAATTTAACAATTTAATCATCTAAATAAAACACGTAAATCATTTAATTATAAAGTCAAAGGAGAGAGGTTTGACCTGTTTTGGACGAGGTGTCACATTCTCCCCCAGTTAGAAGAATTTCGTCCCGAAATTCAGTTCTGGTTACTGGTGGATGCGACGTTTCCAAACAGACGAGGATACTTTCGACGCATATGGTCCTTGCGTTCCCAAGTGTACTCCAGTCCTCTCGAGAGTTCCATCGCACTTTGATTATAGGAATGCGGTTATGCTTCAACTTCTTGATTTGTCGGTCAAGTATTTCGACAGGTTCCTCAATAAAGTGCAGTGTCTCGTCAACTTGAATTTCATCAAGTGGGACGACGAGCGTTTCATCAGATAGACATTTCTTAAGATTACTAATGTGAAAGACATCATGTATGCTGCTTAGTTCGACAGACAGGTGTAGTTGGTAAGCTACTGGTACGATGGTCTCAGTAATCTCAAAGGGACCAATGTAACGAGGGTTGAGCTTTCCTCGTTTGCTGAACCTAATGACACCTTTCCAAGGTGACACCTTTAGCATGACGCAATCACCCTTTTTAAAGGACAAGGGTTTGCATCGGTTGTCGGCGTAGCTCTTTTGTCTATCTTTGGCAGCTTTCAGACGATTACGGACTTGTAAGATTTTCTCAGTCGTTTCAAATAGGGGTGTTCAAAAATATCCGAGTCCGAATCCGTATCCGAATTATCCGAAATTCCGTATCCGAATTATCCGAAAATTTCGGATATCCGGAATTTCGGATATCCGAAACTCGGATATTCGAAAATTCGGACTTGGACTTGGACAAGAATTTATAAAATTTTTGGAAGTTTCGGATACCCGGTATCCGAAAATTTAAATAAATTAAAATAAATTTTATATTAAAAAAATAAGGAATTATTGAATACTTGGACTATGTTTATTTGTTTTGTCGTTTTTTAGGTCGAACTTATGTTTATTTGTATTTAAATACTTGGAATATGTTTATTTGTTTTGTCGTTTTGTCGTTTTTTTGTTAAATTGTGGTTTTTTTTAAAAAAACTGGATTTCCGGATATCCGTTTTAACTATCCGAGTCCAGTCCGAAATTTTGGATATCCGAAATTTTGGATATCCGAAATTTCGGACTTGGACTTGGACAACGAAAACTGATATCCGAAATTTTCGGATATTTGAAATTCCGGGTATCCGGTTTTGAACACCCCTAGTTTCAAAGATTAACTCGGGACCAGTTAACTGACTATCTCCAATCTCAGTCCAGCAGAATGGGGGATTTACTTTCTTCCATAAAGTGCTTCAAATGGTGCGGCTTGAATGCTGGTGTGATAACTGTTGTTATAAGAGAATTCGGCAAGAGAGAGATGCTTATCCCAATTGGGTTCGAAATCAATTACACACGCTCTCAGTATATCTTCAAGTGTTTGGATCGTTCTCTTCCTTTGGCCATCTGTCTGTGGATGGTAGGCAGTACTCATATCGAGTCGAGTACCCAACGCTTTCTGTAGAGATCTCCAAAAGTTAGCGGTGAAACGGCTATCATGATCGGGTATGATAGATATATGCACACCGTGTCATGAGACGACTTCCTTAATGTAGAGTGTGGCTCATATATCCATGTTATCCTTCTCTTTGACTGGCAAGAAGTGCACAGATTTTGTCAATCGATCTACTATCACCCAGATAGCGTCATATCCAGATCTAGACTTGGGCAATTTCGTGATAAAGTCCATGGATATTTCTTCCCATTTCCATTCCGGAATTACAGGCTGAGTCAATAATCTAGAAGGTTTCTGGTATTCGGCTTTGACCTTCGAACACGTTAAACATTTGCCGACATAGGTGGCTATTTTGGCTTTCATGTTAGGCCACCTTAATTGTTTCTTCAGACCGTGGTACATCTTATCTGATCCGGGATGAAATGAATATCTTGACTTGTGAGCCTCATCGAATAGTAATTGCCTTAACCCTCCATAGACAGGCACCCATAGTCTATCCGTGAAGTTCTTGGTTCCATCAGGTTTCCGTCTAGTGTCTTCTCCATTCCCCATAAACCTTCTTCTACTAGGTTTTACAGTTTCAGGGCTTCAATCTGAGCATCACGCACTTGTGAAGTGAGATTCGAGCATATGGTCATACTTAATGCTCGAATACGAAGTGGTTTGACGCATTCCTTTCTGCTTAAAGCGTCAGCTACAACGTTAGCCTTTCCCGGGTGATAACGAATCTCACATTCGTAATCATTTAGCAGTTCCACCCATCGGCGTTGTCTCATGTTCAATTCCTTCTGATTGAAAATGTGGTGGAGGCTCTTGTGATCGGTGAATATGGTGCACTGAGTACCATAAAGATAGTGCCTCCTGATTTTATGAGCAAAGACAACGCCTCCGCGTTCCAAATCATGGGTCGTATAATTCTTCTCGTGAATCTTCAGTTGTCGTGATGCGTAGGCGATGACCTTCTCTCATTGCATTAGTACACAACCTAAACCTTGATGCGATGCATCGCAGTATACAACAAAGTCTTCGATTCCGTCAGGTAGTGATAAGATTGGTGCATCTCATAGTTTTTGCTTCAACAACTGGGCTATCTTTGAGAAATTCTCAGTGAATCGGCAGTAATAGCCAACGAGACCTAAGAATTGTCGAATCTCGGTTGGAGTCGTGGGAGTACTCCAATCCTTGATTGCTTCAATTTTTGTGGGATCCACGTGAATACCTCGATCGTTGATCACATGACCCAAAAAGTGTACTTCGCAAATCCAAAAGTCGAATTTGGAAAATTTCGCGTAAAGTTCTTCCTTCTTTAACAATTCTAGGATAATCCTCAGGTGTTGTTCGTCTTCTTCCTTTCTACGGGAGTAGATAAGAATGTCGTCAATGAACACGATAACAAATTTACCCAGATATGGTTTGCATACGCGGTTCATTAAATCCAAGAACACAGCTGGTGCATTTGTCAAACCAAATGGCATTACAAGGAACTCATAATGGCCATAGCGTTTATCGAATGTTGTCTTCGAAACATCTTCATCTCTAACTCTGAGTTGATGGTATCCTGATCTCAGATTGATTTTGGAGTAGAAGCTTGATCCTTGAAGTTGATCAAATAGGTCATCGATCCTTGGAAGCGGATAGCAGTTCTTTACGGTCAGCTTTTTTAGTTCCCTGTATTCAATGCACATCCGGAATGTTCCATCTTTCGTCCTAACAAATAACACGGGTGCTCCCCACGGAGAGTGGCTTGGATGAATGAAGCCCTTATCTAGTAATTCTTGTAATTGACTAGATAACTCTTGCATTTTGGAGGGTGCCAAATGGTACAGAGACCTGGCAATGGGGGCGGCACCGGGTGCTAAGTCAATGTGAAACTCTACTTGTCACGTTGGAGGTAAACCTGGCAAGTCTTCGGGAAAGACTTTCGGGTATTCGCAGACAATGGGAACATCTTCCATTCGTTTCTCCTTTGGTTTCTTCGCAGTCACGTGTGCTAAGATGGCGTGGCATCCTTTACGAAGTAATTTCCGTGCCTTCATGCTAGATATGAGATTTAGTTTGGTTCCACTCTTTTCTCCTTGCACGTTTAGCGTGTTGCCATCTGCAAGTGGCACTCTAACTATTTTCTCATGGCACACAATTTCTGCATGGTTCCTTGATAACCAATCCATACCAATGATTACATCAGAACTTCCTAATTCAACGGGTATCAAATCAATGCTGAAGGAAAGATCTGAGAGTTCTAGTGAGCAATTTTGATAGATTATTCCAGTTTCTACTAATTCTCCGTTTGCTAATTCTACTGTGAACTTAGTGTCTAAGGCAACAGGAGTGATTTCAAGTAATTGGCCAAATTTGGTAAACACAAAGCTTCTATCGGCACCAGTATCGAATAAAACAGAAGCATAATGATTATTTAGTAGAAACGTACCCGTCACCGTGTTGGGGTCACGGAGAGCGTCTCCGGCATAGATCACAAAGGCTCTTCCTCTAGCCTGATTAGCATCCTGGTTCCTTGCCTTCGGCCAGTCCTTCTTATAATGACCGGTGGCCCCGCAACCGTAACAAGTGCGCTTCGGATAGTTACGTGCTACATGCCCTTTCGTCTTGCAGATATTGTAGTAGACGTTTCCACAGTCAAGGGTGTGGTGGAGGTTGCATTTGTTGCACAGGGGTGCACCACCGGTATATCCAGTTTTTCGGACAGCATGAGTAGGGGTTGTAGCAGCATAGGCTTTTACTGGTTCGGCTTCCTTAGCAGGGGTATTTTCTTCACGATTCTTCCAGAATCCTCGTTACCACTTATTGTCAGGCTTCTTGCTTGAAGAGGGAGTGGTACCAGCATTAGGGGATTTTCTCTCAGACTGTTTCTTGCCAAGGTTCACACCTTGACGGTTGGCTTGGTAAAGAAGGTTATGTGCCAGACGCACAACATCCTGAAAAGTCTGAGGATTTGAGGAAAGGACATTCCCCTGGATATGCGGCGCAAGTCCCCAGATGTACCGTTCAATTTTCTTGTACAGCAGAGTGATCATGGTCGGACAGAGATGAGCGAGCTCACGGAACCTTTTGGTATAGCCAGCAACATCGGCTCCATTCATGGATAGGTTCCAGAACTCAGCTTCGAGTTTCTGAAGTTCTTCTCTAGGACAATACTCATCGCGAAGTAGTTGTTTGAGTTCGTCCCATGTCATTGCATAGGCCAAATCAGTTCCCATAACATCAGCATGGGAGTTCCACCAAGTCAGAGCACTATCAGTAAGTGCGCATGTGGAATATTTAACCATATACTGCTCAGGGCAGTTGCTTATGCGGAAGACGGACTCCATTTTCTCAAACCAGCGAACTAAACCAACAGCGCCTTCAGAACCCTTAAAGTTCGAGGGTTTGCAATTCATAAAGTCTTTATATGAACATTCACGGGGGCCTGCATTTGTTAGGTTGAAACGTTTGAATACAATTTTTGGAATTGTAGTCTAAGGTTTTCTAACATCGGTTGATTCGTTCTTACCGCGTGCCCCATCATCGTTTTGACGTTGGGTTTCAGCAGCAGCTACAGTTTCAGCGACGCGATGAGCAATCATCTCCTCGATTTTAGCAGCGGTCATAGCAGAAGGAGGTGAAGTGTTCCTGGTGGTTCGGCATTGTGGTGGCATGATTTCGCTTTAAGTTACAATTGTCAGCATAACAATATTTTAGATAATATGTAAATGGGGTTATCACATGCTCGAGAATAACTGCCACGACATACATCAATTACCATAACATATGACGCGCAAACGCAACCAAGAAACATAAGATAGAAAAGAGGAGGTAACGTAACGTGCCATAGCAGTAAAAATGATAGAAATAACATAACCATAACATGATAATAAATTCATATAACCATAAAAGACATAATATTAATCATATCATACTACAACCATTGTTTTCCACCATATTACAGACGAAACATACCAAAAGAAACAAGTTTTCATCCTGGGCTCGTACTCCCGGTCATACATCATAATCAAAAGATACTAACATGTTTCATCTATAAAATGGCGCTCCAAAAGACTAGGTCAAATCTACCTAGAAGGGTGGTGGTGGTGGGGGACCTGGGGGCATAATAAGGAGGTGGTAACCTGGGACATGGCAACAAGGAAGGAGAGGAGTCGTCCAGATATGAACTCCAGTGTGGCGACTCTCCTCTGCAAGTTCTCATGAGAGAGAAGAAGATCGGTGGTGGCCATGCTAACCCCGGTCATGTGGGCATGGATGATCCTCATGGCGTCATCAGGAGCTCCCATACGCCCCGTCAATCTAGCTATCTGGTCCCTAAGGTCCTAACCTCATCAGTAGTAAGGAACTGGGAAACAATCGCGTCTAGCTCTCCAAGGTCCGTCTCAATGCGCCTCAGGCGGGCTCCCCAGTAAAGGGCGAGATACCCTTCGGGACACGGCGGGAGGGATCGGGGAGAGATGATTCGCACGTGCATAGCAGCTCGGGAACTCCTCCAGGATCCGCCATGTCTGCACCTGGTCCGGTATCCAAGCTAAGTTGGGTAGCTTGTTGGTCCGAGATCAAACCAAGAACACGATATCTAATCACAAACGAGTGCGGAATCCTCGTGAGTGATTGATTCAAGAAACAAGTAAAAGAAATAGACACAATCTAGAAGAAATATTGAATCTTGAATGAATATCACTACTTGTTGAAGCTGATCGTAAACAATGAGAAATCCTGAAATCGTAAACTGCCAAAATTTATTAGAAAAGCTTACTTGAAACATAAACATGAGGTGGTATTTATACCACCTCTTACAAGCACATGGGCCAATCATAGACACTAAATAAGCCCAATCATAAACTAATAATCAGCCCACATGGCCTATAAAATAAACTAACCAAAGCCCAAACCTAACAACAAACTAGCCCAAATCTAATGTTCATGCCTCAAATAACTATAGCCCAACAATCTTCCCCTAGGCATGAACCATTAGTCCACCTATGGCAGCTGCAGATCGAATCTGTACGTGTTCTGCACATTATTTGACCACCATCCGTTCTCCACGATCCGATTTGCTGTTCCATGAAAGATCCCTACCCTGATAGCATTCTCCATGTCGTTCTCATCCAAATCTAAGCAAATCGACCGGATCATAGAACCGGAATTGCCTCATCCTTGTGCAAAGCACCACCACCTCATGAGTTGTTGGGTCATAACACCAGCAGTCAAAGTTTTTGACAAGTGTATTGCAATTTTTGAAGTTCAACATATTTACAATTTTGCCATTAGAATTAATTAAATCTTGTGGTCCACGTTATCCGAATTTTTGAAGCAAGAAACGGCCACTCAATTTTAGTTGGTGCAAATTATTTTGGACGGGGTTTTGATCGTTGAATTTTTCTGCACCTTGTGGAGTAATTCATTTTTTTATTTTCAAATTATTTTTGTTCCAAGTGTTTCAAGGTGCTACTAACGATTTTTTGTGAGTTTCGTGTGAGATTTTTTTACAGGTTACAAGTGTTGCAGAAGCAAGAAGCCCGTGTTCTCTAAGCTATTCGATCGAAAATCTGTGGCTTGGACCCTTATTTCGATCGAAATTTTTGGCTTTTCGACCCTGTTTTCTGCTTTTCGATCGGTCTGTCTGATCGAAAAGTCCCTCCTGTTGACCCTTTCCGATCGAGAAAGCCCCCTCAGTGGCTTTTCGATTCGTTCCTCTTGCTCGAAAAGTCCCCTAAGTGACTTTTCGACCAGCCTGCCCAATCGAGAAGTCCCCTTTTGTGACTTCTCGATCAGTTACACCAATCGAGAAGTCCCCTTGTGACTTCTCGATCAGCCTCCATTGATCGAAAAGTCCCCCTGTGACTTTTCGATCCATTGTGCTTCTTGATCGAAAAGTCCCCTTTGAGACTTTTCGATCCAGCCCTCACTTTTCGATCGGATCAGACTTTTCGACCCGCTTCATCCCGATCGAAAAGTACTTTTCGATCAGCTTGTTTCAGCCGTAAACCATTTTTCGATCAAGCCACTTTCAACCGAAAACCCACTTTCCGATCAAAAACCGTTTTCAATCCGATCGAGTCTTTCCGATCCAAATCTCAATCAAAGAAGACCATGGCACACATTCTGCCAGTTACCACTGCATCTACCAACATCAATGAGATATGTTGTAATCCCAAGTGTGAGTCTAAAGAATGGGAACGTAAGTTCACAAATGAAACCCTAAATCGTGAAATTTATGCTAGAGATCTTAGGGAGTATCAAAGTAAGGCTAAAATATATAGAGAGAAACTGGAAGCAGCTAAGGTAGACATAAAAAATCTTCAACGTGATGTTAGTAATAAAAGCACCTATCTTGGGCTTGCTAATGCTAAGGTAGAAGAGTTAACCAAGGAGGTTGAGGAACTCAGAACCAAGCTTGACTCCTCCCAATCTGTGCTTGAGAAACATCAAGTTATTCAAAAGAAAATGATGGACTCTCATCGTACTTTATTCAAATCTGAGGAGCGACTCGAGCATGTAAAAGAAACATCTGGCCTCGGGGATGTAAATTTTCCTCCCCCATTACAACATGAATACATCAGAGTGCCCCAAACTGCCGATGAATTGTTGAAAGAGTCACTTAATGAAGCAACCATGGTGTATGGGCCTCAACCTATGCACAAAGATGAAAAGAAAGCCACAGACGCAACTCAGTCAAATGACACTACTGAGTGTGCAGGTTCAAGCTCTAGTGAAGTGAAGAGAGCTGATGAAGAAAAGTTGACTCCTTATCCAAAGATCGAGACTCCTTATTCGAAAGTGGTGGATGAGGTAAAGCGGGAACGTGTGGTGATGACTACAAGACCCAATGGTAAAGATATTCATGACATCTGGGTCTATGTTTGACCAAAAACCAGATGCTGGCTATGAACTACCATCCTTCTCCACTAAGTTCAAAGGCTTGGGTCATGATGGTGGTTTATCATCTAACATTAAGAGCATAAGGCCCAAGATCACCATCAAGCCTCCAAATTCCGTTCCAATCAAGATTGAAAGGCCCAAGGTGACAAACAAGTCTCCAAACTCATCAGTGGGATCATGCAATGGCAACACAACTTTCTCTCAGAAGCCAGAGGGCCCAAAAGTTCAACTTTCTGGTTTTCCTCAGTTTTCCACAAATCAGAAAAGAGTCAACATAAATGGATCAAGGTCAGAAAGATCGAACAACTGGAGATCTGGAGTCTTTCTAACATGCAACCGAATCTCAATGCCTCTCCTTCAAAGCCATACAGCTCAAACGGTCACACTTCTGACTTCTACCTGAAGAAGCAAACGTTGCTTTAATTGTGGCAATCCTGGTCACATTGCCCGAAATTGTCTCTATCGCCCCTATGAGCCATATTATCCACAAAGTCGGAGTGTTTCGTCTCGGGAATCACTTAAGTCTAAGCCAATGAAGGTGCAACCACCTAAGGCGATGAAGACTGTTTCTCCTAAGATAAAACCCTCTGATCAACATTGGGGCGCTGCCAAAGAGCAGAGAAAATTTTCGAATCAAAACTATGTTTTTCCAAATTTTGAGAATTTTCATAAAAAGGTGAAGAAACCGATTTCAAAACAACACAAAGTTCGACAAACCTAAAGTTACTCCTCCAAAGGTAACTAAAACTGTTTTGAAAAAGAAACCTGATATGAAGAAGGTTGAAATACCTAAAGTCACTACTTCAAAGGTGACTAAAACAACTTTCAAATCACCTGGAATTTGGAAACCAAAATCAAAGGCAGCCACACCCCCAATTCCTGATATCACAAGGGCATGTTCTTAAAAGAAGTTTCTTTCATCGATTCTTCAGGTATACCCAGAACCACAATGGCCTGGGTACTTATGGCTAACTGATCTCTCACCTTGT
>JBCNJP010000027.1:105775354-105797417 GCA_039602395.1 Deinandra increscens subsp. villosa
AACCATAGCCCAACATAGCTCGAACACATAGCGCCGCTTGGGCGCAGGCTCCTCAGGGGTGTCTCCAGCCACACGACTCCGGGATGGGCCAGACGCCCGTCCCGGGGTATATCCCCGTCTACCGCCGCCAAGAGTGGCGATGTAGGTCTTCACAGACCGCTCGCGGTCTGTAAAGGGGTCAGTGGTGCTCGAAGCACCAATAGGGGCCACACTGCCAGTAGTGGTGGTGGGAGCAGGGTAGTCCAGGGAGTCGTCGGAGGTCAGGGGCCTAAGTGGCCTCAAGAAGCTGGATGGGATGGTGGACAAGCGAACAGTACCAACCGTGGCCGCCTCGGCCTCAAGACTAGAGGGGGCGTAGTCCTCAGGCGAGGGCGTGTAGTCCTCTGGCGAAGGGGTGTAATCCTCCACGCTCTATTCCCATCAGAATCAGCAATGCAAATAACTTCCTTAGAAGTCATGTCTGGGATAATATTCCAACAGAAACAGTGGTCAGTAACATCATGATAGTATAGAATCTCAATTAAAGGAGTAATACATAGGTAACACATAAGCTAGCATAAGTAAACATGTTGAAGATAAGGTCTTGCATGCAAATGGTAGCTTCGGAGTGGGTTATAGTCCAGGTTCAGTTTTTTTTTGTTTGTCTGTTTATCGTGGTTCGCTATAACCACGGCTCTGATACCAATCTGTCACACCCCGGTCAATGGATTCGGGTGTGGGCGAGAATGGAATCATAGTCGTAGATACATATAACGACTTCTAATAATTTCAAATTTCATAAAAACATCACATCATTTCATTGCAGCGGAAAGAGTAGTGGAAACGATAATGTCTTACATTTGAAAATCATAAAGTCTTAAATTAATATTAAAAACATTTCATTTGGGATAGTTGGGACTATGACTCCGTAAGCAGGTCCGATAGCATGATGAAGCCCCATTTGCATGTCTGCCATTGTTTGCCTTAATTACCTAAGAAATCATGAGTTTAAAAGGGTCAACATAAAGTTGGTGAAGTTCACAGGTTTATGACTCTATGTTTAAAGTTGGTAAAACAGTTTCAGTATACTTGAATATTACATTGGTTTACCGTTTTGGTTGTATGAACTCACCTGAACCTTGATTTCAAATACTAACGGTTTACCCACCCATAGTATCTCGGCCGACAGATACCGAACAGAGCAGAATAACTGACGTGTACCCCCAGACAACCCGGAGTCGGAACTGGAGCTACCAGTTAGGCTAGGGTTGTCAACCCAAGTAGATCTATTCACTAGCTATCGTTTCGTACAGAACTAATTGAAATCAATTAATGGTGAGATACGGTTGTACAAACGTTTATAACGATAATGTACCATAATTGGGCAATCAGTAAGAGAACAAGAAGTCATACGGCTAACAGATAAACCATAATATTAAGTAAAAAGCATTTATCAGATTTCATGATTTCTCCCCCAAAGTATAAAAGCAGTTAAAAGAAAAGGGGCCGAGAAACTCACTGGATCAGCAGGTAGTCGGTAAATAAACAGAGTAGGAACGGTAGCACGTAATGTCCAAAATAAATAAATAGGCACATGCTTAAGGTCTACAATCAACTGAGTGACATAAGTCACCCAAGTGATACCGGTCAAGTCTTGACATTTTAATTCCGTTTGTATTCGTTTAAAAACCTGTTAGCTTGTATTTATTAAATAAATACTTTCGTGATGATTTATATTTATGTTCAATAAATATAATAAAGATTAAACATTTATTAGTTCAATCATGTCCTGAACATCGAGTTAAAAATAATAATGTTTATTATTATTTTCATAAGTTCTTATAATTATTTTTAAGTAAATAACTATGTGTATGATTTGTTAATCATGCAAGTTATAATTATTATTAAATAATTATGATTAATATTCCTTGGTGAACCTTTATTAAACCAAAGTTTAAACCCTTGTAAATAATTATTAGTCAAGTGAATAATTATTCAAAGTTCATTTTATTTCAAAACATGAATCGTTTGAAAGATTTATTTTTAAGTCACGACATTTAGTCATTTAATATTTCGAAATCGTTTAATATTTCATTTGTATGAAATATTTATTTCTTTTTAAAACGTCATGAGAAATATATAATTTTAAACATCAATTGGACTTATAGATTTTTTCCTTTAATCGTTTTATAGAACGAGTCATGTCTCTAAACAAATTCACTTATTCCGACGTTATCGCGTATATCGCCGTGTTGGTCCCGGTTTTATTACTACGCAACGTCATTATGCCTAGATCGTTTGAGTTTATCAAAATGATCGTAAAAATTTATTAAGTCTTACAACATGTAAGACTTGTCTTTATTTGTTTATAAAAATCCTTTATTTTTTTACAAATCCACATTTACTCATAAAAGACAAATGTTAGATTTTCTTGCATTTTATAATATTTTTAAGGAATCTTTAAAATTTATAATAAGTCCAAGTGTTTTTAATCATTTGACATAAATGATTTTTTTACCATTTTTGGATGAAGTTTTATAAAAAAATCCATGACAAGAACTTGTCATATTTTATTTATTTTAATCAACCCAAAGCTACTTAAATAATCATGTGACATGATTATTTATTTTTTTCACATCTATTAACATTTTTGTTATTCTCATAATTCTACTAATCATGTTTATGTCCATATCTACTAACACTTAGTGTTAGGACCAATTTAATAACAATCTACTAACACATAGTGTTAGGACAATATTAAATTAATGACAATCAACTAACATTTTTATGTTAGGACAAGATAAATAAAAATCAACTAACACTTATCAAGTGTTAGGACAAATTAAAGAAATATAAACATAACACCCATTTTAATGTTCTTTCTTTCCTTTAATTAACTAGTAAGATTTAGTTAGGCATTTTAAATCCACTAACACTTTTATGTGTTAGGACCAATTTATACATTTACTTGATGGTTCAAGAACATTTAACTCAACTAGTGAGTTTTTATAGATTAATCAATGTAGGGTTTTGTTCTTGAACCCAAGATACATAAGAAATGCATAAATTAAACATGGATGATCTTGGTGCACATGGATACTTTCCTTAGATTTTTTCATGTGTTTCACCCATTCCCTTCGCTCTTTTAAGTTCCTAGAACACCAAGATGGAATGTTTAAGATCATGGAAGAATGGGGGTTAAAGAAGAGAAATTAGATGCTTTAAATCAAAGATGCAAGTGTTGGTTTATTATTGTCAAGACTTGTAGGCGTTATTTGGGTGTAAAGGTGTAAAGAGAAGTGAGTTAGAAGACTCATAAAAGAAGGAGGTTGAAAACAGAGAAGGAGAGGAAGGCGGTGGTGGTTCCCGGTGGGTTGGGGCGGTCCGGCAGCTGGGCTGCGGCGGCGGGACAGTGGTTGCTGGCGGCAGCTGTGGCTGGAAGGGGGTGGGGTGTGGTGGTCGGCCGGCTTAAGCAAAGGGAGAGAGACGAGTGAGTGGTGTTGGTTGTGTGGTGTGGAGATTAACTTGGGGGGTCTCCTTCTTATAACCAAAACTTGGTTTATAAACCAATGGTTAATGACAATTAGTCATTGCCCCCAATCAACTTCCTAGACTAGGTGAGTTGTCCATTTCTCATTCCTCCAATTAATCCATGTGTAGGTCATTTATTTTTATAAATTTTGCTTAAGCTTGTTGAGCAATTGCAAGCTTTTATAAAATATAAAATGGTTAGAGTTGATTAAAAATCAAAACTTTTTAAAATATAAACCAAGTGTATTTAAACAAAAAAGGTGGTGGTTTTGTTTTTATAAAAGTTGATGGGCCAAGATTTTTATAAAAATGGTTGTGGGCTAAAACCTTATAAAAATTCACATGGGCTAAACAATTTTATTTAAATTATTTTTTAGTTGGGCCAAAGCCCAAATGAAATGAGGAAGGGAATCGGGCCAAAGCCCAATAAAATCGGGTTAGGGGCCGAGTTGGGCTGCGATGGGAAAAGAAAAAGGGTCGGGTTCGGCCCAGGCCGTTCGGGTCATGGGTCGGCCTTTTGGGTCGGGTCGAACGATCGGTTAATCGAGTTGAGTTATTGGATCGAGTTTCGGCTCGTTTGGATCATTTTGGGCTTATTGGGCTTAACCGGGCCCAATAGGTTTAACAGTTTTCTCGTTTGGCTACGTCTTCACAATTGGAAACATTTTTTTTTTCATAAAATGTTTATGGTGAATTGATTGTATCAGTTTTGGTATGAGTCAACTTTTTATATTTATATTTTTATTATTGAAGTTCCATATTTAAAATATGAAAATCTTCATATTTTACGGGTTTATGTTTCCGGTACAAACGCGGGATTTAAAACACGTCATCAGTTATCAGTTCAATGTGGTAATTTAACAGTTTAATCATCTAAATAAAACACGTAAATCATTTAATTATAAAGTCAAAAGAGAGAGGTTTGACCTGTTTTGGACGAGGTGTTACAAGTAGACATACAACTTGGTAAATAGGTAGATCCTCCTCTGCTGTTCTTAACTAAACCAAATGAAGATCTCTATCTTGGAGTCTCCTGGAGAGGATCCGGAACAGCGGTGATCGGTCAATATTCCAGACTTTACTTTAGAGATCACAAAGAAGAAAGAAGGTTCTTTAGACTTAATGAGAAACATAAATACACAAATCTAGCTCTAAACTTCTTCCTCTTCATACTGGACAAAGGCGGAACAAATGATAGAAGGGTCAAAGAAAGAATCAAGACAGAAGTATCCAACCTTTAGAAAGAAAGAAGCATCTTTTACACTCTACTTGAAGAATACAGCAAACCTTACAAACTCAAGATAAACTATCTTACTAGTAGAGCTAATCTAGGAAAATATGTGTAAAATAGTTGTACCTTTTGTCTTGATCAATGAAATGATCATTTTCTCTTTTTATTAGAAGAAAAGATCAGAAACATCATCAAAAGAGAAAGGACAAAAGAATCTGTATGATTTACAGATTCTGTAGTTTTATAGAACTACTTCGGAATTTCTGAAGTAAATTTGTATAACTCAACTTTTACAGAAATCCTCATTTCTGTAAAAAAAAAAAGGCTTATAATGGGAAGCATTCCTAGTCTTCCAAGAAGAGTCCTTAAGGGGTTCAAGACTTCCAGTAGATAAATATTACGAGAATTACAAAATGCCTAGGAGTGAAGAACACATAAAGAAGAATATCAACTTGATATTTAATGTAAAGGTAGTTGAAGACAGTTGAAAAGAGATAAATTGAATACCTTCAATCTCTATATACTTTGACACACTCCAAATTCAACTGCCCCTAACCACATTATTCCTTTACAACTTGCTACAATTCCTATAAATAGCAAGTGTACTTCACCAACAAAGGCAGGACATTGATACACAATTCACAAGCTTTTCAAAAGGAATTACAACTTACTCTTGTAGAAAAGTCTTTATGTTGATAAACTGTCATACTATAAACTTGTGTAACCCATTATTTACATTTGAGATATACAGAATAACCTTTTTATGAATTATTGTCTTCCAATTTGATTTACATTCCGCAACTTGCTTATCTTGTTTAAATCAAATTGTACCCATATTGTTAAAGAGACCCTCACGAGACTCAACACCTAGCACAAATGTTGTACAGAAAGATCACAACCTTAGAAAATGCAGAAATGTTTTATGACAGAAGAGTTACAGATCAAAGGCATCCACAAACCAGGTACCAATATTCATTTCTCTTACCTTCCTTGGACTATGACCTCTTAGATTCCAAATAACTCCCCACTTTTCAAATATTTCATGATAAAAACAACAAAAAGGCTAATAATCCAGATGAGTCACCTAACTCCCAAGAGGTTCCTTCGGCGCAAATGAATGATCACACACCCCAAGGACCCACCTTTAACACCAACCTGGACGCAACTTCCATTGTGGTGTAGTGGTAGGAAGCCTGTGTTCTCTACTTAAGACACAGGTTCGATTCTTACGGCAACACTTTGGAAGGGGCATTGGCGATGAGGAGAGACTTGGGGCTGAAAGGTCACAAGTTCGATCCCTGAGCTCCCAGGTTTTACCACCAGGCCGTTTGCGGAGGTGGATTTTCCTTGGAATGAGCTCAACTGGTGTAAATAGTCCCCGGGTTTTTCGGGGCATTCGTTGGCTGTTCAAAAAAAAAATAAATAAACCAACCTGGACAACCGCTTCAAACACCCACAAGCACTCCCCATAATTCTCCAATCTCCCTTTCATCGGCACAATCCTTATAGCAAGAAGCCTTCACCAACTTCCAAACACACCTTCACCACAGTCCACAAATTAACATTCCAACCAAAACCACAAATCACAAAATCTTCTCTGACTCGGTTAGTGAAGATGATGTAACAACAAATAGAGACCCTTTGAGTCGATGACACTTGGAAATGAGTGACAGAGATGTGGTCTCTGCTAACTAATCTGAGACCTCCTCTAAAAAAATCATGTAAATCCTTTCACAGGAATCCTAAAAAACACAGTAACTAGATCCTAACACAGGTATACTCACCCAACTTGGTAGGGCTATCAGGCACTAACAAATCCCTCAAGGGAAAAATTTTAGTTTAACAGAGGGACAAGTGTTGTCCCCTGGCATGTTACCCAAAGGAGCTGCCTCGAAGTCTAACTTAAAGGAATTCTACAAAAATTTATCATCTTTGTATGCAGAGTTTATAGAAGACCAGAAAACCAAAACTATATAACTCTCACAGAAAATTCTATAGTGATTATGTTAAAATCAACAAACTATTGGAGCATTCAACCAGCAACTCAGAAAGAATTTCCAAGCTAGAAAGGAAGTTGATGAAATTAGATCTGTAAACAATCAGAGGTTAGAAGAAATGGTGTATCAAATCAAAGTACTGCAGCAAAAGGATTGGCAAATAGGAGTTGGAGGGTCACAAAATATGGAATATAAAATCAAAGATCTTGTCGATAATGTTCAAAGGCATATGAAAACTTCACAGAAAAAGGGAATGAAGCCCTCATTTAGATCAAAGCAGAGTTCGACAACATCAACAAAGATATTCTCACTGATAGACAAAATATATCTCAAGTCATTACTGGTCAAATGAAATTGAAGAAAAATATCAACATACTAGTGAAAGAAGTCAAATCCACCTAATACTCAGCTACAACAAAAGCTCCAGAGAAATCAAAACAAATACCACCACCAGTCATTAACCTCGATAACTCTCCCCCCAAACAAGTAGAGAAAAGAGAAATATTCGTCACAGAAGATGAAACCTCATCAAAGAAGAAGAAGACAGAGCAGTGCAAACCTCATCTAAAACCAACAGATTCAATGCCCCTCCTCCTCCTCGACACCCTACTACCAGACATCATCCTCCATCTTCTCAACAAACAACAAAGGGAGGAGACATCATTCATACTGGGGGCTTTTCCAAATTCCCCATAAATTCAGACAAGGGGATAGGAAAGGCCATAGATGAAGGGGGAGCGCTCAACATGCCTAAAATGTCTACCCACTTCAGATCTCTAAATATAGACAATCACATGCAAGAAAAGAGAAGAGAAGATGAAATATGACATGAAAAAGGGGACTTTTCAGACATATATCTTCAAGAAGGGGAAGAACTAACATGAATGCGCCCTATGTAAAGAACAGTCTTCCGTGAATCCATCCTTCAGGAGCCATTTGAGAAAAGCTGGCTATACTCAAAGATAACAATCAAAGAACTACTAGAAATAAAGATCAAGCAATGCAAAGGAGTATTTGATCCCATCCAATACAACACTTATGTGACGCCCGGCCCCTTGGGGGCCGGCGCACCGTCGTCGGATTTACTCATCAACACATGATTTAATCAGAGATCGCAAAAATAAGGGAAATTAAAACTTTTATTTATTAATAACGATGATTCTTACAACGAAAGCATGAACGTAACATACGATATATTAAACATAAGGTAAACTAAAACATAAGATAAGTTATTCCAGCAACCAGCGTCTTCACCGCCTCCTCCTAGAGCGTAATCGAAGCTTGACCCATAAGTGCATCAGAACCTAGCATACATACTTTTACAAAGTCAGCTTACGCTGGTGAGTTCTACCGTTCAGTTCAAAAAATCGTTTTAGTGTTTACCTGTTTACAACATATATATTTCACATATAAAAAGTCCTGACACGTAATTATCATGATAATACAACCCACAATCTTAATCATGACCCTAGGCTTTAACTTCTAGGCCACTATATTTACCCGACTCCTTTATTATGAGAAGCCCTGCAACTGCATTCTCTAGGGCACCCCCGTTGGAGAAGCAGCGGTGTCCGTACACGGTACTCTAGGGCACCCCCATTGGAGCAGCAGCGACTCCTCATTCTTACTAGTAACCCTAGTCTTATCATCTGGGTTACCAACTCTTCCTATGAGAAAACATGACACTACATTCTCTAGGGCACCCCTATTGGAGAAGCAACGCCGTCCGTACACAGTACTCTAGGGCACCCCTATTGGAGCAAAAACAATTCCTCAACTCTAACCACCAGCTTATTACTTAACTCTATTTGGTCATTTTCTCGTCTTAATGAATTAATATTTGATCATGTATACTACCTACCCCTAGTTAGATAACCAAATGCTTTAGGTTTGTTATTAAACACTGATAAGGCATTCATATACTGCAGCAAATGAACATCCCCTAATTTACCGTAGGTTTATGTATACAGGATGTACCAAAGGCGTATCCTCCACACTTCCAATAAATCAGGTAACTTATACTCTTATGTATATATATAGGATGTACCGGCAGCGTATCCACCACATATTAATATAAGCAAATGCATCACATGTTCTCATATAATAATACATATTCACTAAATGTTTACTAACAATTCCCTTGTCACTTAGCTACCTAATTTCAAAGTAAGTATATACACATCACATTATAATCAACAAAATTGCATAACACGTATAAGCAATTCAGTAACAATTTCATCATATAACACGTATATATCAAGTCACAATAATCTTGAATATAATTTCACAAATATTGTATGTATACTAGCCCGAAAACATTTAAAATATTAAAACATTTAAAAGTGGGCTCATAGAACTCACCTTATCTCTTTAAGTGGTTTACTCGGACAGAACCTCCGTTATGGTCCATAATTAACCTAATCGCGTATCGGATCGCATTAATGCAGGGTCATTATAAATAATACCTATGTTTATCTATATCTTAGTATCTTAATAACATTTTATTAGGGTTTATCTCTTTTAAGGCCTAAATGACCAAAATGCCCTTATAGGCATCATAACATTTTTATTGATAATATGAAGACGCGCATTCCTATAAGTAAACGCTCTCCCCGGGATAACCCAGTGAGGTATTCCAGTTCCCAGTTCGGATTTATGCGACACCCCCGCTTTGCCAGAAACCCTAGTGTACAGGCGCTTACCCTTCCGATCCCATGAACTTCTAAATATCTGATTAACTCGGTATATTCAATACTTTATTATTTATCAATTATAAGTTCATATATACTTATTATATATAAAAACGTGTTCTAGGATTAAAAACCAAGTCCCCATACCCTTCGGATTATTTTATATTAATTATTCTTATTTAGAAACACTAATTTCACGTTTTTCTCGTTTTATTATCAAAACTCATTTTTATTTAAAACCAACTTAGGTTATTATCCATTATAACATATTATAATATTCTTTAAAATATCAAAGCTTAATTCAACACCGTTTACTCAATTTGGGCAGAACTAAGGATGAGCATTTTGTACCCGGTACCCGTACCCATACCCGTACCCATACCGACACATTGGGTACCGGTACCGGGATCCACTTTTGCCCATTTTCGTGCACTGGTACTAATGGGACCGAGACCAGGTAAAAATCAATAAATACCCGATTAGGTACCGAGTACCCGAGAATATGTATAGTTTTTTTTTTAATTTAATATATAGAAAAAAATTAGAGCTTCCTCACACCGGGAATTACGATACGTCCTTCTTGATTCTCCTATACTCCTTGCGACTGTCCAATCTCCTCCCACACAAAACCCTAGCAAATTAGTAGAAACCTCAAACCTACGTCCATTACTCCAATCACCCGAGCACTATTGTTGATTCGCCGGCATCATTCATGGCATCATTCTCTTTGGATGTTGAGGTTTGTCACATTGTCTCACACATAACTGTAGTTATTTCATGTTTTTATAAACACACAAATACACAATGATTATGTGGATAAACACCAAGAACACAACAACGAGTTTCTGTTTGGTTTTGTTAAGGTTCACAATTGAACTAGAATTGTTTAGTTGATTTTGTGGATAAATGATACGGACCCGACATAACCATCAACCTACGTTCACTCTTGAATTAGTCTTCAATTCCAAAACCCACTAAGTCCACGAAATCCACGAAATCCTTTCCCACTTGCTGCATATTTTCAATTCATATATTGATATTTACAATTTACTTGGGATCACTTTGATACGATCTTCTTAGAAGAAGAAGACGGGCAAAAACAGAAGTACGGTCGGTGCAAGTATTATCAAAAGGTCATTCGAGCTGATTCAATAAGAAACGGTATGAAATGTCTTATTTAACACTTACTATCTTGTACTTCGAATCCCGAATCAGTAGCTAAGAAAAATCAAAATAATTTAGCTTTTAAAAAAGAACCTAACGAGGAAGGTAGCCTTAGTGTTTGGAAGCATGATGAGGTTAGAATAAAATAAAGCTTTGCTAGACCTTATTGTTGTTCCAGAACTACCGTTTAAGCTTGTAGAGAACCCTGCTTTTGTTGGTATACTAACTCATTAAATGGAAATTTTAGTTTTCCCCCGCGTCATAAAGTATCTAGGGATATTGGAAAATACTTCATAAATGAAAGAGAAAAATTGATGGAGTATTTAAGTAAACCAACCACTGGCATTCACTTGACAACCGATACTTGGACATCATTATGTCAAAGGATTAATTATATGGTTGTCACCGCTCATTTCATAGATGATGATTGGGTAATACAAAAGCGCATTATTAACTTTAGGCTGGTTGGTAGTCATAAGGGGGATGATATGGATGAGGAATTGCTAGATTGTATTCGTGGTTGGGGGATGTTGAAAAATGTTATCACCATGACTGTTGATAATGCTAGTAGAAATGATAAGACTATTGAACTTTTAATTACTAAGTTGCCTAATTTGTACGATAGAGGAAAACATTTTCATGTTAGGTGCATGGCACATATCTTAAATTTGATTGTGAAAGATGGATTATCGGAATATAACCATCATGTTGAATGTTTGCGAAAAGCAATTAGATATATAAGAAATTCATCACAAAGAATAGCAAAGTTCAAAAAGTGCATGAAAGATTCCACAAAGAAGTTTTTATGTGGTGATTGTCCTACTAGGTGGAATTCCACATATGAGATGTTGAAAGTTGATATGGATCTAAAGGATGAATTTTCGGATTATGATATTGAAGATAAAAACTTTTTTCGTGACTTAGAAAGAATACCAGGAGATCAAGATTTTGATACGTGCAAATTATTGGTTCAATTCCTTGAAAAGTTTAAAGTTAAGACGGAAATTGTATCGGCAACTTCAAAGCCCTTGGCTCACATATTTTTTAGAGAAATCCTAGATGTAGATCGACATCTACGTGAGTGGTCGGTAAACTTAGAGTTTTGTCGTATGGCAGAGGCAATGCGTGAGAAATACGATAAATATTCAGGGGCGTATGATAAGCTCAATGACTATATGTATTTTGCCGTTATGTTAGATCCTACTATGAAAAACGTCTTTAATAAAACATAGTTATAAAAGGTTGATTAGGTATGGCATAACCAAAGAAAAGCCTATGTCAGGAGAAGAAATAAAAAAGAAGGTAGATGATATGGTGTCTTTAATCGAGAATAGGTTACATGGGTTGTTTAGAACCTATAACGAAAAGTTTGATAAAAATGAATGTAATTCGGCATCCCAAGATGTACAAGGTGAAGATGTGGTCGAATGTGATGATGGAAATGATTTTTTCATGGAATTTCTAAGTGTTGAAGGAAGTAACTTGGTTGAAAAGGAAACCGAGTTAAAGAGGTACCTTCAAGAGTCGTGTGTTACTTTTACCAAGGGGTTTGACATACTTACATGGTGGAAACAAAATGCCATTAGATTTCCAATCGTGTCTCGGATGGCTAAAGGTAAAATGTTTAAATTTTTAAAGTTATTATTAGATATGTGTTAGATTATATATGTTCGTTAACTGTTTATATTTGTTAGATATCTAGGCAATTCAAATTTCTACCGTTGCCTCTGAATCGGCATTTCGTACGGATGGTCGTGTAATAGATGCTTATAGAACACGGTTGTCACCAAAGATTGTCGAAGCGTTGGTTTGCACTCAAGATTGGGTCAGAATATCAAGAAAGTCAATTGTCGATGACATAGATGATATCCTAAAGGATGATGATATTGCCATTGGTAATAATAATACTAGTTCGTACTTGGTTTTGTTGTTTAAGAACATATACTAATTAATTTTTTATTTTTTTTGCTTGTTTTATAGAAATTGAGGATGAAATTAGCAAGCAAAAGGAAAAAGGAAAAGGAATGATGCATGACAATTAGAGACAGTGAAATTGAAGAGTTTCAATTTATTTTGATTGGTAGTACCGTACTGATATTTTGTGTGTGTGGTAGTTGGATCAGTCCACAACACTGTTACTATTCGAATGGCTGAACATATTATTTGGTGTGTGTGTTTTGATTGCAGCTTTTAATATATGATTTTTTGTGTTGTGTTTTTATTGAGTTTTGTTTATTAATTTTGTATCATGTTTGATTTGATGTAGCATATTGAACATACGAAAACAGGTAAAAATTTTGAAATTTGTTAACCAGATACCAAACAGGTATTTTACCCAAATCCCGGTACCCATACCGATATATCAGGTACCGAGACCGGGTACCCAATTTTTGTTTAAAAGGGGACCGGGTACTAACCGGGACCGGTACTGGTTAGGTACGGGTACGGTACCCTACTCATCCCTAGGCAGCACAACGTTATGAAAACCCTAATTTTGACCCATTAACAAAACCTCTACCAAAACTTTTCCAATTGTGAAATAAACATAGGACTTTCTTAGAATACATCATTTTAGGGTTACCTACAAAAATTCAGACCCTAATTCCCACCCGATCACCCGATTTTAGCGAAATAACCTTAAGAACCCTAATTTTCATACATTTTAGAAAGCATACTTAGAGATCGAATTAGAAATAACTGAAAGAAGTTATTTTAGATCATACCAAATAATGGGTGACTGTAGAAATTCAGCTGCTAATTCCTCTTCGATTGCTTGAATTGCTCCAACGAAGTTTCTGGTGCGTTTAGATGGTTTTCGGGTTATAATTCAGTGAATCCATGGGTGACTCATGATCGAAAATCAACGCGTAGGTGATCAATTCGTGCACTCCAAGTTGAATAACGTGGCTTAAAACGGACCAGGAACAATTAAGCTGATCTTCGATCCTTCGCGTATCGCGCACGGATCATGGAGGTGTCTCGCGATATGCGAGCCAGGGTATTCCGGCCAACTTTCCATAAATTACTCTTTTAGTCCTTGTGATTTGGTTTGGTGCATTCTAGCTCCCTATACTTTTATCCTTTTATCATTTTATGTACCAAAACATTATGGGACATATTTCTAACATTTTCTGAGGTTTCTAAGGCTCGGGATTCATTCTATAATATATATTTACTTATATATATATATTTATTTATTATTTGCTAAATTACGTTTTAGCCCTTCAAACTTTACAATACTTATCATTTTATGTTATGAATCATGTTAGGACACATCTTTACTATATTCTAAGCTTTAGAATACTTATAGACACGTATAATATCCGTATACGTTTATAACTGTGCAACAATTACGCTTTTAGCCCTTTTACTTTTCCGTTAACTATTAACATACGTATTTGCACGTATATATCCATCAAATGATTCATATATCATCATGTTATTCATATAAACAAATATTCATATCATAGTTTACTTTCTTAAACGTTTAACACATCCGTTTTATGCATATTTCATCATTTTAGGTATAAAACACGTATTTCTAATGCATGTAACCTATCTAATGCATAGTCTTACCATATTTATCAATTAAGCTCACGTATGTATAATATAAACACGTATTTACTACATATGTCATGTGTTTGTGATATTTGGGGTGTTACAACTTACCAAATGGCCATAACTGACAATGATGGTAAAACTTACTTCTTCTATGACATAGACTTAGATCAACTAATTCCAATGCATATAATGTCCCTTCTTAAGACGTGCATGCAAGCCAACTCGAAAAGTCCAAAAGTTCAAAGGGCTATTCATAGACTTAGAGAGGCAGGAGTCAAAATCTTCACAAGATATGCAAAGGCTGACTTCGAGCTTGGGTGACACATTGGCTAAGAGAAACTTCTGAATCAACCCTCAAACAAAAAACTGCCTGCAGGAATCACATGGAAAGGTTCAAAAAAGATCGGGGTAACTAGAGAAATAGGCACCTGCTTCATAAATTACGAAGGAAAAAAAGAGCTACTTCTGATTGGACCAAAACCACACGTATTCCAATTTATCTCTGGAAGTTATTCTACACTTTATTGGTTCAAACAACGATCAAGGTCCATAGGTTCAAGCAGCAAAAGCATTAATGATCAGGTCAATCAAAAAACTAAAGAAACACAGGGCATTTTACAAACAATTCTAACATGCATGCACAAAACAACTATCTGAGAAAATGATTGTCAAGATAAACTATCTGACTAAGGAACTCTCTTAAGATGCATTTGTAAATTTTTACTTGGTTGATCAATGCAAATGATCCTTTTTCTCCTTTATTTATTTTCTTCAAATACTTAGGGGGAGATTGTTAGGACACTCTTATGTAATAGACTAAGTCTAGTATTAGAAGAAAAGACTAGAAACATCCTAAAAGGAGAAGGACAACAGAATCTGTCGAATTATAGATTCTATGATTTCACATATAAACTTTAGAAATTCTGTAGTGCATCTATAAAACCCAAATTTCACAGAAACCCCTCTCTCTGAGAAAGGCTTCTGATGGGAAGCATTCATAGTCTTCAACAAAGAGTATAGAAGGAGTTCAAGACTAACAGAAGATAAAGATTACGAGAAGTAAAAAAAGCTATGAGTGAACAACAAGTAAAGTAGAAGACCCACTTGACATTTAATGCAAAGACAGTTGAAGACGGGTGAAAAAAGGTAACCTAAATACTCTCAAGTTATCTCCATATACTCTGACATAACCCAAATTCAGCCAACCTTAACCACTTTATTCCTTTACAACTTGCGATAAATAGCATGCGTTCTTCACCAAGAAAGTTAAGATATTCATTCACAATTCAAGAGTTTTTCAACGTGCTTATCACATACTCTTGTAGAAAAGTTCTTTACGTTGATTTATATTCATACTATAAACTTGTGTAAACCATTATTTACATTTGAGATATACAAAAAACGTTTTTACGAATTGTGGTCTTCCAATTTAAATTACTTCCGCAACATTGTTATCTTTGCTTAAATAAAATTGTGCCAACATTGTTAAAGAGCCCCTCACGGAACCCAACAATCCCCCATTCCAAAACATCTATGGGTAGAACACATAAACGTTTACAATGTTAAAACCTCAGATAACAGACTCAGGAGCTTCACAGATAAAGATCTTGAAAAGATGAATCCGGTACAACTTCTCTCATTCTTGAGTTATTTCATAGAAGAAAATTCAAGAAGCGAAAGGGTGTGCATTGCCCTTTATCAAAGCATGGAGGCAGGAAAAATGATGTACAAGAGACAAGCAAAAATTGGCATCAAGTTGGCTAAAGAATCTAATCTACCAAAATTAAGCAGCACAAAGCCAAATGAGGAATTTCCTCATAATGTTTCTTGGAGAGGATCAAGAGAAATAGTAGAAGGAAAAATCCTTGGAGTCTGCTTTAGAGATCACAAGGAAGAAAGCAAATACTTCAGGGTCAACCAAAAGTACAAATATACTGACCAAGCATTAAACTTCTTTCTGTTTCTTTTGAACAATTTCAGAAAAAATGATAAAGCAGCAGCAGACAAGATCAGTACAGAAATTCCAACTCTACAAAAGGAAAAAAACCATTTTTAGAAATCTCATTCAAGAATGTAGCAAACCCTTCAAATTCAAAATAAATCCTCAAACCATATGTGCTACATTAGAAAAAGAATTATAATTTTATTTTCGTTGATCAATGAAAATGATCATTCTCTTTTATTTATTTTCTTCAAATACTTAGGGGTAGATTGTTAGGACACTCCTCTGTAATAGACTAAGTCAAGTATTAGAAGAAAACACTAAAAACATCCTACAAAGAGAAAAGACAACAATATCTTTCGATTTTACAGATCCTGTGATTTCACAGATAAAATACAGAATTTATGTATTTCATCTGTGAAATCCAGATTTCACAGGAACTTCACTTTTCTGTGAACAACTTCTAATGGGAAGTAATCCAAGTCTTCAACAAAGAGTTTTGCAGGAGCTCAAGACTATCGGAAAGATAAAGATTACGAGAAGTAAAGAAGGCTATGAGTGAAGAACAAGTAAAGTAAAGACCCACTTGATATTTAATGAAAATACAGTTGAAGACGGTTGAAAAGAAATAAATTGAATAATCTCATTTGTCTCTATATACTCTAACACACTCCAACACTTTATTCCTTTACAACTTTCTATAAATAGTAAATGTTCTTCACCAAGATAACATAGACATTCACTCAGAATTCAAAAGCTTCTCAAAGTGATTATCACATACTCTTGTAGAACAATTCTTTCTTTTGATTTGTAAGCATACTACAAACTCGTGTAAACAATTATTTACTTTTGAGATATACAGAAAAAATTTATGAATTGTGGTCTTCGAGTTTGATTTATTATTTCCACAACATTATTATCTTTGTTTAAATCAAACTGTGCTAACATTGTTAAAGAGCCCCTCAAAGGACCCAATAATTTGTTTAGTAGTCGGTTGTTGTGGCCTTTAACTTTGATTCCATGACCCATTCGGATTCGTGAAATTCACTGAGGTTAAGGATAAAGGCCTGCTTGAAAGGGTATTGGGGAAGACCGAAATAGAAGGAACGGTGTTGTCAGCTAACCTCGAGAAGTTCGGCCATAAAGGTAAGATGACAGTCACCGATCCGGTGAAGCAAGTGGGGGCAGGGGCAAATATCAAAAGTCACCTTGGAGGTATTTCTTTGCTGACGCTCTTACTGGAGGGTTGCAGATGTCCAACGAGCCCATGGTGTTGGAACTGGGAAAGGGGTCTTTCCCTGGATTAGATAAATGGAGAAAGTTCTCTTTTACAAGGAAGATGAATGATCTTTGGACGCTTGTGTGCTGAGGTGTATATAAAATATGGCAAAATTTTTCATACCTTTTTAACGATTTTAAGCTTTTAATTTATAAACACGGTTTACTTAACGACTACTGTTTTACCACATTACACTGGCATATGCACCCATCGTGGAGCAGTATAGTAATGGTAAGTTGAATCGGGATTGTTCAACGACAAAATGGAAAATGAGGTCTCTGGGTACTCAGCCCGCTGTCGACATCTATCTATATCTATCTTTTAGTTTAAATTAGTCTTAGAAAGATGAAAACACTAGAGCGGGTGGATCGTGATCAGCTCGACATCATTGTGTAAACATAACGATGAAAAAAACGTGTAAATACAATACTCAATCTCATTCAATAAGCAGAAACAGTTTACAGAGACTCAAAGTACAAAACACGTTCAATCACACACACATAAGGAAACTCGTTACCTAAATTCAAACCTATCGACCTATTTATAGAAACCCCACTGTCCGAACTCTACTGCTGTCCGAACCAGCAATTCGGCTGCAGTTCGGCCAGGGTTCGGACAAGGTTCGGCCAACAGATTAATTACAAAAACTTGACATCTTCTAAAACTTTGTCTCATCCTGCATCATCCCATCTACAGGTATCAACAAATGAAAATAAAATACTAATAAGATGGTGTTTTTAAGAAATGTAAATCGAAGTTTAATACTACTTGGGAGAACGTACCATTGGTTAAAGAAGGTTGAATGAGTATTTATAATCCTGTCCTAAGATTATTCACTAGCAGGCAACTAGACCGCCTCTCAGCCTCAAATCTAGTATCACTACTCTCCCCGTTGATCGTTAGCAATAAGTACGAACCCTAGGGAACACGCCATATTGAACCAGCAGGGGAACAACCTTGCATGTCAAATATTTTATTATGAAAATTATCTTTTTAAGGGGTTAAGGTCCGTTTCTTCCATGCACCGCTCTTGCGCATGCATATTCGATATAACCAGAGCCAAGTTTACAAACACGTACTATCTCGGCTTCCGTGAAGTGACATAATATTACAACCCCCATTGCCAACCAGAGACTTTCTTCCGGCACACGCGTAGCCAGGTTTGCTTACATAGACGATAAGGACACCGAATGTATCATGTAGCATGGGGTGCGAGTCACCCGAAGGATCATGCATCGTCCCCCAACCGAGTGTAACAAGTCCAGTTGATGAGATTTCGACTCCTCAAATGGTCTGTGATACGTAGAGCATGTTTGGTTCAAAAGATCAATAATAAACTTTTAACGAAAAGGATTTTCATAAAGTTATTAAACACATCTTAAGCGAGTTTATAAGTTCATTAACCAACCCACCAAAGGTTTGTTACTTCCCCAAATAAGTATAAGAATTTAGCCAAGCATGGATTTAAATGTTGGCTTAAGAGAAAAAGAAGGATTCATAGACGAATACTTACAAAATCTTACTTAAGTTATAGTTCTTTTAAACTTGATTACAAAACGTAAAAACTCTAAATGACTTAACAAAACTACAAGAAGAGAAGAAAGAATTGAGAAAGCTGAAATGAGAAAGGATGGCTCTTTTTATTGGCAATCTGGAAGAATGGCACGGGTCATGCCCGTCAGAGACACGGGTCGTGTTGTGCAGGAGATCATTCGGGGGATCTTCTATTGGCGGGCACGGGGGTGTGCTAGTCAGTGCATGGGGCCGTGCCTGTCAGGGGTCACGGGCACGGGGGTGTGCTAACCAGGTTACGGGGCCGTGTTGTGCAGAGCTGAGTCAGAGTCGTTTCTTGAGGATGGACACGGGGCGTGCCTATGTTGAACACGGATCGTGCCTAAGCAGCAATCTTGGAACTTTTGTGTTTTTTATCTCTTTTTGTCCATAATTTGTTCCTTTTGCGATTTTTGCTTTGTTTAACCTGAAAAACTAAAAAGAAAGCAATATGGCTTTGTTTTGCTGTTAGTTAATCATAATTAAACCACAATGTGGGAGATATTCAATATAAAATATGTATAATTTGATGCATATCAAACATCCCCATACATAAACGTTTGCTTGTCCTCAACCAAAACTCAGTTTTGGACAGGCTTGATACTCCCAATGGCTTTCTCTGCTTGTGCCTCATAGGTATTGCACAGTATAAAAGTAGTCCTCCATTTTATTTTTAACATCTCATCCCATTGGATTATTTTATTTCCTTTGAAATACAAAAAATTATGACAAGCCTATTAGAATTTAGAGTAAATTACGCCAGAGGTCCTCGTGGTTTCACCAAGTAATGAAAGAGGTCCTCAGGGTTTTGAAATTATGGAAAAGGTCCCCGTGGTTTGTATACTTGTAACACCAAAGGTCCCTATTCACTAACCTCGTTAAGTTTTAACGTTAACTAAGAAATTTGGAATTAAAAGTAAGGGCAGTTGTGTAATTTTCCCTTCTATCTAATAGTGATATGCTATTGTGCGAATTTGAGCAAATCTTCCACAATAGCATATCACTATTAGATAGAAGGGAAAATTACATAATTGCCCTTACTTTTAATTCCAAATTTCTTAGTTAACGTTAAAACTTAACGGGGTTAGTGAATAGGGACCTTTGGTGTTACAAGTATACAAACCACGGGGACCTTTTCCATAATTTCAAAACCTTGAGGACCTCTTTCATTACTTTGTGAAACCACGAGGACCTCTGGCGTAATTTACTCTAGAATTTATTTTTATTCAAATTTATAACCTCACAAATGATCACTTAGCTCTCAGGGTTTTATCTGATTGTTTGGGTGAACACACATACCTATTTGAAGACGAATAGAGAGCATAGGCTTGACACGTGATCGAACATCCACAGATCTCACTCGAATCCACATAAATATCACGAGGGCTTAAAAGGGTAGGCTTGGGGTAGGGTTTGGATGTGTTTAAAAGAAAAGGGGTGAAAAGTGTAAAATAACAGTCTTTCGGAAATCTAAATTCTTATGACTTTTCAAAAGAATATACTAACTTAAGAGCTTCATGATTGCTCTTTTTATTTAAACATGTGGAATGTACTTTGGGAATTCCCTTTATTCAAACAACCAAAATTTTTTTAAGACGACAGCAACTGAGTGTGAATCCAGGACCCATAGATCAATATCATAGCTTTTATTGAAACTGAAAAAGTCATTATGTTTGGATTTTTATAGAAGAGCCGCTTTTTACGAAAATACATTTGAAATAAAGGGGTGAGTTGTTTCTGCAACAAGAGGGGTTTGAAACGAAAAGGCTTAGGCTCAAAGGGGCGAACTAGGGGGAGTTTATTTGTGGAGTGAAGGAAAAGGGTGGTTTGAAAAACGGAAAGTGGGGAAATCTTGGTGCCTCAATCATTTAAAGTATGTGTCTCCAATTTTGTCCATTTTGGAATGTATCTTCGTGTCAAGTTCTACCTCTATCGGATCACCAGGTTTCTCTCAAAATTTAGAACAAATAAGCATGTTT
Organism: Deinandra increscens subsp. villosa; assembly: GCA_039602395.1. Taxonomy (NCBI): domain Eukaryota; kingdom Viridiplantae; phylum Streptophyta; class Magnoliopsida; order Asterales; family Asteraceae; genus Deinandra; species Deinandra increscens. The sequence goes on from JBCNJP010000027.1 coordinate 105,796,259, forward strand.
ATAGGTGATCATGCTATAATAGGCTCAAATTCTCACTGAATATAGGGGAAGGGGAAATATAAATTTATTTAAAAATAAATTTGTTCCTCTTGTCATAACAAAATATTTCAAATTTTCTTTGAAAATTAAATATAATTCAATGAAATTTGAGGTTTTCTATAATTTGGAGGAAAACTTTTACGTGTACCGTTCCATTTGAGACAACAAATATTTGAAAAATTGGGTGATATCAAGGCTCGTTTTAAAGAGTTTTGTGTAAGGCCTAAATCTAGACAAGGCAAAGGATTAAGTCCTCAAATACGTCTCCTAGTATTTTCCCGTACCCACACTTAAAATGTGCATTGTCCTCAATGTACGCATACGTTAGTAAAAAGAGAGACAATAGACAATAAAAAATAGTTTGGGTTAAGAAAAATTTAGCAGAACTTCCTCAGTAATCTGATAAAAGTACCCATGGAATGATTACCACGCCATGCACTGTAACCTCCCTGTCCCAAACAGAATATCAAATGAGCTGGTACATGTTCATTTTCTTAAACAAAAGATTAAACTACTAAAATATAAAAATTAAACAACTAGATTAAACATTACGTTACCACTAAGTTAAACATACAAGTGTTTTATCAATTACATTTAGTCCAACATCTTAACCTAAATGCAATTAAAACACTCATCAATATAATACTTTCTTTCTAGGAATGCCCAAAAGTTCATCATTCAAACATCACATACAATTTATTTAATCTTCCTAAACTACTTATTTAGGTCTCCATCAAGTTTCTTCAAGACTCGCCACCTCAATGACCGCCGAGCTCGTGGGGGAGGAGTGGGACGTTATCATCATCACCAAGGTTGATGATAAAATAATCAACGAAACCATCAAGGATCAGGGCGGTGACGAGCATGTTGTCATTGCCGAAGGGCGCTTGGATGACATTTTCACCCACTTCTTCCTCGGGCCATGGGGCATCCGAGGGGACGAACTTGAGCTTGAGAATGGGGGTGAGCCTCTCACTAAGATTAGCGAGCCACCATGCAAGAAACTCAAATGCAATAGTTAAGGAGTTGATGCGCTCGTTCAACTCCATTCCCGCTTGTAGGCCTCATTAAGGTCGTTCCTAAGGGTCATACATTGTCACACGAGAGTGTAGATCACCAT
>JBCNJP010000027.1:105797917-105833601 GCA_039602395.1 Deinandra increscens subsp. villosa
ATAATCTTCCCCTAGGCTTTAGCATTAGACATCAGTCTTCACATCCTGAACTTCTTTGATAACTGCACCGTTGCTGGATCATACCATAACTCTTTTGCCACAATTTCTGCAATATGAAACATAAAATGCAATACAGAATCAGACACTATTTTTGTCTTTTGCGAGAAAGATCACAACTTGGGATCATATTGAACATAACATGCTGAACTACACTTCAATTTCAATTACTTCAGTACATAAGTCATGTCGATTACTGGTATAATTTGTCCATCTTAAACTTAGGCACAATCATACTCATAATCATAACATCTGGATATGTTATTGTATTGATTAAGTTTGCTTTGACCAGTGTACCTCACACTATCAGACATACTCAGATATGTATTTGCTTTTATATCACACTTTGTGATTTCATTTGTGATTTAATCACATAATGATTGTATTCATGATTTAGTCAACTGTGTTCCATGCAAAAAGAAATAAGAACATTAAATCGTCTACCTTAAGGTCGATCTTTCGATACGCAGATAAGGCCTCGGATTTAACAAAATAAGAAAATAAAAACAAGTTGAAATTGTATAACCCAACAACAATCAGGTCGGTACTTCCGTACACGTAGAGAAAGTCCGATGAGTTATACGAAACACCAAAGAAAATAATGCAAAACGTCAAACGAACAACAATCAGGTCGATCTTTCGATACACAGAGAAAGTCCGATCGTTTGACAAAATAAAGAAAATCAAACAAGTTTAATCTTTGCAAAATGAACACATGTATACACAGTGACTTCTCATTTTCTTTTTCGCATATCTTTTCTTGATATATCATGAGATATGCATCAAGATGTTGTCCACATGGTCAAGCATTATTATTTAATGAATATCACATTTGAATACTTTCTAATTTAATGCCGAGCCTACCAAGCACATCGAACAATGATCTTATGGCATTTTCATCTAATTTATCCACAAGTCAGACACGCAAGCCAATGTACCATCATTTCCCATTTATGTCCGATACAATTTCTCATTTTTCAATGTTTTTGTATTTTCTGTTTTTCAATGTTTTTTGTATTTTTCCATTCCCCCCCCCCCCCCTTAAAATGAAAACTCTATTTTTGGATTTTCATTTTAACACAAACAAAAACACAGAGACGCTATTTTTGGTTTTTCAATTTTCTCCCCCTAAAAGACATACGGAATATAAAAAGAAAGAAAATTGACCTTTCGACATGGATACCTTTCAGGTTTAGCTTTCAGAAAAATTTCAGTTATGAAATTTGATATCACATGTAATTTAAATTAAATCAGCATAATACTTTTCCATCAGCAACTTTTCAATCACCGATAGGTCTTCTAAAAGTACCTGCACACTGGTCAAACATGTCAGTTTATAAATGACCCGAAGCGAATTGCTTCTGGTCGACCAGTATCCTGGTTTCCTTTCGAAACCACTTTAGGTTTTCAGTGTTGTTGTTTTGGTAAATCGGTATTTGATGAGTTGATTGTGATGAACAACCTACATATGGAACATTTTGAAAACGCGGAATAAATCTTTCTTGAGTTTTGAAAAATGTAGGTTGTGGAAAGTCATCAAATACTCTGCCATATTCATCAATGAATCGTTGTTTGGCAGCTTTACCAACATGTGGAACCTTTCCTTTTCGTGAACTAGAAGCAGCATAAACCGGATAATCTTGTGCCATATGCCCTTTTTGTCGGCAATTATAACACAAGCGATTGTTTAAATTTCGCCGTTTGGGAATCTGCAAAGCTTCACAAACATATTCATCTCCAAAATGATCATAATAGGAATTGAATACCTGATATCGATGATCATGAACCCATTTCGAAGTCGAGCTCTTTGGAGTAGAATTTGAATTTCCAGAAGAATATTTGGCTGTTTGTTTCTTCTTGGTCTTTGGAGCAGCATCAGTTTTGATAAAGACCTCAGCAACTTTCTGAGAATCCACACAGTGAAGTGGAAACTCCTTATCAGAGAAGATCTGATTGTTGGACTCGGTCTGCCCAAGACACATACTAGATTGATGTGGCTAGTACGTTATGATCCAAGACGGGTCATACCCAATAACGAGCTAGACAAACACCCAATGGATATTTATTTAGATATGATCAATTAAATAAATGTCACTTATAGAAGATAATTAGAAATCGGTTTCTAATTAATTGAACTTGTATTAAATCATGTGGATGATTTAAATTATAGAAGCAAGATAAAAATGTTATTTAATTGGTTAAATAACATGTTACACAACATATAAAAGGTTATATGTTATACTTCATTTTAGTACACAACATGTAATGTGTTACATGACTTAAGCATAGTGTCTAAATGAACAAAGACTAGAAAATGGACTAGGTTCATTGGAGGGTTTTAAAAGATTTTAAAAACCATTTTCCCCCTCCTTTTTCCCCCTCTAGAGCCGGCCTCCCACCCTCTTTATGAGGGTGGTTGAGCCTTTTTATTTAAACAAGACATATGGTCTTGAGATTGGGACTAGTCATTGATAGCATTTGCCTTCTCCAATACTCAAGTTCTTTCTCTCTCTTCTTCCATTGCAAGAACACTTTTCTTGCTAGAAAATCTGGAAATTGATTCCAAGATCTTGTTGGTTTCGGATTCAACAAGAGAGGAAGGAAGAGTTAGTCTTCAAGAAATCCTAGCAACAAGGGTGGTTGTTGCTTGAACTCGTGGGTATCATCACTTGAGGCTTTCAAGTTAGATAGCAAGCCGGTTCATCCACATCATCTTCTTCACAATCTTGAGCTTGGAAGAAGGTATATCTAAAACCCCCTATGGTTGGTTTTAGTTTTGATAGCATGCATACATATTTGGATCCTTGGTTTTGGGTTTTATAATCAAGTGTTAAAATCGGTTTTAACATCAACTAATCAAACTATTCTTTTGATTTTTCGCTGCGTTTTTACATTTTAAGGAGTTAAAATGGCTTTGATAAAGTTCTTAAAACCCAACAATGGCATCTAGAGCCGCTTATATGGATGCATGCTTCAAAGAGCTAGTTGGTTAGCTCCACAAAACTCTTGGTTTTGGTTCCTCATACCACAAACCGAAAGTTTTGTTCATGGTTTCCCTTTGTCTTTCAAGATGCTTCACTAACATGCATGTGGTTATCTTGAAAGATTAAAACATTTTATCATTTTGTTGTTTTTGTTGTTTGGGCAACAAACCCAAGTTTTCGGTTTTGTGTTGGACCGAAAAAGGAAATGGGTTAAAAGGGAACCATTTGTACATATGGATGTATTTTTAGATATATGTTTGGTGCATAAAGCCTAGCCAAAAGACCTTGTGATTGTTTGTGGTGAATGTTTGTGCTTGTTGTAATTATTCAAAAGTTGTAATAATTTCAAGTTCCTCATTTTGGGCATGTAATCTATTTATTTCATTTGGTATGTAATGTAATAGATTAGGTGCATTTTGTTTTACTAGAAAAATGTATTAGGATCCATATTTTGTAAAAAGGAAGAATGCACAAGATGGAGGATCTTGGATGCCCAAAGGAGTCAAGCAAAACACAACCAAAGGAGGTCATTTCAAGCATTTGGATGCGGGATCAAGTGGGAGTTCACAACACATCACTTGTGTTTTGTCCCTTAGGAGAGACCGAGACACTCCTTTTAAATAGCAGGAGTGCTTCTGCACCCCTGCTACAGGTAACAGGTGTTGTCCCAGAAACACCCCTGTTACTGCTAAAAGGTGTTGTCCATGACACACTCCTGTTACGGCTAGCAGGTGTTGTCAATAGTTGGCTATGGCTATGCACCTATTTTATTATGCTTGTGTGGTTGTTTATTTTCATGTTTGGATGATATTTGGATATGCATGCTAAAACAAACTAATAAACATTAACAAGCTAAAACCGGTTCTTAAAATATCATTAACAAAGACTAATAAAATGGGTTTTATTAAGTTGATGATGATTTATCAATAAAATGGGTTTTATTAAAAAGAACCATGAAATATGGATTTCAAACAACACTAGGGTACCATACATTTGAATGCATGTGAATTGTATGGTACATAGAGTTTTCTACACTAGAATTATGAAAACTAAAAACGACCCTTTTGAAAACAAGTTTAAACGCCATCCTTTTGTACAACACTCAATTTGCTTGTAAACTCTTTATGGGATAAAGGTCACCTAACCGTATTTGAGGGAACTTGTATATTTGAGGTAGGTTTACCATGTATGTGGGATAAAGGTCACCTAACCACTTACATATGTAAATTTACACGTGTGTATAAGTAGGACAACTTGATTTGGGGACCATGTGAATAGGGTCACCGAAGCATGGGGAACCAAAGGCATTGATGGGATTAAACATGTCAACTAAACATAAGATGTTTAATCGATCCCATACTACTAGAAGTTGCAAAGAGTTGCAATTGTCAAACGTTGACTACCTTGTTAATTTAAGTCATGGGATAAAGGTCACCTAACCACAACTTAAATGTAACGTTGGATTCTAGGTTTTAATTTATTAATTGTCTATGAGACATAAAAGGGTATTAAATAAATTAAAAGGTTAATATTGATATCAAAGATACTTAATAGAACTTTGTTAAATTTTGTAGATGGCCAATAATAACGAAATCATCCCCGCCACAAACGTCCATAACCTATCGCTAAGATCCATCTTAGACAAGAATCGTCTCAACCAAGACAACTTTGTGGATTGGTACCGCAACTTGAGAATTGTTCTCAAACAAGAAAAGAAGTCTTATGTGTTGGACGATCCTATCCCCGACGAACCCGATGTCGAAGACGTTGAGGCTTATGCCGATTGGGTGAAGTACACCGAGGACTCCGTCCAAGTTTCGTGCCTCATGCTAGCAAGTATGATCCCCGAGCTACAAAAGGATTTAGAGAATCATGGGGCATACGACATGATATGCCAATTGAAGGAAATGTTCCAACAAAAGGCAAGAACCGAGCGCTTCGAAACGGTTCGAGCACTCCATGCATGTCGTATGGACGAGTCACAAACGGTTTCATCCTATGTTCTTAAGATGAAGAGCCTCATTGATCGTCTTGAAAGGCTCAATTGTCCCGTTTCAAAAGAGTTGGCTACGGATTTGATCCTCAACTCTTTGTCAAAGAAGTTTGACACTTTTGTATTGAATTACAATATGAATGGTTGGGAGAAGACCATTCCCGAGCTTCATGGGATGCTCAAAACGGCCGAGCAAGGGATGGGCAAAAGTGTTGTGCCCGTTCTAACGATCAATGAAGGTAGTAGCAAGAAAAGGTCTCGCTCTACCTCTAGTTCCTCAAAGGCAAAGGTTGCCAAAGGAAAGGGATTCGTCAAGGGGAAGGGCAAGAAAGAAAACCCCAAACCGAAGGAGAAGAAGCAAAAGATTGCTTTAAATGATCCATGCTTTGAGTGTGGTGAGGTAGGACATTGGAAGAGGAATTGTCCAACCTATCTCAAAGGGTTGAAAGAAAAGAAAAATGAAGGTCAAACCTCGGGTAAGACCTTTATGATTTATATTGAGCTTAATGCCATTTCTTCTAACACATGGGTATTGGATACCGGATGTGGAACTCATATATGTAATATGTTGCAGGGGTTCAAAAGAAATAGGCAATTGAAGGCGGGAGAAGTTAGTCTCTTCATGGGTAATGGAGCGAAAGTTCAAGTTGAAGCCCAAGGAGACTACATTTTGGAACTTCCAAGTGGTTTGGAAGTAATTTTGAATAATGTATTATATGCTCCTAGTTTGACTAGGAACATAATTTCCGTTTCCCGTTTAAGACATTTTGGATATGATTTTAAATTTGTTAACAATGATATCCATGTTTCAATGAATGACGTGTTTTATTTTAAAGCTAGCCCTTTAAATGGTATTTATGAATTGGTTCATGAAAACACATCATACAATAGCTCAATGTATCAAACTAACACCAAGAGACTCAAAAGAGATTTGAGTGACACCTACATTTGGCATTGCCGCCTTGGTCACATAAATAAGAACCGCATACTAGCGTTACAAAAGAGTGGTCTTTTGAAAACAAATGATAATGATTCCTATGAAGTATGCGAATCTTGCCTACAAGGTAAGATGACTAAGGCACCTTTTAGTGGCACCACCGAAAGAGCAAAAGATTTTCTAGGGATCATACATTCGGATGTATGTGGACCTTTTAAGCCAACATCTAGGAATGGTGAAAGATACTTCATCACCTTTACCGACGACTATAGTCGCTATGGGTATGTGTACTTGTTAGCACACAAGGATGAAGCTTTTGAAATATTCAAAATCTTCAAGAATGAAGTAGAAAATCAACTCAACAAGACAATAAAGATCCTTCGTTCGGATAGAGGAGGTGAATACCTTAGCAATGAATTTCAAAACTATCTTCGGAGTTGTGGGATTGTCTCACAACTTAGTCCACCTCGAACACCACAACATAATGGTGTATCGGAGAGGAGGAATCGAACCCTATTGGATATGGTTCGATCTATGATGAGTAGAAGTTCCTTACCTCTATCATTTTGGGGTTATGCCCTACTCTCAGCGGCCCGTATTTTGAATATGGCCCCAACCAAGAAAGTGGAAAGGACACCTTTTGAGTTATGGCATGGAAGGGTTCCATCCTTATCTTATCTAAAGGTGTGGGGTTGTGAAGCTTATGTAAAGCATGATGCTTCAAACAAGCTAGATCCCCGATCCACTAAGTGTATATTTGTAGGATATCCTAGAGATTCTATAGGATATTACTTCTACAATCCAACAGAGCAAAAGGTATTTATAGCTAGAAAGGCCGAGTTTTTGGAAACTAAGTTCCTTATGGAAGGAACTAGTGCAAGAACGGTGGAACTTGAGGAGGATCAAGAACCACAAGCCGATACACGTTTGGTTGAAACTAGCCCTCAACAAGAAATTGTTGAAGATGATCAAATGGTTGATCAAAACACAAACAACGTTCGTAGATCCGGTAGAACTAGTAGTCCACCCGAAAGATATGGATTTTTCATGGAGGGATGCTATGTGGTAGATTCGGATGAACCAACCACTTATCGTGATGCAATGTCCGATTCCGAATCGGAAAAATGGTTGGAAGCCATGAACGTTGAGATGCAATCCATGCATGATAACCAAGTATGGGACTTGGTAGAGCGACCTCCTAACTCCAAGGTAGTTGGAAGTAAGTGGGTTTTCAAGAAGAAAACCGACATGCATGGAAACTTAGACACATTTAAAGCTCGACTTGTAGCAAAAGGTTTCACTCAAACTCAAGGGGTTGATTATGATGAAACTTTCTCGCCTGTAGCAATGCTAAAGTCGATAAGGATATTATTTGCCATAGCCGCCCATTATGATTATGAGATATGGCAATTGGATGTCAAAACGGCTTTCCTAAATGGATATCTTGAGGAAGATGTCTATATGGCTCAGCCCGAGGGTTTTGTCGATCCAAAACATCCTAACAAAGTGTGTAAGTTAAAGAAATCAATCTATGGATTGAAACAAGCATCAAGGAGTTGGAATCAGCGTTTTGATGAAGAAATAAAGAAATTTGGCTTCATCAAGAACGAGGATGAGGCTTGTGTGTATAAGAAGGCTAGTGGGAGTATAATAACTTTTCTAGTATTGTATGTAGATGACATACTACTATTTGGGAATGACATTCCAACCTTGGAAGGTGTAAAAGCCTGGCTTGGAAGTTGCTTTTCCATCAAGGATCTTGGTGAAGCCACCTATATTTTGGGAATAAAGATCTATAGGGATAGATCAAGGCGCCTGATAGGTTTGAATCAAAGTGCATACATTGACAAAGTCTTGAAAAGGTTCAAGATGGAGAACTCTAAGAAAGGTTTGGTACCTATTCAAAAGGGGACTATATTGAGTAGGACTCAATGTCCAAGCTCAAAGGTTGAGCAAGACAAAATGAAAGGAATCCCATATGCGTCTGCTATTGGATCGATTATGTATGCTATGATATGCACTAGACCGGACGTGTCATGCGCCTTAAGCATGACAAGTAGATACCAACAGAATCCAGGAAATAGCCATTGGATGGCTGTCAAAAGTATATTAAAATATCTTAGAAGGTCTAAGGATATGTTCTTAATATATGGATCCGATGAGAAGGAACTCGTTGTAAGGGGTTACACGGATGCGAGTTTCCAAACGGATCGAGATGATTCTCGTTCACAATCGGGGTATATCTTCATTATGAATGGAGGGGCGGTCTCTTGGAAGAGCTCAAAGCAAGATGTGGTTGCGTTGTCCACTACGGAATCAGAATACATCGCCGCATCTTTGGCCGCGCAAGAAGCCGCATGGTTGAAGAAATTTATTGCCGAACTAGGGGTTGTTCCTACCATTCAAGGACCCCTAGAGATCCTTTGTGATAACGAGGGAGCGATTGCTCAAATCAAGGAACCTCGTGATCATCAAAAGGTAAGGCACATCGAGCGGAGATTCAACTACATAAGGGATGAAGTTGCAAAGGGAAAGATATGTATTCGCAAAGTTCACACCAATGACAATGTCGCTGATCCACTCACGAAGCTCCTAGAACGCCCAAAGCATGAGGGTCATGTTTGTGCTATGGGACTTCGACATTCTAGTGATTGGATATGATTTATATTTTGTATTTCGATATCGGAACAATGTTTGTTTTGACACTTTTATATGAATGTGGGATTTCATTTAAATTGTGTAGTGTTCCATTTTTGCATGTTTAAATCCGTGAATAAGTTACTTATTCTAAATGTCCGTAGTCGATCATATTTGTGGGAACGAATATGAAGGTAAGACTATTATGAACTTGGATTGGTGGATATTCATAAGGTATGAATATGGAGCAATGGGTTGCTACCAAGGTTCATAGATATTTGTGGGAGACAAATATTGGACGACCCGCTCTCAAGTCTTACCCCATGGAATCTTAATTGATTGATCATAAGTAAGCTTGAGTAAAGGAGAATATCATTTGTATCCTCTGACCTGAGATACATATTGGGTCTTGATATTCACCAAGCATTATGCTTTGACTTAGTTCTTCGCTGTTCTGAAACATGGCAGTACATAAGGCTAAGCTCAAGCATGATACTAGGTGTTTGTGAGAGACGTATGTAGTCAAGATGGAATTTGTCCCTCTTATTCGTTGAGAGTTAAATGTCTAAGGCCTGAATTAAGTTAAATCTAATAGAGAGTGATCACTCTATGTCTCTAGGATTTAACATGACATTTGTGACAAAAGGATAAATGATCGTTTCACCTAAAACATTTCAAGTGGTGACTTGAAGGAGATGATGTTATTGAATGGCACTAAGTCATGCGTATTAGGGGTAACAAACCGTTGTTAGGCGGTATTTGTTGCTTGCATCAATCTTCTATGAATCTTGTGCAAGTGGGAGATTGTTGGACTCGGTCTGCCCAAGACACATACTAGATTGATGTGGCTAGTACGTTATGATCCAAGACGGGTCATACCCAATAACGAGCTAGACAAACACCCAATGGATATTTATTTAGATATGATCAATTAAATAAATGTCACTTATAGAAGATAATTAGAAATCGGTTTCTAATTAATTGAACTTGTATTAAATCATGTGGATGATTTAAATTATAGAAGCAAGATAAAAATGTTATTTAATTGGTTAAATAACATGTTACACAACATATAAAAGGTTATATGTTATACTTCATTTTAGTACACAACATGTAATGTGTTACATGACTTAAGCATAGTGTCTAAATGAACAAAGACTAGAAAATGGACTAGGTTCATTGGAGGGTTTTAAAAGATTTTAAAAACCATTTTCCCCCTCCTTTTTCCCCCTCTAGAGCCGGCCTCCCACCCTCTTTATGAGGGTGGTTGAGCCTTTTTATTTAAACAAGACATATGGTCTTGAGATTGGGACTAGTCATTGATAGCATTTGCCTTCTCCAATACTCAAGTTCTTTCTCTCTCTTCTTCCATTGCAAGAACACTTTTCTTGCTAGAAAATCTGGAAATTGATTCCAAGATCTTGTTGGTTTCGGATTCAACAAGAGAGGAAGGAAGAGTTAGTCTTCAAGAAATCCTAGCAACAAGGGTGGTTGTTGCTTGAACTCGTGGGTATCATCACTTGAGGCTTTCAAGTTAGATAGCAAGCCGGTTCATCCACATCATCTTCTTCACAATCTTGAGCTTGGAAGAAGGTATATCTAAAACCCCCTATGGTTGGTTTTAGTTTTGATAGCATGCATACATATTTGGATCCTTGGTTTTGGGTTTTATAATCAAGTGTTAAAATCGGTTTTAACATCAACTAATCAAACTATTCTTTTGATTTTTCCGCTGCGTTTTTACATTTTAAGGAGTTAAAATGGCTTTGATAAAGTTCTTAAAACCCAACACTGATATGAACCTTTGAGTTTATAAAATCTCTCAGGTTGAACTTTGTCAGCTTCAAACACATCCTTCTTGACTTGCTTCAGATTGACTTTCTTCAAGTTTTGTTGCTGTTGAACCTTTGAAACATTCACTTTGGCCTGTTTCTTTTGAAATCCCAAACCTGTATGTTTTCCAGAAATCTTCTCTTCTGAATCAGACGGGTTTATGCCCGTTCTTTGCAAGACGAGAAAACTCTGCTTTAACCTTGTTGATATCATTTGGAGCATCAACTATCATTTCAGCAATGTCAGTAGGTGAACTTGCAGAATTCTCTTTGTCATTAGACGAAGAACCAGACACAACCTTTGGCGCTTCAGACTTGTCAGAACTCTTGCTGTTGTTCTCTTTCGTTTCTTTAACAAATTTAGAACCTACAAATTCAGAATAATCACCAGTCTCAACCTTGTCTTTCAAATCATGAACTCCTTCTTTTAGACTTCCTGGTGGTGACACGGTTTTGTTAAACATCTTCTCAAAATTCTCAACCTTGGCCAGAAAACTTGTAAAAGATTGTGAGTTAGTAACATTGTTCAAAAGACGTTTTGAATCAATGACTTCAATCTTTAATTCAGAAATTCTGTGATGAGCTTCACCCAACTCTTTTTCTGTTGCAATGAGCTTCTTTGCCACTTTATTAGTTTCATACTTTTACAATCTTAACTCATCTAATCCAGCCAACAGTTCCTTCTCGAGTTTATCTTCATTTCTGTTCTAAATATCCAAATTTGCATTTTGCAACTTGTTCACTCTAACCAACTCCCTCTTCTCATCAAGTAACTTTTCCATATCAGTCTGATAAGATTGAATCTTAGTAGCTTGATCACCAGAAAGTTGAATAAGAGTATCAAGTCTAGACTTTGATTTATCAAAAAGATTTTGAAAATCTTTTGCAGTATCCTCAGCTTCATCTTTCCATTTCTTCACTTCTTGGACAAATTTATCCTTTTCTTCAGATAACTTTGTAACTTTCTGTTCAAACTCTTGTTTAATATTTTGAAATTTTGATTCTTTCTCAAGAATCTCTGCTTGTAAATCTGAAAACTTTTCTTTCTGAGAAGAAAATTCTTGAATTAGAGCTTCTAAATTTTGCTTTTCAGTTGTTAAATCTTCAAACCTTCTTTTATTCTCCTCAATCAACAATTCATTTTCCTTTATTAATTCTGGAATCTTCTTGTCTTTTTGAGAACAGAACTCACAAACCGATTCATAGCCACTATTTCCAGAACCACTTGTTTCAGATTCAGAATCAGTTACTTCTTCTTCATTATCACTATGAACAACTTGAGCAATCAGAGCACGAAATGCAGACTCATCAGGTTCATCAGCAGCCCAATCATAGTCTTTATTCGATGTTCGTGCTTTTTCAAATGCTTCAAGTACATCAGCATCCCAATCATAACCTTCATTCGACTCAGAAGCAACAGCAGTTAAAGCAATTGGATCTGAAGTGTGTCCCTAATCATATTGTTTATCTACTTGAGGCACCAAAGCTGTTGGAGACTTTGATGAAGAAATATTTGATTTTGAACACTCACGAGCAAAATGACCAAAATTAGAACATTTGAAACATCTTACCTTTGATTTGTCTATGCCAACCTTTCCATTTGGATTAAAACTTTGAAATCCGGTCTTTTTCTTGAATCTTTTAAGTCTTTGGGCTAACATTGCAAGTTGCCAATTAATGTCCATTTGTTCAAGGTTATCTGGATCAATCTGATCAAAATCTTCTCCAATCAAATTAGATGTTGTCAAACCACCATTTAGCAATCCATAATATGAAGATAACAAAGCTGAAATTAATGCTACATGCTCATCTCGTGTTTTTATAGAAAACGAAGTCTGACTCGAATTATTTGGAATAGTGAAGTTACACCCTCTTGATGAATTTGCATAGTTTCCTGAATCATGACCAGCAACAAAATCTGTTTGAGGTGGATTTGATGAATTAACACCAAAAGATTTAGACTTTGCATTGATACTTGCAGAATTTTGACCATGATACACTTCAGGATTTTGGAATTGAGCAGTTGACTTGTTTGATGTCATCATTTCCATTTCTCTAGCATGAAGCTTTCCGGTTAAATCATGAAATGATAATGCAGAATATTCTTTATCATGAGTAAGCAATAATACATAGTTTCCCCACTTTTCCGGTAATGCTTCCATCAATTTCTCTTTCAATTCCTCCTCGGTCTTTTCAATTCTAACCACTTTCATCTCACTAATCAGATGTGAAAACCTTGAAACAAGAGCAGAAATATTTTCTTTTTCATAATGTTGAAAATTTTCAAATTCCTTGTTCAACACTTTTCGTCTACTCTTCTTATATTGGTCATTACCTTCACATCGAGCAGATAAAGCATCCCACAATTGTTTAGCTTTCTTGCAAGTGCTGAATTGATGCAACAACTCGGTAGGTAAAGCCTTGGTAAGATAACCATAAACTTTTTGTTTAAGCTCATAACTTTTTCTTTCATCCTTATCAAAATCTTGAATTTCTTTATACTCGCCATCTGCAGTTGGACGTACATACAACTTTTGAATTGGAATCCATAAATCAATATTGTTTGTGCTGATGTATGCAGAAAAACGTTGCTTCCAATTTTGATAATCTTCCAACTTTAACAACTTAGGAACTTTCTGACTTGTTCCTATTTCATTATCAAAATTGAGCATAGCTTGTACCGTGCTTTGCATAGCTGCAAATGCTTGAAAATCAGACATTTTTCACCGAAAATAATACTCCAAAAACTTCGAACTCAAAAACGGAGATCTTCCAAGCGGATTTTGGGGGTCAAAACTGGACGGTATTGGCCGTAGGCGGGTACAAGTCCTAGATCTCGTCGAGACGAACGTTTTGACAGGTATTGGGTTCCGTAACTCTTTACGGTTCTCAAGTTACGTCAGTTTTAGTGAATGTCACTTTTCTGCCAGCGGACTAAACCAAATTCAGCGGACCAAATTTGCACTCAACGGACCAGTTCCGAATCAATCTAACTAGAGGACCAAATTTTTTACCTGCGGACCACTTTCGGATCAAATTCACCAGCGGACCAGATGCGGACCAGATATCTTCAGCGGATCAAATTTGGTATGGCGGACCAAATGGTACGGCGTAACTGCCAGCGGACCAGAAAGTAACCGCCACGGACCAAACTTTGAAGATTGCCTGGGCGGACCAGTTGTGGACCAAGTGTTCTTCGAGCGGACCAGACGCGTTTCACGCGGATTTCGATGGATTTTTCGAATTTTTGACATTTTGAGCTAGAAAATGGATCAGTAAGATGCGAAATCACTCCAGAAACACTCAGAAATCATTTTTTATCATAGAAACACTCGGAATTGGAAGAATTTGATGAAAAAGTGAAGAAAACCCACACTTTCTCACTCTAAAAATCCGAAAATTGATCAAAAACACAGCAGTAGAGCAACCAAATGCTCTGATACCACTTGTAAAATCGAGATACGATCTTACTACTGCGTGTATCAATCAATCATAGTAAACACGGAAGTAAATAAGAGATTTCGTATTGAATCACTTGAAGATACAATAAAAGCTCTCTAGTTTCTCTCTCTAGAAACACACACAGAAAGGTGTAGAATGACAGAAGTGTTCTACTGGTTCCCCTGTACATTCTAACACAAACCTATTTATACTAAGTGACTAACTACTCAGCGTACCACGTGGTACGCCGGACCATATGGTCCGCCGGACCATATGATACGCCACCTATGATATAGTCACTACAACACATTTTAAGACACACTCACATAGATACAATACACGAGACACTCATAGCATAGGGATATGCTCTAACAAAAGGAGCTTTACCTTGTTGGGTATGTGGGCAAACTCTTGTCCCTAGCAAACAAGTTGAAAATAATGGAAGAATAAGGAGCAAGTGTAGCCAAAAGGGGCAGACTTGCTATTTATATAGCTTCAAACTGATCGACACGGGGCATGTCTTGCCGAGGCATGGGGCTTGTTCTGCTGTCAGACATCCAAAAGATTCCAAATTCGACTGACATTGTCGTGCCACATAGGCACAGCCCGTGTTGAATTAGGCACGGGGCATGTCTATCAAAAATGGTCGGAAAATTTTGATTTTTATTCCTAATCTATCTAAACTAAGGATAGGTGGCCTAAATTTATTTTTGGGTCCTAGGCCCCGTGGACACACTATGCTGGTCCACCTCTAGCGGAAGGTTCTCTTCTTCATGGTCGCACTTACCTTCATAGAGTTTGAGACTGTGACCATTGACTTTGAATAATAATCCATCTTTGCTTTGTATGTTAACAACACCGTAAGGGTAAACATGCGTCACTTTGTATGGTCCCGTCCATCTGGATTTTAGCTTTCTTGGGAAAAGTCTTAAATAGGAGTTGTATAGCAAAGCCCCATCTCCCTCCTTATTTTTTCTCAACTTCTTCAGACGCGAATTGTGATATTTCTTGGTCCAGTCCTTGTAGATGCTGGAGTTGGCTTAGGCTTGGCTACGTAATTCCTCGAGTTCAGTGAGCTGACCGAGTTAATTTTGACCTACTTTTTATAGGTCCGGGTTTATAGTGCGAGGGGCCCGGTATGCCTTGTGCTCTTATTTAACAGGAAGATGGCAGGCTTTGCTATAAACCATTCGGTGCGGGGTAGTTCCCATTGGATTTTTGTAGGCTGTCAGAAATGCCCATAAAGCATCATCGAGTTTATCAGCCAAATCCTTTTGGTTGTTTCCGACCGATCTTTCTAAGATTCGTTTTATACCTCGGTTGGTGACCTCAGCTTTACCATTTGTTTAGGGATGGTAGGCTGTTGAAACTCTATGGATTACTCCATAGCGAGATAGAACTCTTTCCATTTGATGGTTACAAAAGTGGGTACCTATGTCACTGGTTAGCGCTCTAGGAGTTCTGAATCTAGAAAAAACTTTTTTGAAAAATTTAAAAACTACGTGGACGTCATTTGTAGGTAAAGCCTTAGCTTTAACCCATTTAGAGACGTAATCCACGACCACTAGGATGCAGTTGTTTCCTCTAGAAGTTGGGATGGTCCCATAAAGTCAAGTCCCCATACATCAAAGACTTAACAGATTTAGATATTGTTCTGGGGCATCTCATTGCACGAGGAGATGTTTCCAGTCCTTTAACAAGCATCGTAGGTTTGTACTAGTCTGTGAGCGTCTTGTTTATAGTTGGCCAGTAGAAACCAGATTCGAGGACCTTTCTGATGGCGAAGTTAGCTCTGTGGTGACCACCCCAAGGTCATGAGTGACAGTGTTCAAGGATGACAGTGGTCTCAGTACCGTAGACACATCTTCTGATAAGTTGGTCGGCACATATCTTGAAAAGATATGGGTCTTCCCACATGAAATATTTAGCGTCAGCAAAGAATTTTCTTCATTGTTGATGTGTTAATCCTCTAGGTACTAAACCACTTTCTAGGTAATTCGCTATGTCTGTAAACCAGGTTTCTATGGAAGAATCAACTATTTCGAGGTATTCTGTTAGAAACCTCTCATTTATTTCTCCTCCTGAAGATTGAGTATCATTTTCAAGCCTGGATAGGGGATCAGCGGTAATGTTCTCAGCAACCTTCTTATCTCAAATCTCAATGTCGAACTCTTGAAGCAGAAGAATCCTACGGATAAGTCGCTACTTAGCATTATTGCTTCTTGAAGAGATATTTGATAGTTGCATGATCGGTGAAAACGATAGTCTTGGATAACACCAGGTATGAACGAAATTTATCGAAAGCTAATACCAATGCTAACAGTTCCTTTTCGGTAACTGTATAGTTTTTTCTGGGAATGGTTAAGCGTTTTACTGGCGTGGTAAATCGGATGGAAATGCTAATCTTCGTTGACCTAATAGCTAATACCGCCCTCACAGCATAGTCACGTGCATCACACATGATCTCAAAGGGAAGAGACCAGTCTGGTGCAGTCATGATTGGTGCATGAACAATTTTGTTTTTTAGGAGGGTGAAAGCTTCCATACAGTCTTTATGGAAATTGAAGACTGCTTCTTTTTCCAACAGTTTAGTCAAAGGTCTTGAGATCTTGGAGAAGTCCTTGATAATACGGCGGGAGAATCCTACGTGTCCGAGGAAAGTGCGAATATCACAGACGGAAGATGGTGGAGGTAGTGTCTATCTTAGCCTTATCTACCTCTAATCTGGTTTGGGAAACTTTATGA
Organism: Deinandra increscens subsp. villosa; assembly: GCA_039602395.1. Classification (NCBI taxonomy): domain Eukaryota; kingdom Viridiplantae; phylum Streptophyta; class Magnoliopsida; order Asterales; family Asteraceae; genus Deinandra; species Deinandra increscens. Next base: position 105,814,544 of record JBCNJP010000027.1, read on the forward strand.
CCAGGAACTATGCCTTCTTAAACCATAAAATGACATTTTTCCCAATTTAGGGTCAGGTTAGTTTATTCACATTAGGCGAGCATTTTCTCCAGACTGTGCAGACAATGGTTGAATGAGTTGCTAAAAACTGAAAAGTCATCCATGAAGAGTTCCATGGATTTTCGATTATATCATGGAAAATGGCAACCATGCAACGCTGAAAGGTTGCAGGAGCATTACATAAGCCGAAAGGCATGTGGCTATAGACGAGGGTGTCGTATGGACATGTGAATGTTGTTTTCTCTTGATCCTCCGGGTCTATAGGGATTTGGAAATACCTGGAGAAACCATCAAGAAAACAATAATACATATATCCAGACAAACGTTCAAGCAATTGGTCTATGTATGGCAAAGGAAAGTGATCATTTCGGGTGGCGTCATTCAGCCTTCTATAGTCTATGCAGACTCTCCAGCCAGTGACTATGCGAGTAGGTATGATTTCATCTTTGTCATTGGTGATGACATTCATTGCTCCTTTCTTGGGTGCCACCTGAACAGGACTAACCCAAGGGCTGTCGGATATGGGGTATATAAGTTTGGCGTCCAGAAGTTTGACAACTTCCTTTTCCACCACATCTTGAACGTTGGGGTTTACCCTTCGTTGCGTCTAAACAACAGGCTTATATACGTCTTCCATAAGTATCTTGTGAGTGCAGACGATGGTAAATTGCTTTGATATCAGAGAGCTTCCATGCAATAGCCTTCCTGTGCTTAAACAGAACAACAAACAATGCTTCCTTTTCTTGTGGGCTCAGGCGTGCAGAAATGATCACAGGCGAGTTGCGATCGTCATCCAAGAAGGTGTACTCCAGATGTTCTGGGAGTTCCTTTAGTTCCAGAGCGGGTTGATATGTAGTTGCCGGCGTGCTGTTAGAGTCTTCCTCTTCTGGGTTGGCTTGAATAGCTTGGACGGACTCATGCGTCGATTGATCGTAGTCAGAAGATGGCTTTTTCTCCTCTTCCAGGACTTCCTGGGTTAGCTCTTCTTCTTCTACTTCTTGCAACCAAGGAGGGTCGTCAGATGCATGACACCCGAGGGATTTTTCGATCTTCACAGAAAGCTTATGATCTGTAAGTTGGAGTGCCATTTCTTCATTATCTGGGTTAATCATGGTTCTCCAAGTTTCTAAGAAAGGTCTTCTGAAAACTAAAGGAGTGTCATCAAGGATGACGAATAAGAGGGGATGTTAACGTCCTTATCATGGATTAGGACGTCTTTGATGATTCCTTTCGATAGTGGGGTAGATCGATCAGAGAGAATGAACGACAGACAAAAAGGGGTCATTTTGCCTAACTCTAGTTTATCAAGCATGGGGGTAGGCATCATATTTACTAGCAAACTATCATCAACTACAATAGTTTGTATCTTCTTTTTGATAAAACATGGAACATAAATTTTATTAGAAAGTGTTCTAGAATGTAATGATTGTTCTTTGGTGAATATAACATACTTTAACTCTTCGAATTTAGGTGAAGTGAACATTTCTTTGAAAAATCTTGCTTTAGTGGGTATACTACAAATACATTCAAAAGAAGGTGGAGAAATGTGTACCTGATTTGGAAGAGGTTTACTCTTACCGCTTTTCGATTAGGAGACTGGATTCTCAGTTGGTCTGTGCATTTCTTCTGTCTTTTTGACTGGTTCGGCATGTTGGTTGTTCGGGATCTGAATAGAAGGGGTTGCGTCTAACTCCTTCTCTTCAGGACTTGATAAAATGAGATGAGCTTCTGGTGTTAGAGCATATTCCTATGCCCTAACAGCATAGTCAACGTACCAATGGTACGTTGGATGGTACACTGGGTAGTTTGAGTCACCTATAAATAGGTTGACCTGTTTAGCATGTGAGAACTTCTCATCATATCATCTCTACTAAGTGTGTATTTCTAAGTGTGTGTTCTAGAGAGAGAGACCAAAGCCTTGTAATTGTTTTCTTGGTGAATCAATAAAACAAAGCTTATTTACATTCTTGTACACTTGATTGATCGGTTCTATCAGCAGTAAGACCCTTCCATGTATTTTCAAGTGGTATCAGAGCAAATACAGGTTGCTCTGCTGGTTTGAATTGATCAAAATTGGATTTTTCTAGTGAGAGAAAGTGGATTTCTTTGGATTTTCATCAATCAGTTTCGCTACAGCACCCGCTGCTCTAGCTAATTGTCCACCCTTTCCAAGTGTGATTTCTATGTTATGTATGGTCGTGCCTAAGGGCATATCGGTTGAAGTTTTCCTCAAATTCTTTTGCTCAGAATTGGAATTCTTGTGTCCATCCTTCACCAACCTTGAAAATTCAGCTTTGACTTCATTCATATTCTTTTGCTCATACAAAACTGTCTCATCAAATTTAGGTTGACACCGAATTTTCTCACTTGATGTAGATGACTTCTCATTTTCAGCTGAAGATGAACCAGATATAAATTGTGGAGCCAGAGGAATCTCAGATTTCGTTCCCTTCTTCTTCTTAGTCTTCTTGTTTTTCTTCTTCTTCACAATCTTTTCTTCTTTAGTAGTAGATGAAAACTTTGAATAATCAACGTCTTCAATCTTTTCCTTCTCTTCTGTAAAAGCTTCTTTAATAGGAGCAGGCGGTAATGCAATTTTGTTAAACATCTTTTCAAAATTAGCATCATTTGCTAAGAAGCTTGTGAACAATTGAGAATTAGAGACATTATTCAGCAATCAATTGGCATCAATTACTTGAATCTTGAAATCTGAAATTTGTTGTTGAGGTTCAGCCAACTCCTAATGTCAATGTGGAAAATTCTTTATCATGTGTAAGCAGCAACACATAATTTTCCCATTTTTCTGGTAACGCTTCCATAATCTTTTATTTTAGCTCTTCATCTGTTTTCTCAATTCCTACAATCTTCAATTCAGTGATGAGATGTGACAACTTTGAGACAAGAGCCGTGATCTTTTCATTCTCGTAATGCTGAAAGTTGTCAAACTCCTTACTCAAAACCTTCTTCCGACTTTTCTTGTGATGATCATTCCCCTCACACCTTGCTGATAAAGCATTCCATAATTGTTTTGATTTCTTGTACGTACTAAATTGATGTAACAACCTAGTGGGTAATCCGAAAGCTTTTAGTTCAAGCTCATATGATTTCCTTTCAGCAATGTCGAAGGTATGAACTTCCTTGAAATCCCCTTGATCAGTTGGATGTTGATAAAGTTTCTTGATTGGAATCCACAAATCGATATCATTCGTACTTATATAAGCCAAAAATCGTTGCTTCCAATTTTAATAATCTTCTAGTTTCAACAATTTAGGAACTTTCTGACTTGTTCCGATTTCATTGTCAAAATTCATCATGGTTTGCATTGCGTTTTGCATAGCGACAAAAGCTTGAAATTCCACCATCGTTGAAAATTAACAATCTGATCATCCGAACCTTCAACGAACCTAGTTTAGTCACACTGTTGTCAAACCTTCAACGAACCCTTACCGAACCCCTTCCAAACTTCTTCCGAACACAAAACCAACTGAACTCTGAACGAACCTCTCACGAAACACAACATCTCTAAACCCTGACCGAACACTGAACGAACCTTGTGTGAACACTTGACGAACTCTATACGAAGACGAACACTCACCGAACTCTCTCCAAACTTGAAGTTCAGAGCGGTTATGCCGAACGTGAACAGTAACCACCGAACCTCAACATTTTCGCTCAAAAATTTCGATTTTGGACTGATTTTGATGAGATTTGCAGCAGTAGATCAGAAAAAGTGATAAGGAATGATTTAGGAGCGATATTTTCACAAAAGACTCGATCAGAGTGATCAAAAATTTGCAAAAACACTCAAAAATCACTCAAAAATACTCACTTCGTTTCAAAAACTCCGAGAATAGCAACCACAGATCAGTAGAATGAACCAGAAAGCTCTGATACCACTTGAAACGAGTAATTAAGAGTTATTTTATTGATCAAAGAACAATTACAACTCCAAAGACAGAAATAGGGGCAGAGATGGCGGAGGTCCAAAATGTGAACCTCACCTATTTATCATGACTGCTGAAGTGGCTCGTAATAGTGATGATGTTATATCTGGTATGTTCTCTGTGAACAATGTGTTTGTTAGTATATTGTTTGAGTCTGGAGCCAATAGGAGTTTTGTGGCCACTTTGTATTTACCTAAATTGAAATGTGCTTTACATGCGTTAGATAGACCCTATGTTGTAGAAACTGCTAATGGGCAAGAAGTTAGTATCGCTGAAATTGTTAAGAATTGCCATTTAAGATTAGACGATCTCCTATTTGATTTAGAACTGCTTCCCATGACCTTGAGTGAATTCGATATTGTAGTCGGAATGGATTGGTTGACTTGGCATCGAGCTAAGATTCGTTGTGACGAGAAGATTATGGAAGTTGAATCCGCGAACGGGAAAATTCACACGATAGTGGGCGATCGTCAAACGTGACCGTTGAAGATAATTTCAATGCTCAAGGCGAACAAATGCATGAAGAAAGGATGCCATGCTTTCCTAGCTACCTTGGTAGAAGTCCCTCACGAGAAAAGGGTTGAACATGTACCCGTTGTTTTGGAATTCGTCGACGTATTTCCAGATGAGCTACCGGGATTGCCACCTGAGCGACATGTGGAGTTCCAAATTGAATTGGCACCAGGAACGACCCCGATAGCTAAGGCGCCGTATAGACTTGCGCCATCTGAAATGCAGGAATTGAAGAGCCAACTACAAGAACTTTTGGATAAGGGTTTCATTCGACCTAGCTCTTCACCTTGGGGAGCTCCCGTGTTATTTGTGAAAAAGAAGGATGGATCATTGCATATGTGCATTGACTACCGTGATCTCAACAAGGTAACCATCAAGAATAAGTATCCACCTCCTCGAATAGACGATTTGTTTGATTAGCTCTAGGGAGCGAGTTATTTCTCCAAGATTTATTTGAGGTCTGGATATCATCAAGTAAGGGTTAGAGAAGAAGACGTGCCAAGAACTGTATCTAGAACAAGGTATAGGCACTATGAGTTCACTGTGACGCCATTTGGTTTAACGAACGCACCTGCAATCTTCATGGACCAGATGAATCGAGTATGTAAGCCATACCTCGACAAATTTGTGATTGTCTTTATTGATGATATACTGATCTACTCGCGCACGAAAGAGGAACATCAAGAACATCTCAGAACGATGTTGGAGCTTCTTAGGAAGGAGAAGCTTTATGCAAAGTTTTCCAAGTGTGAATTTTGGCTTCGTGAAGTTCAATTTTTGGGTCATATTGTGAGTGATGCTGGAATTCAGGTGGACCCTGCAAAGGTTGAGGCGGTAACAAATTGGGAACAACCTAAGTCAACCTAAGTCTCCGATAGAGATTAGGCGTTTTGGGGTTTAGCAGGATATTATCGTCGCTTCATTCAAGATTTCTCCAAGATCGCTATACCTTTGATCGCGTTAACTCAGAAGAACGCAAAGTGGGATTGGAAGCAGAAACACACCGATGCGTTTGAACTTCTAGAGAAAAAGTTGAGCACTACTCCTATACTCTCCTTACCCGAAGGATCAGAGGATTTTGTTGTTTACTGTGATGCGTCAATTAATGGATTGGGATGTGTGTTGATGCAGCAAAACAAATTGATCGCTTATGCATCAAGGCAGCTTAAGATACACGAGAAGAATTATACTACACATGATCTGGAACTCGGTGCGGTAGTGTTTGCCCTAAAGATTTGGAGGCACTATCTCTATGGAACGAAGTTTGTGGTGTTATCAGATCATGAGAGTTTGCAGCACTTGTTCAATCAGAAGGAACTAAACATACGTCAAAGGCGTTGGATGGAGGTGTTAAGTGATTATGATTGTAAGATAAAGTGCCATCCCGGGAAAGCTAACATAGTGGCTGACGCACTGAGTATAAAGGTAAGAACCAAGCCTCTGAGGGTTCGTGCGATGAGAATAGATGTGCGTGCTGATCTCATCGATGAAATTTTGAAAGCCCAAAACGAGCAAATAACCAATCCTGAAGTGAATAGAAAAGAAGAAATGATGACCACCGTGGGTTGCCTTACCAAGGCACCCGATGGTATCCTTAGATAGGGAAATAGAATTTGGGTACCGAAGGGAGGTGGTCTTCGTAAAATGGTCCTCTGAGAAGCGCATAAGTCTAAGTATATGATGCCCCCTGGTAATGATAAGATGTACCAGAATTTGAGACCCCACTATTGGTGGCCGGGGATGAAGAGAGCAATTGCCGAGTTTGTTGGGAAATGCCATACCTGTTTGTAGGTAAAAGCTGAGCATCAGAAGCCCGCTAGATTACTTCAACCTTTGGAAATACCCGAGTGGAAATGGGACATGGTAACTATGGATTTTGTAACTAAGCTTCCTAATACTATGAGTGGTAATGATGCTATTTGGGTGATCGTGGACCGATTGACAAAGTCAGCTCACTTTTTTCCGATTCAGGAAACTTACCCCACGGAAAAATTGGCCAAGATTTATGTAAAGGAGATAGTGTCAAGGCATGGAGTACCATTATCAATTGTGTCTGATAGAGATGGGCGGTTTACTTCCCATTTCTGGCAAAGTCTTCAGGAAACGTTGGGAACTAAAGTAAAATTGAGTACGGCATATCATCCGCAGACGGATGGGCAGAGTGAAAGAACCATCCAAGCCTTAGAGGACTGCTGAGAGCATGTGTGATGGAATTCGGTGGCAATTAGGATACCCACCTACTGTTGGTAGAGTTTTCATATAATAATAGTTATCACTCTAGTATACAAATGGTGCCGTTTGAAGCTCTATATGGAAGGAAATGTAGAGTCTCGTTGTGTTGGTCTGAAGTTGGAGAAGGGCAACTTACAGGACCAGAGTTGGTTATGGCTACGAATGATAAGGTCCGAGAAATTAAAGAAAAGCTCAAAGCCGCACAGGATCGGTAAAAGTGTTATGTCGATCATCGTCGTAGGCCATTGGAATTCAAGGAAGGAGACATGATAATGCTGAAAATATCCCCTTGGAAAGGGATTATTCGGTTTGGAAAGAGAGAAAAGCTAAGTCCTTGCTACATTGGACCTTTCAATATTATATCCAAAGTCGGTAAGGTACCCTATCAATTGGACTTACCCGAAGAACTCAGTGGAGTTCATGACGTATTTCATGTATCGAATCTGCGCAAATGTACGGTTGATGAAGCACTAGAAACTCCACTGAAAGATATTCGTGCGGACGAGAAACTAAATTTCACAGAAAGATCGGTTGAGATTGTTGAGAGAATTGTGAAGAAATTGTGCAGAAAGGAGATTCGATGGTTAAGGTTAAGTGGGATGCTCGGCGTAGACCCGAGTACACTTGGGAGTCGGAATTGGATATGCAAAGGAAATACCCCCCACCCCCTTTTTAGGCTAAGTGAATTCCTGTAACATTCGTCTATTTTGCATGGTTGTAGCTTGACTCGTTTCCTATATTCATGTAATCTCGATCGTTATTTAAGTTATGAATCTTGGTGGAATTTTCTTTATAATTATTTAGTCTCGTTTCAATATATATTTAATATGTACAAATACCTATGCTAAGATTTGTCCCGCTCGCGATATATCCCAATACCCGATAATATATTTCTTTGACTTAGAATATATTTACGTGGCGGTTTTATTTATTTATTTATTTTAGCATGAACGATTCACGCATATTAATTATTTGGTCACGTCTGAACATACTCAACTATCACCAATGAATCATATAAAACATCAAACATTATTTTTTAATGAAGTGGTTTTCGATAAGAAAATAATGTTTATTATTTTGGGTTTATACCCGCTATACCTGAAAAATACATGTTTTTCACCAAAATGATTAGATGAATATTCATTTAACTAAACCTTGCCAACTTTTATTCTTTTTTTTTCCTTTTTCCTTGTCTTTTTGCATGCCTATCTAACGTGTTCTTGCAATTCAAAGCAAGAGTTCACTTGCTTTTCATGATGTCATCCATGTTTAACCCAAATTGTGTTAAAGACCACCACATCATCCCTGCAAGCTCAACCAAGGTCAAACATGAGTAGGCTTTTCCTAATTTTATACACAAGACAAGTTGTAGAGAAACCCATTGCATGCCAACTTTCCTTTAGTCCATTTCTTCAACACATTTCAAAATCTTGGCTCCAACTTCCCCCCCCCCCTCACGACCACGTTTTATAGCAGCAACTACCATCACTTCTAAACACACAAAAAAAAACTCACATGTACACCCCTTAAAATCTCGGTTCTCAAGCCCTCTTAACCTCCAAAAACCCCCAAGGAAAAACTCACCATAACTCATCCTTTTTTTTTTTACTTGCCTCCATGTTCAAGATTTATCACAGGAGCTCCACCCCTTTTTTTTAGCTTTACTCAGCCCTTGAGCCACCTCCCAACTCACGCAAAATCAGTAGCCCAAACCTTTCTCCATTCTCTCATAAAATCACACTCTTAAACCCTTTATTGTGACCCAGATTCTGACCTGATCGCAGCAGTAATACAACAGCCGTTCGGTCCCATTTTTCAATTCCAGAACGCTTATATATCAGGTATATAACTCACACTTCGACCCACTTTCGTTTCGGTTACAAAACGGCCCCGAAACAGCCCCGTTCGGATCCGTTTCGACACCGAAAACTCACCGTTTCATGTTGTTATTCTCACTCTTTGGACAGCAGCATATCGGGACGTTTTTGTGTATTAGAGAGCCTTATTCGAGCCTATCTTAAAGTGTTTCATGTGCCTCTCAAGCCCCGTTGGTTCCTCATACCTTCCCGTCGCTCGTTTTGTGAGAAAACTCTTCCTCATTTCATGTTTTTATCACTTATTTAACTTAAGTACTTATAATGGTTCAACTCGGTGATATGTTGTTGTTATATGGTTTAGATGTTAAAAACAATTGTTAAATATGTTAATAAAACATATAAAAATGGTTAATCTAGTTAAAGGAGTTGGTTTGAATTTTATTAACCTAAAACCATGCACTACATGAGATTTTAGAATCTGGACAGAATTGTTGGCTCAATTTAGGAGACCATATCTTGGTCATAACCAACTGAAACTGAACAAACTCAGACTCCACGATTAATTTCGTCGAGTTAGCTTTCCAACGGTAGTTTTCTCGTGCTTTAACTCAACCCGAGGACTTCACAACAGCCCCTACAAGGCAGGTGCGCGTTTCAGTACATTCTGTCTTGTGAGGCTATTTTGAGCAGATTTCTAGCATTTTCATAAGACGCATTCTAAACGAAAGTTGTTCGGGATACATCAAACTAGCAACCTGTAAATTTTTGTGATTTTTGGAAGAAGTTTGATATTTTAAAATCGCACCTAAAGTTACAACCCGCAAGCTGTCAAAATTCTAAAAGTAGTGCACTAAACTAAAAACCAATTTTCACACATCCAATTGACAAAACTCTAACTTCCGACCAAACTCCAAAACTTAACATCTTATCTTTTATACAATAGGACCAAATACGTGACCTCTGAATCGTTCTATTTGCGAGACTCATTTCGATCAACCCAAGGTGAGTTTTCATAGCCCCTTTTTACTTAAATGATTTTGGGGTGCAACATGTATTATTTATCAAAACTCTATTTTCACATGCGTATTCTATGTTCGATATTTGTTTGCAACTTGTATGGTTGTATTGATTGATTGGTCGAACGATGAACGATGAACGATTGAACGATTGAACGATGAACGATTGAACGATGAACGTAATTATTAACACTAAACATGCCGGGGTTACAGTAATAGATCTATTGGCCTGACAAGCCCACTTGGCCTGCCTCGCGTGTGGCGCCTTGTGATTGGAAGCCTAATTGTCAAGGGTTGGATTACGTTAACTTATCATTTTTATCATTAATCATTTTATTAAATTGTATGCGTGCTTTTGAACGTTATCATTAAACCTATGAATTCTCACCAACTATTTTAGTTGACTTTGTTTATAAACATGTTGCAGGTAATGCGGTTTGACTTGGATATCATCACCATAGGGTTGCATCGACTTAGAGAGACCTAATTAAATAATGAACTCTCATGCTTAGTTTATGTTTATGTTTAATTATCGTATGATGTGACTTAGATGCTATGTTTTGTTATTTGCTTTGAAATTGGTAATATTTAAGAATATCGCAACCTAATTTAGTGTTGTGTGCTTCTGGACAATCTTCGCGCCCCCGCATATTCCGCCGTCGGTTGGGGTGTGACAGATTGGTATCAGAGCCACGGCTATAGGGATCTAGGTTATTAGAACTGGTTGACCTAGACTATTGCCATAGGTGTCCTGCATGAGTGCCTCATGCGCAATGTGCCTAATTGCTTATTTTGTCCAGTAAATCGTTTCTTAATTGTTGCCTATTTCAAATGCTTTCTCCCCGTAAATCAGCACGCACTTGAGCACGAATCACTAAGGCTTCCTAGCCTTTTCCTTAGAAAATGGTGCCTTACGTACCATTTAGGAAAAATGTGATTTTCATGATTTTTTTTTTAAAAATCTCGTCGGAATTAGGGTTTTAGTGGTGGACATGTAGTAACTGGAAGGGTGAAAATACCGGTAGTCGGGGTCTCTGTCAAAGAAAAGCGTTGCACATAAGCCCTATCAACCGTTGGGCCCGGACGCTCACCTGGGACGCCCCGATGAGAGTGTTGAAACCTATTAAGCCAAAGCATGTCTCTACCACTAGGATCTTAATCTGATTAGTCTCGGTTGTAGCCTTCCAATCGGGAGGTGAGAACCACTCCGTTGTGTTTTATCTCAATTACTCGATTTCACGTTCTGATGTGCGATTATGTTTAAACAAATGATTTTTGATAAACTATGATCTAAGTTACAAGATATCACGGTTCGATAACACACACCAGTTTTACACTTAAAATTTCACCCTCAAAATTTGATTATCAATCACATCTCGTTATGTCTCATCATTGTTTATTCTTGAATATCAGCATGTCGATCCATTTCAAGGGACGTCGAAAGGGCGATAGCGGCCTCAAGATGGCCTCACTGATAGCCAAACAGATGGCTGAGGTTCTTCCCGGTATCGTGGCACAACTCCAGCAGGGTGTTAATGCTAACCCTGCCAATGCTGCTGCTATGGCTACTTGTTCTTTCAAGCATTTCAATTCATGTAACCCTCCCAAATTCAAGGGTACCGAGGGTCCTATTGGTTTACTTCAGTGGTTCGATGGGATGGAAAATACCTTCGTTAACAGTGACTGTCCTGATCACCTGAAAGTCCCGCGCGTGAATGAATTATTTGCACAAGAGGGGGTCTGGGAGACCCAGAGTGCTTAAAGTAGTAAACGGTTTAAAGGTTATGTTTTGATATAACACTGTTATGTTTATACCTGTTAAAAGGTTAATCGGTTAAAAGGTTCAACGGTTAATCGGGTAAATGGTAAACTGGAGAAATGGTTAAATGATTAACTGAATGAATGTTTTGGTATAACTCTGTTTTATGCCTGATAAATGTTTAAAGGTTATATTTTGATATAAAACTTATATCTGATAAATGTTTAATAATGGTTTTAAAGTTATAGTATAATTCTGTTATGTTTTATACTTGATAAATGTTTGTTAAAAGGGGGCCGTTAGGCCCAAGCGTTGGAATAAACTTTCGAGGTAAAGGTAGCGCTTTTTGAAAAATGTAGAACTCACCAGCGTAAGCTGACCTTTCCAAAAATATGTGTATGTCAGGTGATGACAATGGTTAAGGTAGCAAGGAAAGGACTCTAGTGAGATCAGATTAGATGGACAAGCTATTCGGAAAGGACTCGGTAGTAGACTGGCAATAGACATAGATAAGACCTAATCATTAGATTATGTTGAATATTCCTTACTGTTGTACTTGGCATATATATATAAATGAAAAGTTTTTAATTTCCGCTGCTTAGTTATCTCTGTTGTACCATGTGTTCATGAGTAAATCCGACACGTGACCCTTCCTGGAGCCAAGACTGGGAGTGGGCGTCACATACATGTACTCAATAACATGAACCGAAAACATAAATTAAATGCGAGAAATCTGATAATATAAATATATCTTGAAATAAAGAATAACTCCATTAATAGTGATTACCGGTCACATCACCCATAGTACCCTTCAGATGAGGACACAGATTTAGACTTAAATGATACACCCAATGAAATAGATTAACGAACCCACAAATAGTTACATATGATAGAGTGAAGAAAGATGGAACCACAACTGAAACAATCATCAAAGACATGCAACAATCGGGAGTCGAAACAAAGGATTGAATCCATGAGATGATGGATATTGAGTCTAAAATTAGACTCATGAGTCAATGGTAAAGCAATGCCAGGAAAATCTGCATATGAAATGGCACGAATCGATATCATAAACCGACCATTTAATAAATCAAGAGCCGACTTCACGAACCTAACTAGCCAAAACACCCCGGAGTTTCTGGTCTGAAATAAAAATGAGTTTCCCCATGATTGAGATCAAGGATGAGAAATGAGCAAATTCATATATCGCCTATGAGAGCGATCACGAATTTGGAAAAGGGCGGCGAAGTGCCGGCTGAAACATGGATTCAGAACCAGACACTACCGCAAATCAGATACAAACAAAAGCCCAGAGGCATGAAGGGCACCGATTAAGGAGAGTTAACACAATGGACAAGACAAAACCCATAAGGAAGAAACGGTCGCACAATTTTGGGTCCCAAATGCATTATGATGAACTTCCACAATTTTGGGTCCCAAATGCATTCGTTCCATACCCAAGTAATTGTGGGCATGAGCCCACAGACTGGTTTATCGTCAAGGGTTGCCGGGACCTAAGTGTCCAGCGAGATATGAATGATTTCCTCAAAGCATACAGATTCATAATGATAACTAAAATAAAGCCACGAAGGTACGCTGAGATAAGAGGGAAAGGATCTGAAGGTGCTACGCTGAACAATGCTGAAGAACGAACATCAACGAGTTAGGTCACGAAGCAGACATAACTCAATGGTCATAAAGACCAAACTTTGAACCAATATATTCGATACCAGTAAGTGTATAAGGTTATCTACTCGAAAGGTCGTAAAGTCATAAACTCATACACATGTAACCACGTAAACATGTGGACTTGTAAACTCATAAATTTCCAAGTGGGTAGACTCCCCATGACACATACCTAGGGGATACACGAGACATATAAAATGAAAGCATTTAAAATGGTTAACTTGAAATTTATAATAGTATAGAAGAGTCATGTGCGCCTAGGCTCGTAACCCGCTTATCTGCCCACTCGTTTGCGTGTAATCCCGTAACCACACAACCTGTAAACTCGAGAACACATCAATGAGAATTTACCCCGCACACACACAACAAAAAAAGGCGGTACAAGGAACAAACGATTCAAAAATCCAAACGAGACAACACATATCTGAGTACATAAGCGCATAAAAGACATAGAACAAAAAGGTTTCAAACGACATCACAATAAAGGAAATTACTTCATAGAAAGTCAATGATTTCAATCGATTACAAGGCATCAACATAAGACTCATCAAACAACATCCGAGCAGGAAGATCCAGCATGGGGTCCATGGAAAGCATTGCCGTTGACGACAACGTTAGCGGTAGCTAACAGTGGATGCGCCAGAGAAGTATGATCAGGGGCACCATAGCAATAACAATCATAGGTGGAGACAAAGGCATTCTAGTGAATAACAAAGGCTTGAGCAGGCATGGGCACCATAGGTTGAAACATTTGAGGATGAGCTTGAGCTAGCTGGTGACTGGTGCTCCTGAGATAGCTGGATCGGCGGTATATGCCCACATGATGACCGAGAAGGCCACAGTTTGTGCATTGCCAACATGGAAGGTGGGTAGGGTGATGATGGTTGCACCGATTGCATAAAGGGTGAAGTTCCAAGTAGGGCTTCTTAGCTTTTGGCGCAAAGGGGACACTTTGAACAACAAGAGGTGTGGGGATAACAACATCAAATGGAGCAACATGAGTTGTTGCCCTAGCAGCAATTTAGACTTTTTCTTCCTTTTGCTGACTCTGGCAGAGGAAGACCCAATGCCCGAGTTTCCTTGTGCTAGATCGGGGGCATTGTTATTGAGAGCTTGCTGAATTAGATCAGGGAGGATAGCCGTCACTTAACGTACAACTTCGAGAAGGTGTTAATAAGCATAATTGCACATTGATACGTTCAAGCCTGATGCATTTGTCTCATTTTCTCAGATGGAAGATGATATGCTTGATGAAGAGATCTATTTTGAGAGAGATCATTGCATCCCAGCCTATCTTGATGACCCACCAGAGAGGCATATGCACCTATTTTACTCTTTGGTGGCGGGGCTGAACATCTGCAAGATAAACCATGCCCTTAGATCAAACGTGCTTATCAATGAGCAGCTTGTAAGAGAATTCTGGGGTACTATGAGAGCAAGTGAAGATAAGACAAGAATCACTACAACAATTCAAAACCGACAGATTGTGATTCTTGAAGAAGACATCCGCAAGGGCTTGAACATCAATGACAGAGCAGAAGATCCTATCGAATATACAAAGACCGCTGTGTTAAAAGGTGCTCAGTCATTGGGATATGAAGGGAAGTTCCCTCCAATTTTCAAGAAGTTGCTGCCGCACTACTGGAGGTGTCTGGCACATTACTTGCAGAAGGTCCTTCTTAGGGGAGCGAACGAGCTATGATCAGCTGAACAAGCTACATGGGACTGCTTTCGTTGCTCTGGCCTTAGACTAGAATTTCAATTATTCCAAGATGATGCTGTTGGATTGGATTGGCAATGCTGACTTAAGTGCCAGAGAACAGTTCCTCATGACGCCAAGGTTTGTGCAGATGGTTGTTATGAAGAAGTATCCCATGATCGAAGAAAGAATAGAGAAGCTAGATATCAAGATAATGAATAACGGTGTGTTCGGCTTGCAAACACAAGATCGAAAGGGAAAAAGTACTTTTCAAGGAAGACTGGAATGGTCAAAAGGAGGTGCTTTCCCCAAAGTCGAAAGAGAACAAGAAGAAGAAGAAGAATCTGACCCTGAACCAGAGGTGCCCCCAGTCAATGCATCTCTGGAAGAAGACCATGATATAATAGCAACTGTGGCTGTAAATGTTCTAGAAGAAGCTGGCATTATACCTTCTGATGAAGAGAACGTGATGGACGACATTTTCCCAGAGCATGAGACTCAGGATGATGACATATATGGGGATCTGGGGCCCACCAGTCACAAGAGAGCAAGGAATGACTTAAACTCCTCTTCCAGCAGTGGTTCAGTTCCACAAGAATTAAATGTCTAATTTGAAGTGGAGGACGTTCAAGAAGAGCTAATTCCTATGCGTGAGCCATCACCAAGGAAGAAGTCAGATCCCAGAGCCATCAGGTTTAAATTCCAGAAAACTATGTCAAGCCTGATGGTATTTGAACCTACATATGCCAATGCACAAAATGTTGATGCATCCGAACCTACCAATGAAAAGTGCACACCCTAGGCTGATCGTCAGGTTGATGTACCAGAATCAACTCCCATACAGACTGAAAGTCCTATTCGGAATGAACATAGCCCAGTTCATGATGAAAGGCAATTCTTTGATGTAGACATCATGATTATAGAGCCAAGTCCTGTGAGGATCAATCTTTTAACTGAAGCAAGCCAGCCTCCTGTTGTTCCAAGGTTCCGACCTTTTCAGGCTGCTGTGGGAGCATCTGATCTCCCAATTGAGATGAGGTTAAGTGCTGATCCTCAAATTAATTATCTTATGTCTCAAAACAAAATTCGTGAAAATGAGACAAAAGCACTTAAAAATGAAAACAAGACTTTGAAAGAGAACGGGGCTGCTAACAAGCTAAGGCTTAAGTTCTTGTATGAAACCTTGATGGATCTGAAGAAGAAATATTCAGAGTTGAAAGGTGATGTTGAGTCAAAAGCATCTGGTGACCATGGTCAAAGCTCATCTCAAGGACTTCAAGATATAAGTGCAATACATGAAGATGAAGGAGATGACACAATTGAGATGTCTGAGTATGTTCGTGGTGGAAGATTTATTTTAAAGGCTCCTGAAGGACATGTCAATTGGTTTAAAGAATTCTTCAAAGGTCCTACTCCTATGCTGTACTCCATAGATGTGGGAGAAAGTGTATTAGACAAGAAGGGGAGCCGAGAACCAATTCTGTGTTGGTTTTATGATGCTGAAAAGGAATTATTTGTTGTGGTGAGAGATGGATATACTCCAGTCGAGTACTACCGATCAAGAGGTCAATTCCACTCATGGACTGAAACAGAATTGAGAAACTTGCTGAGGGCACCATTTATTAACAGGTGGAACAACAATCATGGTAATCTGGTTCGCAACAATTTGATAGCTCAGATGGAGGAAAACTTTGTAAACTTTGATCTGAAGGCTGCAAAGTGGATTGAAACTGGAACAGATCCTCTTACCGATGAGCGAATTGGTGAGATGAGGTGTCCTCCCACCAAACGAACCCGAGTTATCAACATGCTCGATGAAATAGAAGACCATACGCTTGTAATGAAGTTTGATAGCTGGTATTATGATCCTACAACGTATGAGGTGGTGATTGTGTGCAAGAAGATGAGAGAGTTTCGCATGTATGAACCCATTGATTTGCTGAGATTCGGAGAGAATGGTATCAAGCTCCTGGCATCCCGTCCAATACTTGGTGATGAACATGACATGGCAAATGCTATACGGGTGGGTATGTTCCATGGCACAGCGAATCTAATTGTGGATAAAGGATGGTGGTCAAGGAAAGAGGCTCATACATTCAGATTCGTTTTATGTCTTCCTTAGACTGTCTAATGGTTCATGCGTAGGGGAAGATTGTTGGGCTATATTTTAGAGGCATGAACATTAGATCATTGGGCTTGTGTTTTGGGCTAGTTGTTTACGATTTGGGCCATGTGGGCCTGCTTTATTGGGTTTATGATTTAGACTAGGGTTTGTAATGGGTAGTATATAAACCCTTGTGTTTATGATTATTCTAGCTTTTGGGGATTACGATTTTCAGATTCTCTTTGTATTCACGATCGTATTCATTAGCTCAAGAAAGTTTGTGTTTCATTCAAGATTTGATCTTTGTTGTTTGTCACTTCATCAAATCTCTTTCATCTACTTTCTTCTTGATTCAATCACTTACGAGGATTCCGCACTCATTTGTGATATTAATATCGTGTTTCGGTAGATTTTCTGGACCAACAATCTATCATCAACACATGGTAAAAAAATTGTCCTAAACATGGATCTAGTTTCATATAGTCATAATCATCACATATTTGAGGGTAACGAGTTTAGATCTAGTCCTAATGACATGTAATATAGTAGATCTGCCCTATTTCAACATGCAAACATGAACTTGGTCAACAAGGGTCCTAGATCTAACATGGAGTTTAGAGATCTAGTCATATTATGTTGTAAAAACCCCACTTTAATGGTCATCATACATGGATCTAACCGTAAACATGATACCAATTTTTTGATCTAGCCATCTAATGTCAAAAAGTTTCAACCTTGATGGGTCTAGCATGTAGATCTAACACAATATGACATGTATGAGGGAGATCTAATCATATAAGGCACCAAATTTACAATCTTGATGAGTAAACCCTAGATCTAGGCCATATTTAACAATCATGACATAGATCTAACCTAGATCTAACATAAAGAAGCAAACTTGAAGTCATATAATCATGAATCTAGTACTTAGGAGCATGCATGATCAGATCTCATCATAGTCTAACATAAAAATCAAGTCTTGATTCAATAAAACCTAGATCTACATCATATAATCATGTATGAACATAGATCCAAGCCAAAATCACAATAAAGTTCTACTCTTGGACCAAGAAATCAATAGATCTTGATAAAGAGATGATATAGAACATAAATCTAACCCTAAGAAGCCATAAAGTTCAGATCTTGATAAGATGGGGTGATGTTCAACACTTATCGGTAAACCGAAAAGATGAAGAAAAGGGACGGAGAGGGAGGATCCAAGCTTTGATCTTCAAGCTTCAATCTTCAAGAGGGTGATTAGGGTTTGAAAACGTGTTTTACAGAGGTTTTTGGGCCGTTTTAGAGGTGATGGGGGCTGAAAATGAGGAGAAATGAGGCTAAGGTTGCTCAAATACCTGAATTTTAGGGTTTTGCTGAAATTTCACTCCCAAGCGTATCTCCTAGGGCACCTGAGTGTTCCAGGCGATACGCCTACAAGTCTCCCGAACCAGAATTTTGCTGATTCACCGTTTTCGCTATAGTTTCTTCGTTTTTCGTCGTTTTTAGTCCCATTTTTTTTTTGTTTTTCACCATTTCTCATTCTCCATCATATCAACCATATTTAACCCAATAAAAATGAATATAAATATGCCACATAACTTATGACAATGAACACATAAGGTCGGATAACGCGTTTTTGGTTGGTTAAGACATACGTATCGATTTTAGGCAATTCACCAATGTTTCGCGAATCGATCAAGTGTGCGATGACTCGTGACATGATAATTGATTATTAGAGTCATAAAAATGTTGAATTTGATATACGATAAACAAATCTGAGATTCCCGGTAAATAGCGAACCAAGTATCGAAATCGCGTAAAAACCCGAAATTGCTTTATTTTCAATTTCAGAAGTCCAATTAGATTCCAATTGATGGTAATTAAGTATTCGGTTTCAAAAGATGATTATAAATCATTCAGATCCATTATTTGGGGTGTAAACACCCGAAAAGTTTCCCGATTTTCAATAATTTGCATATCGGTAAATCGCGAATTTTCAAAATGGGTCGGATTTCTCAATCGGGTAATTTGCAAATATTACAGTCTCCCAAACTTTAGGGAATTTCGTCCCGAAATTAGAAGAGACTTATAAATTTTAGTGAGATAGTAGTTAAAAGGGTTTTGTCAATAACCAACACCTTTTGACATTCTGAAACCATAGAGACGACATAAGAGACTTCACCGAGGATGAGTATATTCTCGATTACTGAATCAACTATATCGACACCCAATATTTACCCGACCGCAAG
>JBCNJP010000027.1:105834101-105855982 GCA_039602395.1 Deinandra increscens subsp. villosa
TCATGACCTCTATTCTGCAGATATTGATCTGTCAAAGGTTGCTCCCGTTGACAATCATACATCTGAAATGTTGAGTAAACTCTTGGCTCTTCCTGTTGAAGAGAGAACCTTCTCTATAGATCATGCTTCCAGTTTGTCTGGGTTTACTCCTGAAACTATCTGTTCGACAGGTTCATCTTCCGGTAAGCATATTTTCTTTTGCTTTCACATGTCTTACTCTATATATTGATATGAGTCCATCTAATCATTCAGGTGCTAATTCGAAATCTGTTCATGGTGTGGGTAATGAGGATGTGAGTTCAAACGTGAAGACTCACCAATTTTTCGATAAGGAGAGGCTTCCTTCTTTGAAGAAGAGAAAGACCATTTCTCATGTCCAGTCTTCTTCTGATCCTTTTGCTGACCTTTCTTTTGAAGAAATATTTGAACAGGAGGACAGTTTCCTTCTTCAAGTATGTATCCCTATTACTTGTTTAGATACTTTTAGTATGCAATACTTACTTTCCTCGTGCTGCAGGCCAGAAACCGGTTCATCTCAGTTCGTGATCAGCTTGTGGCCAAGGACAAAGCTCATGCTAAATCTGTTGAAGCTGCCGTACTTAAGTGTAAAATTGAAATGGCTCATCGAATTGTGAAGTCCGGTTTGATAGTGCCAGAGTGGGATATCAACGCGTGGCAGAAAGCTCACAAGGATTTGACCGGAGAAGAAGTACTGCTTGAAGGTGTAGGGGAGCAGTTGTTGGTGGGAAAGAAGTGATAAACAGTTGGTGGGTTTTCAGTTTGTTTTAGCTAGGGTTCATGTTGGCCCTTTGATACATTAATCTGTTGGAGTTGTTGATCTCCGCTACTTTAATCTTTTTGGTAAAACTGATACTTTAATAGTTGTGGTTTCTGGTTTCTTGCAAACAAAGATGGCTATATTTTGATCAGTATTAATGCTACATGTGTTTGATTATACATGTGATTGCTTGTTTTAATTGTAGATGTATGTTGAAACTGTATTGACTAAACCTGTATTGAATGGTTATTGACACAAAATCAATTTGTGGCATTGATATTGTGTGCCAAAATATTACCTATATTATAAACCTTTATTTTTTTTAAGTTGTTCTTACCCGGTAGTAAACATTTTACACATTCCCGACCCGAAACCCGAGAACCCGGCCAGTTGTCCAACCCAGATGTTGCGAGTTTCGGGTTTTCCCATGGGGTCTGGTTTTTTTTTTGCCATCCCTAGTAATTAAAACTTTACACGTGTAGTAGACTATTAGTGTATAATATTTTAAAGTTCCAAATTTATTTTTTCTATTTGCATATATTATTTGTTACTATTAAGATGCAAGTATTTTTAAATTTGTATAAGATATTGGATTATCACGGTTAAAATAAATATTAGATATACATTAATTAGTTTTTACAGCCTGTTAAATTTATTTTAAATTTTAATGGGTAAACGAACGGTTACCCTTATAAAAGCCTATATACCCGCCCCTCACCCCACAACTTTCTTTCACCAACACATACTTTCACACCCACACATACGGCGAATCTAGCAGTCTTCTCATCGTCAACCAAAAGGTAATGTCTTTATGTTTATGTTAGATCGTCTTCCACATATGGAGATTCTACGGAATCACCGTTAAATATTGCTATCCAAGTTGATATAGTAACATCCATGCGCGCAATCGTAATCTGTATATATTTTGATTATTAGAAATTTATACCTTAGTTTCTTGAAACCGTATAACCCCAATGGGTCTGTTTATTTTGATTATTAGAAATTTATACATTCGTTTGTTGAAACCCTAACCCTAATGGGTCTGTTTGTTTTGATTATTAGAAACCGTAGTTCCAAAATCTTTATGGGTTATTCATCTAATCTTGCATGTTTGGGGATCATTGTTTTTAAAAAATTTAAACTTGATTTTTTTGGTTTTAATTTGTGTTTTGATTTCTTATTTTGTAGCTTTACAAAAATGTCTCAAATGGAAGCCACAATCATTGATGAATGCTGGGCTGCAAATAACGACTGGATTGCGGATATCAAATCTTCTCTTGCTGTGAAGAAGAAGTTGATGAAACGGTACAACAGCTTGCTTGCTTATGTGCTGGACCACAACTATGAAAGAAGCAAAAGTGTTGGAGGATTTCTGGTGCAGGAGTTAGTGAACAAGTACACCAAAGAGGTGTTCGAGATGGAGCAGAAGTTAGCGACCGCGGAGTGTGAAGCACGGGCGCTGGAACAATACCTTCAAGTGAAGTTTACTTAGGTGATGTTCCGGGCCTGTTGTTGGTGATGGTTTTTGAAGTCCTAGTGTAGTATATCTAGGCATTTTGTGTAACTATAAAAACAATTAATTTATCTTCATCTTGGTTGGTAATATAATTTACAACTTTCGTAATTAATGGTATCATTTTGGTTTTTAGAACGAAGTAACGGAAGAGTGTGATTAAGAAAAAAAAACTCATCATTCACGTCATTATAGTAAGAAAAACTAACAATATTTACTAAATATACTTTTACCAACAAATAAGTATAATTTACAATATGCGTAGGTAGGTACGTTTTTTATTTTATTTAAAAAAAAACAAAAACGCATTTTCCACGTCACTATATTTTTATACCTACACATAAACTAAATTATTACATATGTGTAGGTACATAATTTGCCACGTCATTATAATAAAATAAAAATAATTTACTTCACTAAATTTATCTACACATATTTTTGCTAATATTATGTGTATGTAAAATATTACTTATTCTTTTATTATAAAAACAAAAAAAAACATTATTTCCACGTCACTATATTTTTATACCTACACATACACCAAATTATTAAATATGTGTAGGTACATAATTTGCCACGTCATTTTTAACAACATAAAAAAAATTAATTCACTACATTTATCTACACATATTTTTGATAATATTATGTGTATGTAAAATAGTACTTATTACCTACGTATATTATTGTGTTTTGTATATGTGTGGGTACATACCCACACATAACAAAAGTATGGTCAATATGTAGGCATATTTTTACCTTTTCACCTACATATATACAAATGTAGGTAAGTAAGTGTAGGTAAACGTTAGTAGGCACATATATTATTTGTTAAGAACTTAACAAAATTCTCATCCGTCGTTACCCACACATATAAAAACATGTGTAGTTATAAACCTACATATAGTCAAATGTAGGTAAAATATGTGTGGGTGAATACCCCAGTTTCTTGTAGTGAAGGGTTAGGTTTAGAAGTCCGAGTAAGGAGAATGGATTGTGATATAACAATGATCAGAGACTTACCCCATACACACACAATGTTCTCGGTCCGACTCCCAATTCACCCTAAAGGAATTACCGAATTTATATATAGGGTGTACTGCAGCTAACCCACCACATCTTTAATACCTTTAGTGAGTATTGTTTGACTTCGGAGAACATCCTATTCTATACAACAAATATCAGACAACCGCGATTGATACGACAACATAGGGTGACCATCAGAAACTGAGTAATAGATCCGAGGATTACACTATGACCGAACCAGAATCAACCAAAAAACTAACCAGGGATTATGTACCATAGTCTCCTAATTTAGGGGCAATAATGGGGGTTTAGGAGACTCAGGTGAGTAATGGGGCAACATGAATTTTTTCAAAGTATCCCAACCTAATCACATAGATTCACATTGATCACCATAGAATAAACCAATCCAATACTGATAATAATGATAAAACAAAAATTTGGAGCTTCAGACTTCTTATACAAACAAAGCGTCTAGTTTTGGTGAACTAGATGGGTAGCGACCCACATCCTGTTTACCTTACAAGACACGATATCTGGACAGAATCTGAATCAACCCTCACTAAGACCTAAGAACTATACCCCACAACCAATATCGATCGTATGCTAAGCTAGCATCACACACAATCGTCAGTAGCAGCGCGTATGAGTCTCTGATATAGCAAGAGTAGAGTAATGATCAACACTCTAATTAACGATATGCAACCGAAAATTCAAAGTGATGATCACAAAAAGCCTTAAAGTAAATGATACCAAAAGAAATTGAGTACCACGAACTAAACGAAAACCACACAATGGATGCCATGAGCCGATTAGCACTCGCTCGAGTGTCACGACTAGCGTGATCCGAAAGGTACATTTCAAAACAACATGACTCCACTGATTTGGAATAAACCGCATTGTTCGTGGTGTATGAATTCGATAACATGAATTGAATTACATGTTCCGAGATGCATGAATTCGATAATATGAATCAAACCGCACGTCTTGAAATACATGTATCGATAACGTGAACCGATCAACAACGTCTCGAAATACATGTATCGATAACATGAACCGAACAACATGCTTTGAAATACATGTACTGATAACACGAACTGAACATCATGACTCGAAATTCATGTACCCGATGATATAACCGGATAGCATGGTTCGAAATACATGAGCCCGATAACGTGAATCGAATAGCATGACTCAAAATACATGAGCCTGATATCATGAATCGAATAGCATGACTCGAAATACATGTGCCCGATAACACGAATCGAATAACATGACTCGAAGTAAATGGGTTTGGTAACGTAAATTGACTATCATGATTCGAAATACATGTACTCAATAACATGAACCGAAAACATAAATTAAATGCGAGAAATCTGATAATATAAATATATCTTGAAATAAAGAATAACTCCATTAATAGTGATTACCGGTCACATCACCCATAGTACCCTTCAGATGAGGCCACATATTTAGAATTAAATGATACACCCAATGAAATAGATTAACGAACCCACAAACAGTTACATAATGATAGAGTAAAGAAAGATGGAACCACAAACGAAACAATCATCAAAGACATGCAACAATCAGGAGTCGAAACAAAGGATTGAATCCATGAGATGATGGATATTGAGTCTAAAATTAGACTCATGAGTCAATGGTAAAGCAATGCCAGGAAAATATGCATATGAAATGGCACGAATCGATATCATAAACCGACCATTTAATAAATCAAGAGCCGAATTCACGAACCTAACTAGCCAAAACACCCCGGAGTTTCTGGTCTGAAATAAAAATGAGTTTCCCCATGATTGAGATCAAGGATGAGAAATGAGCAAATTCATATATCACCTATGAGAGCGATCACGAATTTAGAAAAGGGCGGCGAAGTGCCGGACGAAACATGGATTCAGAACCAGACACTACCGCAAATCAGATACAAACAAAAGCCGAGAGGCATGAAGGGCACTGATTAAGGAGAGTTAACACAATGGACAAGACAAAACCCATAAGGAAGAAACGGTCGCACAGAGGCGCACAATTCCTCGAGGGTTAGAGACGATAAGGTGACTGGCATCAAGAGTCGTATGGGCATAAAGGCAATGTGAAAGTAGACTTGGTGAACGGGAGGAAGACCCGATGTATCTTCGGATGTCTTCGATTCCCATTTCATTATGATGAACTTCCACAATTTTGGGTCCCAAATGCATTCGTTCCATACCCAAGTAATTGTGGGCATGAGCCCACAGACTGGTTTATCGTCAAGGGTTGCCGGGACCTAAGTGTCCAGCGAGATATGAATGATTTCCTCAAAGCATACAGATTCATAATGATAACTGAAATAAAGCCACGAAGGTACGCTGAGATAAGAGGAAAGGATCTGAAGGTGCTACGCTGAACAATGCTGAAGAACGAACATCAACGAGTTAGGTCGCGAAGCAGACATAACTCAATGGTCATAAAGACCAAACTTTGAACCAATATATTCGATACCAGTAAGTGTATAAGGTTATCTACTCGAAAGGTCGTAAAGTCATAAACTCATACACATGTAACCACGTAAACATGTGGACTTGTAAAGTCATAAATTTCCAAGAGGGTAGACTCCCCATGACACATACCTAGGGGATACACGAGACATATAAAATGAAAGCATTTAAAATGGTTAACTTGAAATTTTTAACGGTATAGAAGAGTCATGTGCATCTAGGCTCGTAACCCGCTTATTTGCCCACTCGTTTGTGTGTATGCGTGTAATCCCGTAACCACACAAACTGTAAACTCGAGAACCCATCAATGAGAATTTACCCCGCACACACACAACAAAAAAGGCGGTACAAGGAACAAACGATTCAAAAATCCAAACGAGACAACACATATCTGAGTACATAAGCGCATAAAAGACATAGAACACCAAGGTTTCAAACGACATCACAATAAAGGAAATTACTTCATAGAAAGTCAACGATTTCACTCGATTACAAGGCATCAACATAAGACTCATCAAACAACATCCGAGCAGGAAGATCCAGCATGGGGTCCATGGAAAGCATTGCCGTTGACGACAGCGTTAGCGGTAGCTAACAGTGGATGCGCCAGAGAAGTATGATCAGGGGCACCATAGCAATAACAATCATAGGTGGAGACAAAGGCATTCTGGTGAATAACAAAGGCTTGAGCAGGCATGGGCACCATAGGTTGAAACATTTGAGGATGAGCTTGAGCTGGCTGGTGACTGGTGCTCCTGAGATACCTGGATCGGCGGTATATGCCCACATGATGACCGAGAAGGCCACAGTTTGTGCATTGCCAACATGGAAGGTGGGTAGGGTGATGATGGTTGCACTGATTGCATAAAGGGTGAAGTACCAAGTAGGGCTTCTTAGCTTTTGGCGCAAAGGGGACACTTTGAACAACAAGAGGTGCGGGGATAACAACATCAAATGGAGCAACATGAGTTGTTGCCCTAGCAGCAATTTAGACTTTTTCTTCCTTTTGCTGACTCTGGCAGAGGAAGACTCAATGCCCAAGTTTCCTTGTGCTAGATTGGGGGCATTGTTATTGAGAGCTTGCTGAATTATATCAAGGAGGATAGCCGTCACTTGACGTACAACTTCTTGAGATACTTGTTGGTTGTGGCGACGAAGGCGACGATCCAAGCAGAGAAAAGAGAGAGATTCAATCATGAGACAATGGGTACGTCGAGGTGAGTGACCGATTTAAAATCATGAGACAACTGAATTTATAAATCATAGACTACTGAGAATCATAGGAGAAAACTGTAAACCCATCGACATATAAAACGAGAAATTAGGTTGAAATCCATTTAGGACGTTAAAGGTTAAGTGTGTGACAATGAGATGGTGTAACTCAAATTATCATAGGTTATTGAAAATTTTACAAACAATGCGTATGACACGAAATCAAATGATTTTCAAAAAACATACGGAATGGCCCATATTTCTCGAGTGGGAAACTACAACCGTGACTGATCAGAGTAAGATCCTAGTGTTTGACATGCTTTGGCCTAATAGGATTCACCACTCTCATCGGGGGGTCCCAGGTGAGCGCTCGGGTTCGTCAATTCGAATTTGTACGCAACGCTTTTCTAGTCTGAGACCCCAAATACCGGTGCTTCCACCCTTCCAGTTACTACATGTCAATCACTAAGGCCCTGTGTCTGACGAGATCATAAAATCGAAAATCAACATCTTAAATGGTACGTATGGCACCATTTCTAAGGAAAGAAACTAGGAAGCCTCAAGTGATTTGTGTATAACTGTGTGCTAAACGATAAGGGCAACAATTGAAACATGCATAATTAAGAAGCACTTATAGGACATATAAACTATATAGGCATGCTATGCATGAGGCACTCATGCAGGACACCTAAGGCATAAGTCTAGGTCAAGCCAGTTCTAATAACCTAGATCTCTATAGCCGTGGCTCTGATACCAATCTGTAACACCTCGACCGATGGGTGAAGATGTCGGGGTGAGATAATTGTCTAGATGCACACAACACTAATTAGTGTTGCGATATTCTTAATCAATCCGTTTCATATAACATAAGTAATCAATACAAAATATGATATAAATTAACAACAAAGAAACAAATTAACTTTATTAATTAGGTCACACTAAGTCCGCATGCGATCCTATGGTGTCAGCAATCATGGCAAAACATCATCAAACTGCATAACCTACAACATGTATAAATTAACGGTCAACTACGAATAGTTGGTGAGTAAACATAGGTTTAGAGTACTACATAGATTAAAACATTGCGATTCAACGAGACACGCGATAATATCCAATTATGATCAACAAGTCATATAAGTGATGTGCACCAAGCCTAGACGGTAAGGGAGCAATCAGCCGACGCCCAAGCCAAGGCAGGCTAGGTGGGTCGTCAACCAATAGATCTATCATTGTTACCACGACTCGATGGCTAAGGGTACACATGTGATTAGCGACTAGCGACTAGCGATTAACGAATACCACAACAAATAAACTAAAAGTATCACACAATTAGACAATTACACATAGGGCACATAGAATCGCATGTTTGATTTCATAGTAAAGCGTTTAGAGATTTTGAACCCCAAAACATTGAAATGAAAAAGGGGATATGAATACTCACCTGATATGGAGATACAATTTGAAAGAATGACAGCACAAAATGAGGAAAGATAGACCCGATGATAACCTCGACGACTAGAAGAGATAGGGAGATAAATAAATGATTAATGAAATGAATAAATAAATTAATTTCATGACACGACCGACTCGACGACTCGATGGTGATTTGGTGAGGTGATACGTACGTTATGGTAAATAGGTCCAATTCTAAGCTAAGGGTAAGGTCAAAGAGTCCCAATTTGACTATTTATATGAAAGTCAAACATGGTCAAATATAAGTCAACATGGTCAAATAAGAGTCAATGATGTGTCATTTGTATACTATGAAAATCAGGTCAAGTTTTAAATGGTAAATACCAAGTGATCAAACTACACACCAGGGCAGTGTACCCGTCGTATGCAGTACAGTATTGGTAAGAACCGGATATCAATCCGTGGACATGATGACAATCTCCTGATACCGAATCGTTGCTAATATCTAACCGAAGAAATTGATTTGATGAACTAATAATGAAAACTAAGCTAAATAACTAAAACCAACAAAAACATAAAAAAACCGGATAACAAGATGGAAAATCAGAGAAAGGAATGCATCACCTAGACTAGACTCCTCTAGACTCACTAAGACCCTCGGGTGACTAATACCATGAACACTATCTTATAATGTGGAAAACTGGATTACCTAGGACTATAGACACATCCCAAATAATCCAGAAATCCTAAATGAAGCACGGATAGCAAAACTGTGAAAACTGCCTAACGGACTAGCTACTTCAGTCAAAGTAAACTAATCCTACATGAAATAGGAAACTACGCGACATGTCTCTCTATATAGCACCTATAGCATGCAACGATGATGACTTAAACAATGTATGACCTAGAAACCGGCTAACATGAATAAATAGGATCGAAACCCACGGTCGTGACGAATATACCCTATTAAACAATGCTAACCTAAGCGTGTAGCAAGCGAAATGATTTGGTCAAACCTATTCCACAATGATGGTCACTAAATCAACCCCAAATTAATGACAAACCATCAAGTAGAAGGTCTCCTATCAAGCATTAATCTTTGACAATTAAAAGTAAAAAAAAAAACTAACAATGGAAAAGTCAAGACTCTTTGGTAGTTCTACCTAACGAGGTGATAGATCCACATGATTCATCAATAAATGAAACCAAATTAGCAAACCTATTCATCACAAATCAATTTAAATCATCATCAAACAATTAACACACGTTCATAGTAAAAAGTCAACCAAATAGTCATAAAGATACTAGATTTATCATAGTCTAGGTGTTACAAATTGAGATCAACCAAGTAACATGATAAAGTGTAATAATAATCCAATCTTGGGATCACTCATGGTCACAAACAAGATTTAAAAGATGAAAATAAAAATAGGAGATGAAATGTCAAACCAAAATAGCTCCAAGTCTTCACTCTTATCTTCTAAAAGATTTAATCTTGACCTCCTTCTCTTGATCTTCAAAATATTTAATGGTAAAAAATGAGGAATCCTCTGATCATGGTGGCTGTAAAAAAAATGCTCTCCCCCCTGTTATTATATGCGGCTGCTGTAATATATTCTTTGATGGCGGCCTCCCACAAAATCTAGGGTTAGATTCCCCTTTTTATAATTTGCCCTCGTTGCTCATTAAAACAATGGAATTGGGCCGATGCATAGAAAGGCGGATGGGCTTCTTTCAGAAATCACACGAAACCATCAATCACCTATAATTCAACAATAAAAACAGTTAAGCACCATATTTTTATAGTCTCAATTAAAAATCTAATGTTTATACTTTTCTCAATTAAAAACCAAATAAAATACGGATTTTAAAAATTTTATTAAATATTAACCACAAAACCCTAAAATAACCTATACTCCAAATATAAAACGATTAAGCACCGAAACTAATACTTTTTATTTAAAAACTTATTTAAATGGGGGATTTTTATTATTTATTTTTATGCATTAGAAGCTAAGTATCAAATATCCCCACACTTA
The DNA here is from genome assembly GCA_039602395.1 of Deinandra increscens subsp. villosa. Taxonomy (NCBI): domain Eukaryota; kingdom Viridiplantae; phylum Streptophyta; class Magnoliopsida; order Asterales; family Asteraceae; genus Deinandra; species Deinandra increscens. Next base: position 105,844,569 of record JBCNJP010000027.1, read on the forward strand.
AATCTTTTTCACCCCGAAAAAGTCCGCAATGAGATCATAACCGGAGAATTGACCCTTTATTTATTTATTTTAAGCTAGATACTCACGCGCTAAATGTGATTACCGGTATTTCGTTCCGACTAAACCCAACCGCCAATAACAGAAACCCCTGAACATGCTTTATTCAATGTTATTACCAATTATCGGTCCCACACTATCAGTTTCGCAACTCGGCCTAATCTTATCTCAATGCATGAATCAGAAAGGGTCAAACCAGTCTAGGGTTTCGCCCACCACAACTGAATAAAATATTTATGAATCGGAGATCATGGAAAGTGAAATGGATGGAATGATGGCTGAGCTTGAATTGAATTTATTTATTTTTTTCCTAAACTAGGGCGAGTCTCCACCCGACATTACATCTCCTGAGTCCCTATCCCGAGAGGTAGTAAGCAGGCTTTGACCCTCGCACACAAAATCACATCATCCCAATAGATCATCTCCAGAGTCACTATCCCTAAAGGTAGAACGTAGGATCAACGAATTTTGCGCACTTTATTCGATTTTTTTCTTTTTTCTGTTTTTTTTTTTGTTTTTTTGTTGCAAATATACAAATATTCAAAACAAGCTCAAAATGGATGGATGGATGGATGTGGCGCCACTATTTCTTGGATTTATTTTTAAAAAAAGATCATAGTGTGCCGGGTAATCTCCATAATAAACATTTTAAAATAAATGAGGTACCTATCAGCCTATTCAACAGTTTCGGCTTCGCTACTACACTAAAGGCGGGAACCCACAATATTTATTATTAAGGTTATTTGAATAGCGAAATCAGGATTTTTAAGTTTTTAGAAATCAGCTGGGCCTACCAGCACATCACTAAAATAGGCGCGTTTCAACTTTATTTAATATTTTCTTTATTTATTAAAAAGTCAAAACGCCAGTTTTACCTATCACTTCCCATTTAATGCAGACAAAATCAGGGACTAACTCACAAAACTAGGGGAAATGATAAGAAAATTTCAAAAATGTTCAAAATTTTCACAATTTTATGTTATTTCAGTTCAATTGACCCCCATCCCCACACTTGATTCGTACATTGTCCCTAATGTACGATTAAACAGACAAAACAAAGGGGGAAAAAAGGAATTGAAATACTCCCCTATCACTGTCGTGTGCCAGTGTCCGGATGCTGAAAATGAATCGAACCAGCTCTTGACTGAACAGGCGCCAGAGCTAAATCCATAAATGCCAAAAATTCTCCACAATATCAAATCATGCATCATGAAACAGCTCTCGAACATGTTCCAGAACTATCTCGACAAGAAAAACTATCATCTAAACACAAACACAATCACATATCACATCAATCACAAGTATATATCAATCAAGATCAAATATCCGAGTTGTGTGTCATAAATATGAATACAAAATGAAAATACAACTCGGATAATCACTAAACCCGTGAATCAAGGTAGCTGGCGGTCGGCGGTGAATTTGGAAGAAAACATAACCCAAAATGAAACAGAAATGATCGGGTTGCAACATTTGGCCCTTTTTAAAAATGTTGAAAAAAAATTGAGCTTTTTGACAAGTGATCAAATGCGAGTCGTTTGTTGTCAATTATGAAGTGAACGACCGACACTTAACCAAAAGCCAACAGACCTTACAACACAATCATGCAAACCGCCCGGAATGGAGATTGAGTACCAAACGATTTGCATTATGTGCATCGAAAAACCTGTTATGCCAATTGGCAACCAACAACATAAAATACAAACCCATAGAAAAGTAACAATTGCTCAAAATAGACCGTTTTTTGTCATTTATGAAGTGAACGGTCCATATTCCCAAAATCACAATCAAATCATGGAAGCACATTTGCGGACCGTGGAAATAGAGATTGAGTATCCGACGGTTCACAAATTGCGCGTTACCTACAACCTCGTGAAGCGTAGCCAAAATGATAATTCAAGCAATTTCTAATCGTGGCATGCTTCCAAAAGAACCTGCAAAACTTAAAACAAACGCATAAAGCGGAAAAAAGAAAAATAATCATGCAACTAAAGTAAACAAACTACCTAATAGCCAAAATAAGCTACTAAAAAGAAATAACACATGAAACAAGCAAAAAAAAAGTAACCAAGTACTGGGGTTGCCTCCCGGAAGCGCTGAATTTATTAACGAGTCGTCAGCCGGACTCGAACCCGCGGTTAAGTCAACCGGGGTCATGGATGTGACCTCCTTCGCTACCGAATATGCTCGCATCCGACCTGTGCACGCACCACTCCTGAAATAAGGGTTGAAATCCCTTGTCTCTATCACGCAAATACATGGCGTACACGTCGACTAACCACGTCCTATCACTCTTTGTAGCCCTTTTCTTTAAATTAGGTGGCTTATTCTTCTTTTTAGCACTTGCTTCATCCCCACACTTCTTCTCTTGCTGGCCTTGCAATGATTTAGTCGACTTGATAATAACTGAAGGTGGGTCGGGTGGGTGTTCTTTAATTCCAATATAATGAACGACGGCCTGGTGATGTTTCTCCAGCTGCTCTTCCCTAAGCTGATCCCAAAGTCTCTCTGGATATGGAATATGAGGGATGTAGGGTAGAGGAACATATCTCTCCACTACTGGTTCCTCAGGTCGTGCTGTACTTGCTGGGCTTAGCCTCGGTTGCACCTGCCCAGGAACCTCTAACTCAATCTCAAACTCCTCATCAGTATCATCAGAATCTGGTAAAACTGTGGTAGCCGAGTCTGGATCTGTAGTTGTGTTATCATTCAGGTAAAAGATTGCATTCACGTATTGCTTAGGATATGTCTCTGTGTTTGCTGGCAATCCTCCCGGTTTTCTCTCAGAAAACGATTTGGAAAGTTGACCCATGGTCCTCTCCATATTTTGCATATGAGCTCCCAAGTTTCCTATCTCTCTAACCACCATAGCAGATGTCCTCCTCATTTTGAACTAACCGAGCATCAGTCTGCTGCACCACTTTATCATTTTTCTGCAAGAATTGAGCCATCATATCCATTAGATTGTTCATCCCGTTATCCTCAATTGGAATCTATCTACTAATCTCGGGGTTATAGTAACCCTGCTGCCTCGGTGGGGGCATCTGTTGAAATCCCGCGGGATTAGAACTGCTAGGCGTCCACCCCGGATTGTAATTATACGCATTGCTGGGTGGTGGGTGGGCCTGGCCGGACATGAAATCAGACTGCTCGTGGAAATCGGTGCTACCCCCGATAGGAAAACGTGTAATGTCGTGGGGTCCTGAGCATAGCTCGCAGTACTTCACCTGCTGCTCCATCACCTGCATTTTGGCTATTTTCTTCGATAACACCTCGACCTGCATGGATAGAGCTGTAATAGGGTCAACCTGGAGTACTCCTCTCTGTTGGTTCGGGTTACTCTGCGTGCTCGGCCACTGATAATCGTTTAAAGCAAGCTCCTCAAGTAAGTCTTGCACCTCTTTGGGCGTTTTACTACTTAACGTCCCACCAGCTAACGTGTTGACCGTATGTCGTGTGAGTGGATGTAAGCCGCTGTAGAAAATCTGTATCTGCTGGTGTAGCTAAATGCCATGTGATGGACATTTTCTCAACAACTCTTTGAATCGCTCCCACGTCTCGTATAAACTCTCGGTGTCGTCCTGAAGGAAGGAATAGATTTTGTTTCTGAACATCGCAACCTTCGATGGAGGGAAATACTTTGAGATGAATTTCTGTGTCAAAATAGCCCAAGACGTGATAGAGCCAGGCTGGAGCCACGCCTTCGCTGCACCGCGAAGGGAAAATGAGAATAATCGCAACTGGATTGCCTCTGCGGGGACCCCCTTAAGTTTGAAAGTGTCGCAAATTTCAAGGAAGTTCGCGATGTGGGTCATCGGGTCATCATTAGGTAACCCGTCAAACTGAACATAGTCCATAATCAAAGTGATGACCTGAGGCTGAATCTGAAAGTTGTTCGCGTCCAACGGCGGGCGGATAACACTCGGCAACGTCCCGTCGATGTTGGGGCGGGCGTAATCTGCAAGCGTGCACCTCTGATCTGCAGGCACGGCCATCGGCACATGTAATGCGCCCTCCACGTGTCGAAGATGATGGAAAGCTCTTTCTGGCTCAGATAAGAGTGAGAATCGGCTCTGGTGGCGACGTATGCGCATAAATAGACAAAAAATTGCGATAGAAACGACGAAACAGAAACAGAAAAAGAAAAGAAACTAACCTAAAAGTCTAACTAACACGAAAATGGAACACAGAAACAGAAAAACAAACTAACAGCTAAAATACGCAAAGAAAACAGGTAAAGAGATAAAGCAAAGAACTGGTTAAACTACTAGCTCGAATATTTCTCGGAATCTGACGTGTCCCCGGCAACGGCGCCAAAAACTTGATGTGTCATTTGTATACTATGAAAATCACGTCAAGTTTTAAATGGTAAATACCAAGTGATCAAACTACACACCAGGGCAGTGTACCCGTTGTATGCCGTACAGTATTGGTAAGAACCGGATATCAATCCGTGGACGCGATGACAATCTCCCAATACCGAATTGTTGCTAATATCTAACCGAAGAAATTGATTTGATGAACTAATAATGAAAACTAAGCTAAATAACTAAAACCGACAAAAGCATAAAAAAACCGGATAACAAGATGGAAAATCGGAGAAAGGAATGCATCACCTAGACTAGACTCCTCTAAACTCACTAAGACCCTCGGGTGACTAATACCATGAACACTATCTTATAATGTGGAAAATTGGATTACCTAGGACTATAGACACATCCCAAATAATCCAGAAATCCTAAATGAAGCACGAATAGCAAAACTGTGAAAACTGCCTAACGGACTAGCTACTTCGGTCAAAGTAAACTAATCCTACATGAAATAGGAAACTACGCGAGAGGTCTCTCTATATAGCACCTATAGCATGCAACGATGATGACTTAAACAATCTATGACCTAGAAACCGGCTAACACGAATAAATATGATCGAAACCCACGGTCGTGACGAATATACCCTATTAAACAATGCTAACCTAAGCGTCTAGCAAGCGAAATGATTTGGTCAAACCTATTCCACAAGGATGGTCACTAAATCAACCCCAAATTAATGACAAACCATCAAGTAGAAAGTCTCCTATCAAGCATTAATCTTTGACAATTAAAAGTAAAAAAAACTAACAATGGAAAAGTCAAGACTCTTTGGTAGTTCTACCTAACGAGGTGATAGATCCACATGATTCATTAACAAATGAAACCAAATTAGCAAACATATTCATCACAAATCAATTTAAATCATCATCAAACAATTAACACACGTTCATAGTAAAAAGTCAACCAAATAGTCAAAAAAATACTAGATTTATCATAGTCTAGGTAATACAAATTGAGATCAACCAAGTAACATGATAAAGTGTAATAATAATCCAATCTTGGGATCGCTCATGGTCATAAACAAGATTTAAAAGATAAAAATAAAAATAGGAGATGAAATGTCAAACCAAAATAGCTCCAAGTCTTCACTCTTATCTTCTAAAAGATTTAATCTTGACCTCCTTCTCTTGATCTTCAAAATATTTAATGGTAAAAAATGAGGAATCCTCTGATTATGGCGGCTGTAAAAAAAATGCTCTCCCCCCTGTTATTATATGCGGCCGCTGTAATATATTATTTGATGGCGGCCTCCCTCAAAATCTAGGGTTAGATTCCCCTTTTTATAATTTGCGCTCGTTGCTCATTAAAACAATGGAATTGGGCCGATGCATAGAAAGGCGGATGGGCTGCTCTTGTTCTTCTTGGGTCGGCGCTTTCTCTACCAACTTCAAAACTGCTCTCAGAGTGGTCGGGCCTTCTTTCAGAAATCACACGAAAGCATAAACCACCTATAATTCAACAATAAAAACAGTTAAGCACCATATTTTTATAGTCTCAATTAAAAATCTAATGTTTATACTTTTCTCAATTAAAAACCAAATAAAATACGGATTTTAAATATTTATTAAATATTAACCACAAAACCCTACCTTCAAGCTTCATGAACCAAGCTCTAGAGGATTGTTTTTGGCCATAGAGGGCTCTCTTCAACTTATAGACTTGTTTTCAACTCCCTAAATTATTGAACCCTGGGGTTGGGTAACATAGACATGCTCCTTGACATCCCCATTAGGGAAAGCGCACTTAATGTCACACCCCGGTCAACGGTATCGGGTGTGAGCGAGAATGGAATCATAGTCGAGGATACATAGAACAATGACTAATACATTTAAAACTTTATAAAACATTACGTCCTTACATTGCAGCGGAAAATGATAGTGGATAATGATAATGTCTTACATTTCGAAAACAAGTCTCAAATTAATAATAAAACATTTAATGGTTTATTTAGGGAAATCGGGACTATGACTCCAAAAGCAGGTCCGATAGCGTAAGTAAGCCCCATTTGCATGTCTTCACGAAGTTGCATCAATTACCTAAGAAATCATGAATTTAAAACGGGTCAACATAAAGTTGGTGAGGTTCACAGGTTTGTGATTTATCAGTTAAACAGTTGTAAAACAGTTTTCAGTATACTTAAATATTACAAGGGTTTATCGTTGTGGATGTATGAGCTCACCTGAACCTTGATTTCAAATACTAACGGTTTACCCACCCAGCATCTCTTGCCCAGAGATGTTAAACAGAGCAGAATAACTGACGTGTACCCCCAGACAATCCGGAGTCAGAACTGGAGCTACCAGTTAGGGTAGGGTTGTCAACCCAAATAGATCTATTCACTAGCTATCGTTTCGTACAGAACTAATTGAAATCAATTAATGGTGGGATTACGGTTGTACAAACGTTTATAACGATAATGTACCAAGTTGGGCAATCGGTAAGAGAACAAGTAGTCATACGGCTAACAGATAAACCACAATATTAAGTAAAAAGCATTTAACAACTTTCATGATTTCTCCCCCAAAGTATAAAGCAGTTAAAAGGAAAAGGGGCCGTGAAACTCACAGATTCAGTAGATAAGCGGTAAAAAGCAGCGAAGGAACGGTAGCACGTAACGTCCTAAATAATTAAGTAAACATATGCATAAGGTCTTTGATCATTTGAGTAACATAAGTCACCCAAGTGATACCGGTCAAGTCTTGATGTTTTAGTCCCATTTGTATACGTTTTGAAAACCCGTTAACTTGTATTTATTAAATAAATACTTTCATGGTTAATTATATTTATGCTCAATAAGGAATCATCACTTTAACAATTAAATCAAGTATTGAACGTCGAGTTTAAAATAATAATGTTTATTATTATTTTTATAAGTTCGTTATAATTATTTTTTTGTAATTAATTATGGACTTGATTTGTTAACTTTGCAAGTTATACTTATTCGTAATAATTATGGTTTACCATACTTTTATGAATAAAACATATTTTAAATCATTGGTGAATAATTATTTGACAAAAATAATTATTTATTCCATTTTCGTTTATGAAAGGATTTTTTAGTTTTTAAATCACAACATTTCATTGTTTTTGAAATCGTTTAAAATATTTCTTGATATAAAATACTTATTTCCGTTTTAAACATTTTTAAAACATTGTAGCGACGCTTGGATTTATATAAAGTTGTCTTTATAAAGATTTGATTTTATTTAAAATCTTTAACGGACGTAATTTCATTTTTTGGTTACTTTGGTTTCATTAAAGTAACATTAAAAATCCATATCAAAATTTAAAGTCAATGGCTTATCTTTGATTTATTTTTATAGGTAAATCCTTGTATAAAAATATTTATTCTCACATGTGACTTTTTATAGAAAAAGTGTCCATTTATAGTAAAAGTTTTAGAAAGGTTAAAACTTGTAATAAATCCAAGTATTTATGTCAAACCAATCATTTGACATAAATATTATTTTTACTAAATCTAGCAAAAATTTAATATATTCTTTTTGTCCAAGATTTATAACACATTAAATATGTTATTTTTCCCAAATAAGTAACATTCTTTTTGTTTCATTCCATATGTTTTAGCCATAAGTTACATATGTAACATTTATTTAGTTTTCTTGATTTAAGTAAGTCCATAAACATGTTTATTATATTCTTTCATTCTCTAGCATTTTTATAACATAATCATGAGTTCATATCTACTAACACTTTGTGTTAGGACTAATGATTTAATAAAAATGCAATCACTAACACATTAGTGTTAGGACAAGAAAATATAAATAACAATCACTAACACATTTGTGTTAGGACAAGAAAATATAAATAACAATCACTAACACATTTGTGTTAGGACAAGGAAATATAAATAACATTCACTAACACATTAGTGTTAGGACAAGTAAATGTAAACATGTATAGATTGTTAGTTGATATTTATGATTTGTTTTATATGAACAGGCTTGTATTTTGCTTAAACAACTAACTATGAAATTAAGATTTCATAAATACAAGAATCATGGTGCACACCATACTACTTTCCTTGGATTTCATAAGTGTGTTTCACCACACTCCTTGGCTAACTTTAAGTCTTTAAGACACCAAGATGAGTGTTTGATCTTGGAAGAAAGGGGATTAAGAAGTGAGTTGTTGTTAGTTGATCAAACAAAACAAGCATTCAAAAAAAAGAAGATAACTAAGTAAGGACTTGGTTTTTAGTTGTCAAAACTTGTAGGGTGATCTTTGGGTGTAAAAATGCAAGGAGGAGTGAGTTAGAGAACTCACAAGAAGAGGAGAGGAAAATCGGATGGTGGTGGTGGTTTTCCGGTGGCTAGCGGCGGTGGCTCTCGGTGGCAGGAGCGGCGGCAGGGCGGCGGGGCAGTGGCGGCAGCCCGGCGGTGGGTGATGGTTCGGCCGAACAAGGGGGAGAGAGAGAGAGAAGTGAGGGTGTTTGAGTGTTGGGTGCAAGGGGACATGGGAGCCTTAATCTCCTTTTTATAACCAAGATTAGACTAATTACCCATTGGGTAATAATGTGTTGTCACCTTCTCATAATCCCTAGCTTTTGGTTAGTTAATTTATAAGTTTTATAAAAGTTTTGGAACTTTTATAAAATATGAAGGGACTAGGAGTTTATAAAAATCATAACTTTTTAAAATATAACTCAAGTATATTTAACCCAATTGAATGATGGTTTTTATTTTTATAAAAGTTGTTGGCCCAAGTTTTATAAAAATATTAGTGAGTTAAAAGAATTGGTTAAGTTTTTATAAAAACTAGTGGGCTAAATCAAACAAATAAATTTGTTTTTGGGTTGTGGGCCGAAGCCCTTTCGAAGTTTGGATGAGAATGGGCCGAGGCCCATTCGGGTTTGACAATGGTGACGGGTCGAAGCCCATTTGTATTTCGGAAAAAGGTTCGGGCCGAAGCCCATAGGAAATCGGGTTTGGGCCGGTTTGGTGCCGGCCGCGAAGAAGTAAAGGATTGGGCCGGTTCGGCCCAATGCGTATCGGGCCGCGGGTCGGGTTTCTGATTTGGTTCGGACACTTGGTTTGTCGAGGTGAACCTTCGGCTAAGTTTTCGGGTTGTTTCGGACATTTTTGGGCTTATTGGGCTTATCGGGCCCAACAGGTAAGACGAGTAACTTGTTTGGCTAAGTCTTGACAACGTAACGTTTTTCATAACATTTTAAATTCATAAATTGTTTAAACAGTTTGAATCAGTTTGATAAAATATAAAATATCAAATTTTATATTTAATTTCTTATTATTAAAGTTCCATTAATAATAACATGAAACGTTCATATTTCACAGTTATCTAACGTGAAATTTAAATCAGTTAATCATTTAACTAAACGTAGTAAATCATGCGGTTTAAAAACAGTAATCATATAATTATAACGTAATAAAAGTCAACAAAAGTCAACGGAGAGATAGTTGACCTGATTTTTGGACCGGGTGTCACACTTAACATCAAGTTAATAAACCACCCACTTTCTTTGTGCAGCAATACTTAATAGGCTTCGAAAAAGAGCATAATCATCTTTATAATCTACACCATGTTTCTAAGCATTCCCATTTACAAGTAGACGAGCTTTGTGTTTATCCGCATCTCCTTTTTCATTTAACTTAGTTTTGAAAACCCACTTAACACCAATGGACTTCACACCTGCTGGTGTATCCAGAAGTTCCCACTTATTGTTTCTTTCAATAGTCACCAGTTCAGCCTTCATTGCTTCTCTCCACTTGGAATCTTTGTTTTCTTCCTCAAAAGTAGTTGGGTCACCAAAAATGCTATACATAGCAACACTAACTTCATCTTTTGAAATTCCTTCTCTTGTTTCATAATCACTCATCCAAGCACAAGTTATGATTTGTCTCCTTGGATTATGAGTATTTGTACTTGTCCCTGGTTGACTAGAATGATTGTGTTGATAAAGGTCTAAGGTATGAGGACTAAATTGTGCTAGTGATGATTAAGAGTGGTCTTCATTGGAGTATGAACATCAACAGCTCCACTTTCACCTACCACAACATCAAAAGTTGCACCTTCATCTACTACATCAGTTTCCGATAAGCTTTCTATAAACTCGTATTGCCCCGATCTAGTGATTTGAACACCGAATTTGAACCGAAAGTTAACCCGAACTCAAGAAAATGAAAATGTAAATTTATCTAAGTTTATAGCTCAAATGGATCAATGATTACATGATTTGAACTTGTTTACAAAACCTAATCACAGATCTATTATAAGAACTCTCAGAAATTTGAGATCAAAAACTCCTCTCTCTAGAATCAACTCAGGAAAAACGGTTATGAGAGTTCATTTTGTTCTGGTTCATTTCCATTCTCCTCACGAAGTTACAATATATATAAAGTAAGTTTCAATTCGTTGGATGTAACCCTCAACTAAGTTTAAATGAAACTTTATACCCTCTAAACTTCTGACTAACAATTATAATCCGTTGTCAGTTTTTGTAGGGTTTGCATGACAGGAACATAACATATGTCAACTGAACCATTTCTGAAGTATCCATCATTAGCTTTTCCTTTGAATGGCTAAAGGAATAAACTCTTTAACATCTTCATAACCATGCTTGCGATCCATTTTGAGATCAATGTCTGAGAGAACTTGAGAACTTCTACCTGCTACTTCAGAAAGCAGAAGTGCAGTTTCTCTTTTTCAAACATAATTTTAATCTTGGAAGCAAAACATCTCCTTTGGAGAACCCAAGATGATTTGAGAATTTATTTTTTGTATCTTGTGTCGATCAATAGAAAACAAACAAGAAATAAAATCTTTTTTGGCTTTTACAAAGTTTATGCTAAAACACACCAGAATCTTGATTTTTCTTAAATGAAAAATAAATTGCAATACAGAATCAGACTCTATTTTTTATTTGGCGAGAAAGATCATGACGCAAGATCATATCAGACATAACGCATCTGGCACATTTCAATTTCGGCCTTAATCAGCATGCATGTCAG
>JBCNJP010000027.1:105856482-106074015 GCA_039602395.1 Deinandra increscens subsp. villosa
GGACGGAATTCTATTAAGGAGGGGAGGATGTAACATCCCGAGATAAACCTCAAGAATTGGATTGGATTTTTCATGAAAAATAAAAGGAGATTTTTTTTCTGGAGTGATGCGGGGTGCATCATGTTCCTTTTGAAGCAATGCAGCCCTCATCGAGAGGCGGGTCGCCGGGTCGGGTGCCCTACCCGGAAAAGATCCGCGAAATATCCTGATGGCGATGTGGGGCATATCGCCCGCTGAAGTAATCCGATGCGGCCCGCATCGATCCCCAGGTCTATAAAAACGAGTTTTCTTCATCTTTGTGCTCATTTCTCAAACTCCAACTTGGAGAACTCCTCTCCTCTCCACCCCTTTACCCCTGAGACACCTAATTCCGGCCAGTAGGAAGGTCAAGCAACAAGATAAAAGCATAAACAAGTTCCACGATGCTCGAGTAAGCTCCTTGTTCTTCCATTTCATCATTTCAAGTTTGGTTTCTTGTGAGTTCACTACTGATCAGTAGTCGTTGATGCTCCAGATGTTAATGCATGTCGATCAAGAGTTATATAAAGCTTGCGGGAGTGCTCTTGTAGTAAAGCAAGGTTAGTATATGTTCGGTTTTGCGTTTGATCATGATTTTGGACAAACCCACCTCTAAAACCGAGTTTGATGATGCATGCAAGAAAGGATATAGCATCTGGAGTTTGCTAGGAGGCTGGGATAGTGAAGACCCGCTTGGATTTACCTTAGTACAAGCTTTATTGCATAAGGTACAACTAGTTAATGCATGCATGTTATTATCTCGGGTTTAGATTGCAAATCTGAGTTATGGTCAGTGAAACCCGACAACCTTAGTGGCAAAAATGTCACAAGATGAGGATTTGGTCATTGGGGGTGGAGACCCATTGTTGTATTTTAGTGTTTCGACCCGAACCGAGTATTTTGGACTTTTTGAAATGGGTTAATGACACCTGGATGATCTCAGTGGCTCTTGGCCCTAAATCTGAGTTAGAATCAGTCCATAGGTGGAAACCAAAGTGTTTGATTGATTGGAATTGGTCAAACCCGCTTGCAATATGATTTTGGGTAAATTTGGGAAAAAACCTGGACTTGTAACTTTGAATGGATAGGCCCTCAGTGCCTAAATTCTGGATATTTTGCTATTGGGAATGTTTGGAACAAAACCCCGTTGTCGAAACGAGCTAAAAATGCAAAATGGGAAAAAGTCACTAAAAGACAAAATAGCCATTGCAGGGTGCATCGCCTTCGGATGACCCTGCGGCAGCCCGCATTAGCCCCAGAAATCAGTCGGGTACTTCTGACCCGATGCGGGGTGCATTGCTTGGCCAGTAACCCCTTGCGGCCCGCATCGACTCTGTGACCAAAATTAGTGATTTTGTTTGTTTTGTGTCTTGGAAAATTCTGAGCGACCCGGTTTAATTATTTATACGAGTATGTGCATAATGGTTTCCTCTAATGATATTGTACTTCCCGGTTGGGACCCTATGATCTCGTCAGGTGTTTGTTATCTGCTCGGTATGTTCCCGGGAGACTTGTTAAACCTCCCTTTTGTGTCTGAGTGGTTACTACCAATTGCTTTAGCATTTTTATTTGCGGATAGGTTCTGATATAATTATAAATATATCATTATAATAGACTTGCCACTATGATACACTTGGACGTTTGGATTCTCGTGCCCTGTGACGCTTGTTTTATCCACCATTTGATATCTGTGACTTGATAGCTTTTCCCTACTTTAACTTTTTAACGTTTGGTGTGTACATGAACCATGTAAAACTATTGTTTGTTTGTTTGTTTGTTACTGTGCTTTGGTATTTGTTACCGTGTTATAAATTTAAACTCGCATGTTACGAGACGTTCATGTTGATTAGTATGGTTAATTTGGGCCTGAGTGTTAGGCCACAAAGACATATATTGCACCAATACCCGTTTGATAGATCCATTAGGGGTCGGGTGGTGGCGTATATGCCTAGTCCAGAAAGGGAGGCGTGCGGCTGTAGGATCATACCCCCGGAGAGCTGGTTTAACCATAGGAATTTATAACAGGCACAATATTGTTACTTGATTTGTGGAAACTAGGATTTGAGTCAAATGCGCTACGACTCACCAACAACTTTTGTTGTTGATGTATTTTTGGTTCATGTGCAAGTAAGTAAAGCTTTGGGTGGATGTCACGTTTGGATGTTAGGGACGAGTTGGGTTTTGTACCAGTTGGGGTTGATTTTGCCCTGTCATGACTATCCTTTGTTATTGTTGTCTTTTCCTTTTACCATGTTGGTAGCCTTAGGTTCTGCCTAGGCGTAGATTGATGTGTATTACTTAAAACTTAACATATTAAATCCATTATCGTCTGTTTGTGTGTGTTGACCTTGTGATCGTTCATCTATCTGTTTGCTTCGCGTGTTCTAATACAGGCGGCCGGTCCCACTCTCCTCTCCCTTGCGCCTGGCAGGGCACGGCGGGGCGGGGTGTGACGGGTAGAGAAGGTTACTGCAGAAGTTCTTGTTGGATGTGATAGAATGTATGGTCAAAAGAATAAGTATAACGAGTTGTCTAAGAAATTTATTGCTTCTCAAAAGGAGTTATTGGAAGCTAATACAAAGGATTCTGAGATAAAGATTGAAATGCTTGATCTTCAACGAAAACTTGAGAACTGCAATACAACAAGTGTGTTTCAGAATTATCTGTATCATCTAGAACGAGATGGAAAACCAAGCAAAGATGTCGATAATCATGAAGTTCTTGCTCAAGTGGTTGATCTGAAAATGCCATATAATGATAATTCAACCCAGAAGCTGCAAGTTATCCTGAAGAAGATGGTGTTAAATCTGGAAAAACAAAGATGTCAAGTTCTAAGGAGAATAAAAAGGAGGTTGATTATTGCAAAGGATTGAAGTTTGATTCCAAGTCTATATTTCTTGATAAAGAAAAGATTTTTGAAGGAAATCCAGGTCATGTGAAGATTCCTGATATTTTTGATATTGTGATTGACGAATCTTTACTAAATAAGGAAGTCGGTGTTAAAGCTATCAAAGATGAATTTTCTCGTCTAGCATCAAAAGGTCATTCTGTGAAAGAACATCCTAAGCAGGAGAATGATGGTTTGGGATATGAAGGAAAGAGGTTCCAATTAAGGATTCCAACAGAAAGACGTTCAAAGCTGAGAAGATAAAGAAGCAAAAGGTGTCTACAGATAAGAGAGTCGCAATTTTGGAAGAAGAAAGTATCTTTACCATCTGCAGATGAAAAGATTTCTTCTGAAGAGTCTTCTTGTATATCTGATGCTACACCACAAGGCAGTAAAAATTTAGATTCATTTTATTCTGCTAATTCTAACAGGTTTTATCATCAAGATAAATCCTTTGGTTATGGAGATGATTTCGGTTTTTATGATTCGTCAAAATGTTTTTCAAAATTTTAGAAAGTGTAAAACCGAGATACGATCTTACTACTGCATGCTTTGATCAAACTTAGAGAACAAGAATTTAAATAAGAGATTTTGTATTGATCACTTGAAGATACACACACAAGCTCTCTCTGGTTTCTCTCTCTAGAAAACACACACAGAAAGTGTAGAATGAGTAGAGTATTAAGCTATCATTCTAACACAACCTATTTATACTTAGTGACTGAACACCCATCGTACCAAATGGTACGCCGGACCATATGGTACGCCACCAATATATTGTCACTACTACTTACACTTAGACAAGCTCACATAGATACAATACACGAGACACTCATAGCATAGGGATATGCTCTAACAGACTCCCCTTTAACATGTAGTGTATCTATTCTCTAACTAAACTTCAATCTTCAATCTTCAACATTGCTGCATCCGATCTTTGACTTAAATCTTGTCAGAAACAGATCTTGCATGGCTGGAACACTCTTGAATCATCATATGATCTTCAAGATCCACTTGTGAAAGATACTACATATTCCCCCTCTCACCATGCTTGAGTCTTATCAGAACCTGCAATTTCAGAAGACAGAAACGCGGTTTCCTTTTCCTTTGAAAATTAATTTATTCTTGGCGCAAAACTTCTCTTCGAGAATCCAAGATATATTTTTGAAATTTTGATTTCGTATCACATATCGATCGGTCGAAAACAAATAAGAAACAAAATATTTTTGGCTTTTTGAAACTTTACATCAAAACTCACCGAAAATCTTTTTGATCTTTTCAGATATGAAACATAAATGCAATACTGAATCAGACACTATTTTTTTCTTTTGCGAGAAAGATCACAACTTGGGATCATATTGTACATACCATGCTGAACTACACTTCAATTTCAATTATTTCAGCACACAAGTCATGTCGATTGCTAGTATAATTTGTCCATCTTGAACTCAGGCAAAATCATACTCATAACATCTGGATATGTTAAGGTATTGATTAGATTTTCTTTGACCAGTGTACCCCACACTATCAGACATACTCAAATATGCTTCTTATATCACACTTTGTGATTAGATACGCTTTTGCATCACTTTTTGTGATTTCACTTGTGATTTAACACATAGTGATTGTATTCATGAATCAGTCAACTGTGTTCCATGCAAAAAGAAATAAGAACCCTAAGCAAACAACAATCAGGTCGGCCTTGTGAGCACGTAGAGAAAGTCAAATTGCTTAGGAAAATAAGAAAATAAAACAAGTTGAAAGTGTATAACTCAACAACAATCAGGTCGGTCTTGTGGACACGCAGAGAAAGTCCGATGAGTTATACGAAACACCAAAGAAAATAAAGCAGAACGTCAAACGAACAACAATCAGGTCGGTCTTTCGATACGCAGAGAAAGTCCAATCATTTGACAAAATAAAGAAAATCAAACAAGTTTAAATCTTTGCAAAATGAACACACGTATACACAGTGACTTATCATTTTCTTTTTCACATATCTTTTTCAATATCTTGAGATACGCATCAAGATGTTGTCCACTTGGTTAAGCATTAGTATTTAATGTGTATATCACATCTGAATACTTTCTGATTTAATGTCGAGCCTACCAAGCACATCAAACAAATGATCTTATGGCTTTTTCATCTATTTTATCCATGAGTCAGACATGTAAGCCAATGTACCATCATTTCCCAATCATGTTGGATACAATTTCTCATTTTTCAATGTTTTTGAATTTTATGTTTTTCTCCCCCCTTAAAATGAAAACTCTATTTTTGGATTTTCTTTTTAACAAACACAAAAACACTACTTTTGGCTTTTCAATTTTCTCCCCCTAAACGACATACGAAAAGTAAAGAAAGAAAATTGACCAATCGATACAAATACCTTTCCTATTTAGCTTTCAGAAAAATTTCTATTTTGGATTTTGATATTTCTTGAAATTTAACTTAAATCAGCAGAATACTCCTCCATCAGCAACTTTTCAATCACTAACGGGTCTTCTAGAAGTACCTGCACACTGGTCAAACACGTCAGTTTATAAATGACCCGAAGCGAATTGCTTCTGGTCGACCAGTGTCCTGATTTTGCTTTAAAACCACTTTAGGTTTCCAAACTTGTTGTTTTGGTAAATCGGCATCTGATGAACCAGTCATAGTTGACTGTGACGAACATCCCACAAATAAATCATTTTGAAATTTTGGTAAAAATTTTCTTGGACGTTTGAAAAATGTCGGTCAAGATTCATCAAACACTCTGCCATATTCATCAACAAACTTGTATTTGGCAGATTTACCAACATATGGAACCTTTCCTCTTCTTTGTGTAGAAGCAGCAGAGACCGGACATTCGAGTGCCATATGCCCTTTTTGTCGGCAATTATAACACAAACGATTCATTATATTTCTCCTCTTTGGAACCTGCATTGCTTCACAAAAATATTCATCTCCAAAATGATCATAAAAATTATCATATACCTGAGGATGATGATCATTAACCCATTTAGATGTCGGGCTCTTTGGAGTAGAATTTGATCCTCCAAAAGAATATTTTGCAGATTGATTTTTCTTGTGCCTCGGACCAACATGCTTGACAAAAACTTCAGCAATTTTCTAAGCATCCACGCAATGGAGCGGGAATTCTTTGTTAGAAAATATTTGTTCCGAACCTTTGATTTTGTAAAACCTCTCAGGTTGAACTTTCTCAGCTTTGAAAAAATCCGTTTTTACTTGTTTCACATCAACTTTCTTCAATTTCGGTTGCTTTGGAACTTGTGAACCACCATCTTTATCAATCTTTCCTTCAAATCCCAAACCACCAGTTTTTCCTGAACCTTTCTCTCCCATTCCTGTAGATTTATGTCCATTCTTCGCTAATCTCGAAAACTCAGCTTTGACATCTTTCAAATTCTTTTGATTGTAGAAAATTGTCTCATCAATATCAGTATGAGAACAAATCTTCTCAGTAGAAATAGCCGAAGTTTCTTTTTCAGTGAATGACGAACTTGACACAAACTTTGTGGATTTTGGAATTTCAGAGTTTCTTTTATTCTGCTTCTTTCCTTTCTTCCCTTTATTCTTGTCCTTTTTTTGTCTTCTCACCCTTTTCCTCATCAGAAGTGGATGTTGTAAACTTAGAATAATCAATTTCTTTAATTGTTTCCGTTACCTGATTAACAGCTTCTTTTATAATTCCCGGAGGTGATGCTGACTTATTAAACATTCTTTCGAAAATTTCATCTTTAGCTAAGAAACTTGTGAAAGCTAGAGAATTTGTGACATTATTCAGCAAATGGTTTGCATCGATCACTTGAATCTTTAAATCAGAAACTTTCTGTTGAGATACAGCCAACTCCTTTTCTGTTGCAATCAACTTCTTAGCTACTTTATGAGTTTCATACTTTTGCAATCTCAACTCATCAAGTCCAGTAAACAATTCCTTCTTCAACTTATCTTCATTTCTTTTCTGAATATCCAAATTTGCATTTTGCAATTTGTTCACTCTTGTTAACTCTCGCTTGTCATCCAACAACTTCTCCATATCAATTTGATATTGTTTATGTCAGGACCGATTCTCACATCAAGAATCCTAATCTTGAGCTCGAACGAAGATTCAGATTCGAAAAACTCCAAAAAAATGAGAATGAAGATGAAGATGAGAAGAATCATAGAATAATCAAACACAAGAAAGATGATGAACAAGTCAAATGATTTCATTAATCGAATGATTACAATCAAGAAATCATGACAACACTCTCTCATGGAAACCCATGACTCACTCTCTCTCTCTCTCTAGAATGGAAATCTCACACTCTACAAGAAAATCATCATCTCCACACTCAGAGACTCTTTCTTGTAATGGGCACCCTCACTATATATAGTGAGGGTGACTAACAACAAAAAAACATAACATAACTGTAAATTACAAGAAAGGTAAATAACATAAATATTAATTAAATCAAAGTTGATTTAATTAATCCGAAGCTTGACTCGCTCGAACCGAACTTCCGTTGACTTTTACGTTGACCGTTGACCCGAACGGTTGACTTTTCCAAAAAACGGTCTTCGGTCCAAACTGCAAGCCTTGAGCATCATAACCCGTGTCTCTGAATAATTTCACATGGATTCTTCAGTCGAATGCTTCGGTAAACAGATTTGATGGCATCAGTCACATAGATTTTAAGTTCCAACAATTCCCCCTTGACTGATGCTTTCAAATCTGTTCAACTGCTGAAGAATCGCTCTGTCGTACATCTTCAATGAAAAACTGATACACCGGAGACAATCTGATGTAGAAGTGTAGGTGCGAAAACAACAACCGTTCACGATATTCTATCAATCACGAGTGTGGAATCCAAGTGATTGATTGATTCAAGATAAGAGGTGAGAAGAAAACTGAGAATACGACGAATATAAACAATAAAAACCTGATATTGCACACAAGATGAACTTGTCAGGTACAAGATCGTAATCATAAACTGTCTCTCTCAGGTTTACGATCGTAATCGTAAAGGCTCCTCTCTGTAGAATTGTAAACAGCCAACTAGAATCCTCTCAAAGTCTTAATCAGCAACCCTAAACTAGGAGAACCATTGGGGTTTATATAGGCACCCCAATGGGTTTACAATTGGGCCCTTTTGGATCTTAAACCCAAGCCCAAGCCCATATTTAATAGTAAACTAGTCCACTAAGCTAATTAAACCCTCTAAGCCCATCCCAAATAATTTAATATTACAAGCCTCATAATCTAGCCTCAACAATCTTCCCCTAGGCTTGTGATATTAAATGTCTTCAATGTTTGAAGTTCTTCTTCTTGGCTGGATGACATAGATGCTAATGAAGATTCTTTCCGCAGAAATCTTCAATGGGTTTCATGACGGGCATTTGGGACTTCCTCTTGATCAGCATCAGCTCGAACTTCTTGAAATGAACAAGTTAATGAAATGGAGGATTCTCATTGACTTGCTTCTATTGAAAGAACTGGTTCTTGCTGAATCTTAGGTAACTGTCTTGAATCTCCAAAAATTAGAGGTAAAATTTTGAAAACCTCTAACTATGAAGAACTTGATTGTTGATCTTGGATCTTCATGATCTCTAACTGCTCTCTGCATCATTTTCTACATCAATTGACCTTAAAATATTCAGCTTCCCCTAACACGTGAACATCTTCTTTGAAGCTCTTTTGAAGCTTTTGGAAACTTGTAAAGACACCAACAACTTCCCCTGAACAATTTCTTTTCAGATGGAAGTCTTGTCCGGCTGGTTCTTTAACTTTGAGCAGCAGCAGCATCAGCAGCATCTTTCTATCACCAACCTGTTTGACACACATTTGAAAAAAATATACTCCACCAGACATTTGATGACTGGTCTTTGGGTTAGAGGGTAATTATCATCTGTTCTATTGATTCAAATTAACATTATTTTAACCAAAATCCCTAATATAGATTACGGGTTTTCTATAAAACTTCCCCTGAACCCAAGACCTCTAAAGACTTCCCCTTAGCTGATAATTTCCCCTCAGCTAAGGACTTCCCCTGAGATAATACATATTATCTTCGAGTTCCCTTCAGATACTATGTATTATGGAAGTCTTCTTATTAGATAATAAGTATCATCCTCGAGTTCCCTTCGGATAAAACTTATTATCCCCTCTCCTTCCCCTAAAAAATTTTCAAGATCTGACGGAGGAAGTCTTTTCCATTAGATAATAAGTATCATCCTCGAGTTCCCTTCGGATAATACTTATTATCCCATACTCCTTCCCCTAAAAATTTGGCAAGATCTGTCGGGGGCATATTGTCATGCATTAAAACCCATGAAAAACACATTTTGACTTCTCAAATCGACCTGGCCAAGACGAAAACACACCAAAAAGAACTTAACGACTCACACACGAAAGATAAAAACAAACAAATACTTACCAATATCAAACATGAGAAAGTTTACAAGGGATCAAACCGTATGAATCTGAGTGAGGAACCCTTTTCAGCTTCAGTTACTCAACTAGTCCAGGTGATTGCCGGTATGTTTGTCCGCTTTAAACTCAAACCCGCTTAATCCCAACCGAATGCGTCATGCTTAATATAGTACAATATTACCGTCATGTTTAATTGTCCCCACACCCAAGCGTACAAAGCAAAACCTACCCAACCTCAGAGTTTATTGAGGATTCACAAACCCCCAACTTGAGGAACCATGCACCACGGCTATGACTACCACTTGTTTTCATTAACCATCAGTTGGTGATCAGGTCGGCCGCTAAGCACGCAAAGAAGACCAACTGAGTGATTATTTTTCATTTTCTTTTCTTTTTTATATATTTTTTTTATTTATTTTTCATTTCTTTTTCTTTTCTTTTTCTTTTCTTTTTATTATGTGGTGTAGTCATGACAGCAGAGACATGGCGTGTGAGAGAGTGAATACTAGGTAATTACCACTCTTAACCCATTTTTGTTGGGACTCAGTCTTTTAAACCATGCAACCTAGGATGGAAAACTAAACATGTATATCTTTTAAGTTCACTGCACTTTCATTGGAGGTCATAAGTTTAGGTCGAGCCTACCGAGCATATCACCGTGGAGCTTGCCTTTCACTTCCGCCTTACGCATGTCAGCCATCTCCAACCCGGACATTCATTTTACTTCCCCTAAACTTCTCAAAAACAAGACACAAACAATTAAAAATTGAAAAGCACACTAGTTTTGAGGGGTCAACTTTTTCTTTATCTTTACATTTCTTCCCCTTGCTTTTTGAATTTTAATGTCACAATCTTGTGAACATCATTTTTCAGTTTTTTTTTTTAAATAAAACACACAAACACACTTAAAAGAACAAAACACAAAATTTTGAAGATATCTGGCCAAGCTAACTTTCAAAGTATTGATTTGAAACTTTTAGAAAATTGGGTTTCATGACATGCACACTTCATTGCATTTAATGAAATAGGTTTGACTCAAAAGACCCTTTGCTGCTTCATCAAACAAACAAGCAAGTTAAGAACAGTACCTTTCATGCTGAATTTGACCTTTTACCTCTCAAGGAAACATATCCTCCATTGTGTAGATTACTTGACATGACATGAAGATACGTCTCCTAAACTGTGCCTGGAACAATCACTTATCAACAAACAAATTAGTAATAAAAACGTTAGTGATAATCCTCCTTGATCGTTCCTGCACAGAGTGAGAGATTAGTTAGCTAATGGTACCCAGACCATTGTTTTTCTGGGTACACCTGAGGAATCAATAAAAGATACTTCTTGTAAGAACATCCCCTTTGAAAAATCAGGAAGTTGGAATGGAGTTGCCTTGATTTTTGGTTTCCAAGTTCCAGGTGATTTAACATTTGTTTTAGTCACTTTTGGAGTTGTGACTTTAGGTATGTCAACCTTCTTCGTTTTAGATTCATTTTTCAAAACAGTTTTTGTTTTAGTCACCTTTGGAGTTGTGACTTTAGGTATTTCAACCTTCTTCATTTTAGAATCATTTTTCAAAACAGTTTTAGTTACCTTGGGAGGGGTAACCTTGGGTTTTTTAGACTTTGGTTGTTTTGAAAATGGTTTCTTCACCTGTTTTTGGAAATTTTTGTAACTTGGACAGCTGTTGTTTTGATTTATAGATTTTCTTTCA
The DNA here is from genome assembly GCA_039602395.1 of Deinandra increscens subsp. villosa. Classification (NCBI taxonomy): domain Eukaryota; kingdom Viridiplantae; phylum Streptophyta; class Magnoliopsida; order Asterales; family Asteraceae; genus Deinandra; species Deinandra increscens. Next base: position 105,867,517 of record JBCNJP010000027.1, read on the forward strand.
GCTTTCGCAGCGCCCCAATGTTGATCAGAGGGTTTAACCTTAGGAGTAACAGTCTTCATTGCCTTAGGTTTCTGCACCATCATCGGCTTAGACTTCACAGACTCCTGAGATGAAACCCTTTGAGTTTTCGGATAATAGGGTTCATAAGGGCGATAAAGACAGTTTCTAGCAATATGACCAGCGATGCCACAATTAAAACAAGTGTGCTTCTTTAGATAGAAGTCAGACGTGTACCCATTTGTCTTTGGTGGCTGATATGGAGCTGGTTTGCCTTGTGCATGCTTCTTTGGTTTGACTGCATCTTCAGATTTGACTTTGTGCTGGTTTGTCGAAGCCTGTGTCGAACCTGTCTTTACTGTCTTTGTGCTTCCTTGATTCTTTGACGTTGAAGCACCATTCTTGCAATTACAACGGTAACTGCATGATCCAACTGAAGAAATGGTTTCATACTTCACTCCAGCTGTTGGTTTCATACTTGGATGCTTGATGGTGATCTTTGGCCTCTCAACTTTAGGTTCACTTATCACTCCATCAGTTATTCCCTTGAACTTGGAGGAGAAAGATGGTAATTCATATCCAACATCTGGTTCTTGGTCAAACATTGATCCAGATGTCATAAAAATCTTCCCCTCAGGCCGTGTCGTCAAGATCACCTTTTCCCTTTTGACTTCGTCAATTACTTTGAAGCATGGGGTTTCAATTTTAGGGTATGGTTTCAACTCTATCCCAGCTTCATCAGACTTAGAGTTGTGACACCTGTCATATTTCTGGCACTCAGCATCATTGTCTGATATATCCTTTACTCTCCCTTCACCATATGTCTTGTTTGCTTCATTATCAATTTCTTCTTGAGTCAATGGTGTAGTTCCAACCAAGACACTATCAATAGGAGGAGCAGCTTCTTAATAAATCAGACTTGGTTCGTTCAACTTGATCCTCACTAAGAAGTATTCCTATAATGTCTCTGGGAACTGGTGGAGGAATGATGTTGTTCATTGCCAAAGATTTATCAGTTTTCTCTGACCCAAACCCAGATGTGTCTTTCCCAACTTGACCAGTCACAACAGCATGTGATAATTCCTTTCCAGCATCGAGCATTCTTTTGCTTCTCATTTGATTCACATCTAGTTTCACTTGCAGCTCATTGTTCTTATGTGTGAGCTCATCTACCTGCTTCCTAAGCTCAGCTATTTCTAACTTTGCATTGTCATACAGGAGAGTTTTCTCAGTTGCCAGTTTTTTATATTTCACAATGTCTAGTTTTTGAGCTTTTACCTTCTCCTCATTCTTTTGCCATCTACCCTTAAAAGAACTCCTCTCGCATTTTATCTCAAATAATTCTATCTGATAATTTTTACAAATTTGCCTAAGTCCAGGAATTATACGAGCACAAGTAGGATTGGGGCATATCTTAGTATTGTCTACTTCAGCTGCGAAATCATCCTTGTTTTCAACCAATTTATTTTCTTCAACCACTGAACTCATTTTCTTTCTTTAGATATGCAGCTTCTGAAAATTTAGAAAAATCGGCAAAAACGGCAAAATCACTATTCAAAGAATAGTGTCAAAAACTTAAAACTGAAAAACGGAGGCCTTCGGAGTGGAATTTGGGGGTATAAACAAGCTCCCTTGGACATTAGTCAGGGGTAATTCTGGGGCTCGGTGTCACGAACGTCGTGTTCAAATTTGAGCCTCTAACTCCAAACGAGTCAAAAGTTACGCCCGTTTCCGTGAAAGTGTGAAATAGTGACTTTTTGCCGCAAATCTTGTTTCCGATCGTAAACCCTGTTTCCGATCGTAAACACCTCCGGGACGTAAACAAAGATCGTAAACTTGATTCCGATTGATTAAAATCGTAAACTTGATTCCGATAAAGAATTGTCGTAAACACGTTTCCGGTAAGAAAAATCGTAAACACGATTCCGGTCAAGAAAAGTCGTAAACGCCCAAAGCACGCGTCTTGAAGTCGTAAACTCAAATCTCGCAATCGTAATCGTCAAAACCAGCCCAGAATTGGTCGTAAACACCAAGAACACCAATCGTAATCTTCACAAGCAGCCTAGAACTGATCGTAAACTCCAAAAACAGCCCAGAATTTCGATCATAAACCTGAAAAAAACTCAAGAAAACTCGCATAAACTGTTAGATCTTCTTGAATCAATATCGTGAGAACCGTGAAACACTTGTTTCTTGGCTCTGATACCAATTGTAGGTCCGAAAATGTGACAACCCGTCCAAATCAGGTCAAACCTCTCTCCGTTGACTTTCGTTGACTTTTGAATTACGTATTAGTTATGTGATTTACTGCTTTAATACATGATTAACTGTGATAGTTAAATGATTAACCGACTTCGATTCCACATTAAACTAAATATATACGTACGTAAAATATAACGTCCATCGTATAATTAAATGTGGAATTTCAACAATAAGAAAATAAATATAAAATTTGACATTTTATATTTTATCAAACCGATTCAAACTGTTAAGTCGTTTCATGAACTTAAAACGTTTTACGAACTTCAAACAAGTGTTACGTTGTCAAGACTTAGCCAATATCCAAAACGTTTAGCCTATTGGGCCCGGTAAGCCCATTAAGCCCAAAATAACTCCGATCGACCCGAAAATTTAACCAAATGCTCGTATCAACTAGTCGAGTAAAACCCCAAAACCGGAAACCCGACCCGAGGTCCGAAACCCATTGGGCCAAACCCGGCCCAATGCTTCTTTTCTTTTCTTTCGCGGCCCGACCCGAACCCGATTGGGCTTCGGCCCAATCCGCCACATAACTCGATTGGGCTTCGGCCCAATCCACCACGTAAAAACCAACTGGGCTTCGGCCCAGTCCACACCGAAAGCGAATGGGCTTCGGCCCATTCACCCAAATTAAAACCCATTGGGCTTAGGCCCAATCTTAACAAGTTTAATAAATTGTTTTTAGCCCACTATGTTTTACAAAGTTTTATAAAACTTAACCAAACATTTAACCACTAATATTTTTATAAAACTTGGGTTAACAACATTTATAAAAATAAAAATCACCATTCAATTGGATAAAATATACTTGTGTTATATTTTAAAAAGTTATAATTTTTGTAAACTCCTAACCACCATCTATTTTATAAAAGCTCCTAGAATTTTTATAAACTTATAAAATTAGTAGCCTACTCAAGAGAATTAGTTGGTTAATTGTGGTGTTGACAACACACAATTAACCAAAGGTTAATAAATCCACTTTTAGTATAAAAAGGAGGTTAGGGGGAGCTTGGTCTCCTTGCACCCAACCAAGCAACACACCACTCTCCCTCCTCTTTCTCACTAACCGGCCGGCCACCACCCTACCTCCGCCGCTGCCACCGCCCTCCGGCCACCGTCCGCCGCCGAGAACCACCGCCGGAAGCCGCCACCGCCACCTCTTCTTTTTTTCTTGTTTCCTTGGCTCACTTTTGTGAGTCTCCTACACCTTTTCTCCTTGTTTTCTATCATGATTATCACCCAAGAATCACCCTACAAGTCTTGACAACTAAAAACCACTAACACTTATGATTAAATCTTTTAATCTTGGAATGCTTGCTTGCAAACAACTAACACAACTCTTTCTCTTAACCTCCATTCTTTTTAGATCAAAGATGGTGAAACACTTAGTGAAACCTTATGGCTAGTAGCTTAAGTGCACCTAGATCTAATGAAATCCATGGATTTCAAAGTTAGTTGTTTGCAAATCCAAGCCTCTTCATAATTAATAAAAATGTGAATGTATATTGAGTTAATCATCAAAGTCTCTCTTCTTAACCTCCATTCTTCTTATGATCTTTAAACATTCTCATGGTGTTCTAGGAAATTAAAGTAGCCAAGAGAATGGGGTGAAACACTTGGAGAAATCTATGGAAAGTATTCAAGTGCACCCAAGATCATCATGATAACTCATATGCAATTTACATAACCTTAAGTTAAAAGACTAAATAATGTTACTTGTTATTATTTACTTTTGGTCCTAACACAAGTGTTTGTGTTAGTAGATTTACATTTTATTGTCCTAACATTTTTATGTTAGTAGATTGCATTTAATTATATATTTGGTCCCAACACATGAATGTTGGTTGATTTTTATTATTTCATGATGTTTAGTAAAAATGTTAACTAACTATATATAAACCATGTTATATTATGTTAACTTATTACATGAAATTATAATAAACAAATATATAAGAACCATGGACTTTAAAAATAAATCTAAATCACTAAAGTAACTAGTGATTTATAAAAAAATGGACAAAGGGAATATATGTTCTTACTAGATTTAGTAAGAAATGAATTTATGTCAAATGATTTAATGTATGGACAAAAAGAATAAAAATAAATGATAGATTTGGTAAGAATAATATTTATGTCAAATGATTAATTTGACATAAAAACTTGGATTTATTACAAGTTTTAACCTTTCTTGAAACTTACTAAAAATGGACATTTTATAAAAAAATTCTTTTTGAAAATAAATGTTTTCATAAAAGATTTTTATAAAAATAAACCAAGACAAATCATTGGTATGAAAGGTCTATAAAGACTTTTAATATTACTTTGATGAAAACAAAGCATCCAAAAATGAATCAATGTTCGTTGGAGATTTTTGTTAAATAAAAGCCAAGTTTTATAAACCAAATGTTATAAATCCAAGCGTCGTCCTAAATATTCTTATCAACGTTTTCTATTAAAATATTTCATGGACTTGAAATATTAATTTACCTTTGAAAATGATTAAACGTTTAAAACCTTAAATGATTTTTCTTAAAGATGTATGTTTTATAAAATAAAACAAACGTTAATAATTATTTTGACAAATAATTATTTGCAAGGAAACTTAAACTTTGTTTTATTCACTAAATAATTGTTAATCGTAATTATTCAAAATAATTATAACTTGCAAGATTAACAAAATCGAATAAGTAATTATTTAATTAAAATAATTATTCGAACTCATGAAAATAATAATAAACATTATTATATCTTATTACTCAATGTTCAAGACTTGGTTGAATTATTGAAGATGATTATTTGTTTATATTTATTGGACATAAATATAAATAACCATAAATATATTTAATAAATAAATACAAGATAACGAGTTTTCGATAATACAAACGGACTTAAATCGTCAAGACTTGACCGGTATCGCTTGGGTGACGTATGTTACTCAAATGATCATAGACCTTATGCATATGTTATTTAATTATTTAGGGCGTTACGTGCTACCGTCCTTTGCTGCTTAAATACCGCTTATCTGCTAAAACTGTGAGTTTCACGACCCCTTTTCCTTTTAACTGTTTTATACTTGGGGGAGAAATCATGAAAACTGATTAAATGCTTTTTACTTAATATTATGGTTTACTTGTTAGCCGTATGACTACTTGTTCTCTTACTGATTGCCCAACTTGGTACATTATCGTTATAAACGTTTGTACAACCGAAAATCCCATCATTAATTGATTTCAATTAGTTCTGTACGAAACGATAGCTAGTGAGTAGATCTTTTTGGGTTGACAACCCTACCCTAACTGGTAGCTCCAGTTCTGACTCCGGATTGTCTGGGGGTACACGTCAGTTATTCTGCACTGTTTAACATCTCTGGGCAAGAGATGCCGGGTGGGTAAACTGTTAGTATTTGAAATCAAGGTTCAGGTGAGATCATACAACCACAACAATAAACCCTGATAATATTTAAGTATACCGAAACTGTTTTACAACTGTTTACAACTGTTTAACTATCGAGTCCTAAACCTGTGAACCTCACCAACTTTATGTTGACCCATTTTATATTCATGATTTCTTAGGTAATTGACGAGACTTCCTTGAAGACATGCAAATGGTGCTTACAACTGCTAACGGACCTGTCCTTGGAGTCATAGTCCCAACTATCCAGCTTAACCATTTTATGCTTTTAATAATCGTTTAAGAATTATGTTTTCAAAATATGTAAGACATTAATGTTTCCACCACCTTTTCCGCTGCAATGAAATAGTATTAATGTTTTATGAAGTTTTTAAATTATTAGAAGTGTTCTATGTATCCTCGACTATGATTCCATTCTCGCTCACACCCGAAACCGTTGACCGGGGTGTGACAGATTGGTATCAGAGCCGTGGTTATAGCGAACCAGGATAAACAAACAAACAAAACAAAATGGAAACCAAGCCTGGACTATAACCCACTCCGAAGCGACCATTTGCATGTCAAGACCTCATATGTTTACTTATGTTTACTTATGTGTTACCACTTTACCATGATGTTACTGACACAGTTCCTTTTTGGAATATTTTCGCAGTGATGGCTTCGAAAGAGGTCATTTGCGTTGCCGATTCTGAGGAGGAGCCCAGTGTTGAGTACACGCCATCACCCGAAGACTACATCCCTTCCAGCCCCGAGACAGAGGGCGCCACTGTGGGAGTCATACGCCCGAACCCTATACCAGCAGGTTTCTTGAGTCCTATCAGGCGTAGGACCTCCGACGACACCCCCGACCACCCTGCTCCCACCGCCACTGCTAGCGGTGCAGCCACTGCGGATGCCACTAGCTCCGCCGACCCCTTCGCAGGCCGAGATCGGTCTGTGAAGACCTTTGTCGCCACGCCTGGTGGCGGCCGACGGGGATTTACCCCGGGACGGGCAGCTGGCCCATCCCGGACTAGGGAGGTCCGACGTACCTCTAGTGAGCCCGCGCCCAAGCGGCGCCAGGTGTTCGATTTACCCCACCTCGCCTGGATACCCGACCAGATCCAGCACTGGCGGATCATCGAGGAGTTCCCGAGCTGTTATGATCGGGGAGAGTCCTCGCTTCCTGATCCCTTCCGCCGAGTGCCTCTGCGTATCTCGCCCTTTACTCACGAGCCCATCCCTGACACCGTCCCATTACTGGTGGCTCGTTTGAGACGCCTTGAGGCCGATCTGGGGGAGCTGAACGCCGATATCGGTCAGCTACCTGCAGCCACTGAGGTGTTTCACCTCAGGAACCAGATGGCTGAGCTGACCGGGCGCATGCGCGCCATGGAGTCCCTCCATGCCCATATGACTGGGGTCAGCATGGCCACGACTGACCTGCTTCTCTCGCACAAGAGGTTGCAGGGGAGAGTCTCTGCCTTGGAGTTCGTCTCCAGACGACTTCTCGCCACTCTCCAGGCCTTGACCCAGAGACCACCGGTCTTCTTCATGCCCCCAGGACCTCCACCACCCCCACCAGCATTCTAGGTAGATGAGACCCAGTAACTTTTGATAGCCATTTTATAGATGAAACATGTTAGCATTAGTCAGGATTGGGACTGCGAGCCCACGATGCAAACTTGTTATTTTGGATATGTTTTATCTGTAATATGGTAACAAACTTGATGTATGATTCCGATGATAATGCTATGGGAAAAATCTTTTGTTATGTTATGATTCATGTGTATGTTTATGTTATGTTCATGTTATAGTTATGTTGTGATTGTGTAGTTATATTGTTACGACATGTTGTATCACTTCACCATTCCTATCTTATGTTCTTGGTTGTGTTGCGTGAAAATGTTTTGGCAGTTGATGTATGTCGTGGCAGTTATTCTCGAGCATGTAATAACCCCATTTACATATTATCTAAATTTTTCTTTATGTTGACAATTGTAACTTAAAGCAAAATCATGCCACCGAGACGCCGAACCACCAGGAACTCTTCACCTCCTCCACCTCCTCCCCCTATGACTCCCGAGGAAATCGAGGAGATGATTGCTAATCGCGTAGCAGAAACTGTTGCCGCTGCGGAAGCCCAACGTCAAAACGACAATGGGGCGCGCGGTAAGTACGAATTAACCAATGTTAGAAAAACACTCGATTACAATTTTCCTAAATTGTATTCAACGTTTCAATCTAACAATTGCAGGCCCCCGTGAATGTTCATACAAGGACTTTATGAACTGCAAACCCTCAAATTTCAAGGGTTCTGAAGGCGCTGTTGGGTTAGTTCGCTGGTTTGAGAAAATGGAGTCCGTCTTCCGCATAAGCAACTGCCCCGAGCAGTACATGGTCAAGTATTCCACATGCGCTCTGACTGATAGCGCTCTGACCTGGTGGAACTCCCATGCCGATGCTATGGGGACTGATTTGGCCTACGCCATGACTTGGGACGAGCTCAAACAGCTGCTTCGCGATGAGTACTGCCCTAGAGAAGAGCTTCAGAAGCTCGAAGCTGAATTCTGGAACCTCACCATGAACGGAGCTGACATTGCCGGCTATACCAAGAGGTTCCGTGAGCTCGCCCATCTCTGTCCGACCATGATCACTCCTCTCTACAAGAAGATTGAACGGTACATCTGGGGACTTGCACCTCATATTCAGGGGAATGTCCTTTCCTCAAACCCTCAGACTTTTCAGGATGCTGTGCGCCTGGCACACAACCTGATTTACCAAGCCAACCGTCAAGGTGTGAACTTTGACAAGAAGAAGTCTGAGAACAAGGCCCCTGAAACCAGTACCACTCCTCCCACCAACAAGAAACCTGATAACAAGCGGAAACGCGGATTCTGGAGGAATCGCGATGATAAGGCCCCTGCCAAGGAAGCTGAAACTGTGAAGGTCTTTGCTGCTACCACCCCTACCCACGTTGTCCGAAAGACTGGATACAACGGTGGAGCACCCCTGTGCAACAAGTGCAATCTCCACCACACACTCGATTGTGGCAACGTCTACTGCAACATCTGCAAGACGAAAGGGCACGTAGCACGAGACTGTCCGAAGCGCACCTGTTACGGTTGCGGAACCACCGGGCACTACAAGAAGGATTGCCCGAAGGCAGGAAACCAGGACCCGAATCAGGCTAGAGGAAGAGCCTTTGTAATCAATGCCGGAGATGCTCGCCGTGACCCTAACACGGTGACGGGTACGTTTCTACTAAACAATCATTATGCTTCCGTTTTATTCGATACTGGTGCTGATAGGAGCTTTGTGTCTACCGAATTTGGTCAATTACTCAAAATTACCCCTGTTGCCTTAGACACTAAGTTCACAGTAGAATTAGCAAACGGAGAATTAGTAGAAACTAGCATTATTTATCCCAATTGCTCATTAGAACTCTCCGATCATCCCTTCAGCATTGATTTGATGCCTGTAGAACTAGGAAGTTTTGATGTTATCATAGGCATGGACTGGTTATCTAAGAACCGTGCGGAAATCGTGTGCCATGAGAAATTAGTTAGGATGCCACTCGAAGATGGCAACACTCTAAACGTACAAGGCGAGAAGAGTGGAACCCAACTAAACCTCATATCTAGTATGAAGGCACGAAAATTCCTTCGTAAAGGATGTCAGGCCATCCTAGCACACGTAACTGAGAAGAAACCAAAGGAGAAGAACATAGCAGATGTTCCCGTTGTCCGCGAATACCCGGAAGTCTTTCCCGAAGACTTGCCAGGTTTACCGCCGACGCGACAAGTGGAGTTTCGCGTTGACTTAGCCCCAGGTGCCGCCCCCGTAGCCAGATCCCCGTACCGTCTGGCACCTTCGGAGATGCAGGAGTTATCTAGCCAATTACAAGAATTGCTAGATAAAGGCTTCATCAGACCAAGCCACTCTCCGTGGGGAGCACCCGTGCTATTTGTCAAGAAGAAAGATGGAACTTTTCGGATGTGCATCGACTACCGGGAGCTGAACAAACTGACTGTGAAGAACCGTTACCCGCTTCCTAGGATCGACGATCTGTTTGATCAACTTCAAGGATCGAGCTTCTACTCCAAGATCGACCTAAGATCAGGATACCATCAACTCAGGGTTAGAAATGAAGACATTTCGAAGACAGCGTTCAGAACACGCTATGGCCATTATGAGTTCCTCGTAATGCCATTTGGTTTGACAAACGCACCTGCAGTGTTCATGGATCTGATGAACCGCGTATGCAAACCCTACCTGGATAAGTTCGTTATCGTGTTCATTGACGACATCCTTATCTACTCCCGTAGTAAGGAAGAACACGAACAACATCTGAGACTTATTCTGGAGTTGCTGAAGAAGGAAGAACTCTACGCGAAATTTTCCAAATGTGACTTTTGGATTCGCGAAGTTCACTTTCTGGGCCATGTGATCAATGATCGAGGAATCCACGTGGATCCCACAAAAATTGAGGCAATCAAGGATTGGAGCACGCCAACGACTCCAACCGAGATTCGACAATTTTTAGGTCTTGCTGGCTATTACCGCCGATTTATCGAGAACTTCTCGAAGATAGCCCAGCCACTCACCGCCCTGACCCAGAAAGATAAGAAATTTATATGGGATGCCAAGACTGAAGCAACATTTCAGTTACTGAAGCAGAAGCTTTGTGATGCCCCGATTCTATCACTACCTGATGGAATCGAAGACTTCGTTGTCTACTGCGATGCCTCGCATCAAGGTTTAGGCTGTGTATTGATGCAACGAGAGAAAGTCATCGCATACGCATCACGGCAACTGAAAATTCACGAGAAGAACTATACCACTCATGACCTGGAACTCGGAGCCGTTGTCTTTGCTCTCAAAATCTGGAGGCACTATCTTTATGGTACCCAATGTACCATATTCACCGATCATAAGAGCCTCCAACATATTTTCAATCAGAAGGAATTGAATATGAGACAACGCCGATGGGTGGAACTGCTAAATGATTTCGAATGCGAGATTCGTTATCATCCAGGCAAGGCTAATGTTGTGGCCGATGCCTTAAGCAGGAAAGAACATGCCAAACCTCGTCGCGTCCGAGCATTAGGCATGACCATCCACTCAAACCTTAATTCCCAAGTGCGCGACGCACAAATGGAAGCCCTCAAACCAGAGAACCTAGCCGAAGAAGGTTTACGTGGAATGAAGAAGCAACTAGAAGAGAAACCTGATGGAACCAGGGTCTTCATGGATAGGTTATGGGTACCTGTCTATGGAGGGTTAAGACAATTGATTTTCGATGAAGCCCATAAATCAAGATATTCCATTCATCCCGGATCAGACAAGATGTACCACGGTCTGAAGAAACAGTTCTGGTGGCCTAACATGAAAGCCGAGATAGCCACCTATGTCGGCAAGTGCTTAACATGTTCGAAGGTCAAAGCCGAATACCAGAAGCCCTCTGGATTGTTGACTCAACCAGTAATCCCCGAATGGAAATGGGAAGAAATTTCCATGGACTTCATCACAAAGTTGCCTAAATCTAGATCTGGTTATGATGCTATCTGGGTAATAGTCGATCGATTGACAAAGTCAGCACACTTCTTACCGGTCAATGAGAAGGATAAGATGGATAAGCGAGCCAAACTTTACATAAAGGAAATTGTCTCGCGCCACGGTGTGCCCAAATCCATCATATCCGACCGAGACAGTCGATTCACCGCACACTTCTGGAGATCTCTACAGAAAGCTTTGGGTACTCGACTCGATATGAGTACTGCCTACCATCCACAGACTGATGGCCAAAGCGAGAGAACGATCCAAACGCTTGAGGATATGCTGAGAGCATGTGTGATAGATTTCGGACCCAAGTGGGACGAGCACCTCCCTCTTGCCGAATTCTCATATAACAATAGTTATCACACCAGCATCCAAGCCGCCCTTTCGAAGCACTTTATGGGAGAAAGTGCAGATCTCCGCTCTGCTGGAAAGAGGTTGGCGACAGTCAGTTGACTGGACCCGAGCTAATCTTCGAAACGACTGAATTAATCTTCCGGATCCGAGATCGCCTGAGAGCTGCCCGAGACAGGCAAAAGAGCTACGCCGACAACCGACGAAAACCCTTGGCCTTCAAAAAGGGTGATCGTGTCATGCTAAAGGTGTCACCTTGGAAAGGTGTCATCCGGTTCGGCAAACGAGGAAAGCTCAACCCTCGTTACATTGGTCCGTTTGAAATTACTGAAACCATCGGACCAGTAGCTTATCGTTTGAACCTGCCTGCCGAGCTAAGCAGCGTTCACAATGTCTTTCACGTCTGTAATCTTAAGAAATGCTTATCTGATGAAACGCTCATCGTTCCTCTTGATGAGATTCAAGTGGACGAAACCTTACACTTCATTGAGGAACCCGTGGAGATACTTGATCGAGAGATCAAACAGCGGAAGCATAGCCGCATTCCCATAGTAAAGGTACGATGGAACTCTAGACGAGGGCCAGAGTATACGTGGGAACGCGAGGATCAAATGCGCCGAAAGTATTCACGCCTGTTTGAGAACGTCGCAGTCCACCAGTAACCAAGACTGAATTTCGGGACGAAATTCTTCTAACTAGGGGAGAATGTGACAACCCGTCCAAATCAGGTCAAACCTCTCTCCGTTGACTTTCGTTGACTTTTGAATTACGTATTAGTTATGTGATTTACTGCTTTAATACATGATTAACTGTGATAGTTAAATGATTAACCGACTTCGATTCCACATTAAACTAAATATATACGTACGTAAAATATAACGTCCATCGTATAATTAAATGTGGAATTTCAACAATAAGAAAATAAATATAAAATTTGACATTTTATATTTTATCAAACCGATTCAAACTGTTAAGTCGTTTCATGAACTTAAAACGTTTTACGAACTTCAAACAAGTGTTACGTTGTCAAGACTTAGCCAATATCCAAAACGTTTAGCCTATTGGGCCCGGTAAGCCCATTAAGCCCAAAATAACTCCGATCGACCCGAAAATTTAACCAAATGCTCGTATCAACTAGTCGAGTAAAACCCCAAAACCGGAAACCCGACCCGAGGTCCGAAACCCATTGGGCCAAACCCGGCCCAATGCTTCTTTTCTTTTCTTTCGCGGCCCGACCCGAACCCGATTGGGCTTCGGCCCAATCCGCCACATAACTCGATTGGGCTTCGGCCCAATCCACCACGTAAAAACCAACTGGGCTTCGGCCCAGTCCACACCGAAAGCGAATGGGCTTCGGCCCATTCACCCAAATTAAAACCCATTGGGCTTAGGCCCAATCTTAACAAGTTTAATAAATTGTTTTTAGCCCACTATGTTTTACAAAGTTTTATAAAACTTAACCAAACATTTAACCACTAATATTTTTATAAAACTTGGGTTAACAACATTTATAAAAATAAAAATCACCATTCAATTGGATAAAATATACTTGTGTTATATTTTAAAAAGTTATAATTTTTGTAAACTCCTAACCACCATCTATTTTATAAAAGCTCCTAGAATTTTTATAAACTTATAAAATTAGTAGCCTACTCAAGAGAATTAGTTGGTTAATTGTGGTGTTGACAACACACAATTAACCAAAGGTTAATAAATCCACTTTTAGTATAAAAAGGAGGTTAGGGGGAGCTTGGTCTCCTTGCACCCAACCAAGCAACACACCACTCTCCCTCCTCTTTCTCACTAACCGGCCGGCCACCACCCTACCTCCGCCGCTGCCACCGCCCTCCGGCCACCGTCCGCCGCCGAGAACCACCGCCGGAAGCCGCCACCGCCACCTCTTCTTTTTTTCTTGTTTCCTTGGCTCACTTTTGTGAGTCTCCTACACCTTTTCTCCTTGTTTTCTATCATGATTATCACCCAAGAATCACCCTACAAGTCTTGACAACTAAAAACCACTAACACTTATGATTAAATCTTTTAATCTTGGAATGCTTGCTTGCAAACAACTAACACAACTCTTTCTCTTAACCTCCATTCTTTTTAGATCAAAGATGGTGAAACACTTAGTGAAACCTTATGGCTAGTAGCTTAAGTGCACCTAGATCTAATGAAATCCATGGATTTCAAAGTTAGTTGTTTGCAAATCCAAGCCTCTTCATAATTAATAAAAATGTGAATGTATATTGAGTTAATCATCAAAGTCTCTCTTCTTAACCTCCATTCTTCTTATGATCTTTAAACATTCTCATGGTGTTCTAGGAAATTAAAGTAGCCAAGAGAATGGGGTGAAACACTTGGAGAAATCTATGGAAAGTATTCAAGTGCACCCAAGATCATCATGATAACTCATATGCAATTTACATAACCTTAAGTTAAAAGACTAAATAATGTTACTTGTTATTATTTACTTTTGGTCCTAACACAAGTGTTTGTGTTAGTAGATTTACATTTTATTGTCCTAACATTTTTATGTTAGTAGATTGCATTTAATTATATATTTGGTCCCAACACATGAATGTTGGTTGATTTTTATTATTTCATGATGTTTAGTAAAAATGTTAACTAACTATATATAAACCATGTTATATTATGTTAACTTATTACATGAAATTATAATAAACAAATATATAAGAACCATGGACTTTAAAAATAAATCTAAATCACTAAAGTAACTAGTGATTTATAAAAAAATGGACAAAGGGAATATATGTTCTTACTAGATTTAGTAAGAAATGAATTTATGTCAAATGATTTAATGTATGGACAAAAAGAATAAAAATAAATGATAGATTTGGTAAGAATAATATTTATGTCAAATGATTAATTTGACATAAAAACTTGGATTTATTACAAGTTTTAACCTTTCTTGAAACTTACTAAAAATGGACATTTTATAAAAAAATTCTTTTTGAAAATAAATGTTTTCATAAAAGATTTTTATAAAAATAAACCAAGACAAATCATTGGTATGAAAGGTCTATAAAGACTTTTAATATAACTTTGATGAAAACAAAGCATCCAAAAATGAATCAATGTTCGTTGGAGATTTTTGTTAAATAAAAGCCAAGTTTTATAAACCAAATGTTATAAATCCAAGCGTCGTCCTAAATATTCTTATCAACGTTTTCTATTAAAATATTTCATGGACTTGAAATATTAATTTACCTTTGAAAATGATTAAACGTTTAAAACCTTAAATGATTTTTCTTAAAGATGTATGTTTTATAAAATAAAACAAACGTTAATAATTATTTTGACAAATAATTATTTGCAAGGAAACTTAAACTTTGTTTTATTCACTAAATAATTGTTAATCGTAATTATTCAAAATAATTATAACTTGCAAGATTAACAAAATCGAATAAGTAATTATTTAATTAAAATAATTATTCGAACTCATGAAAATAATAATAAACATTATTATATCTTATTACTCAATGTTCAAGACTTGGTTGAATTATTGAAGATGATTATTTGTTTATATTTATTGGACATAAATATAAATAACCATAAATATATTTAATAAATAAATACAAGATAACGAGTTTTCGATAATACAAACGGACTTAAATCGTCAAGACTTGACCGGTATCGCTTGGGTGACGTATGTTACTCAAATGATCATAGACCTTATGCATATGTTATTTAATTATTTAGGGCGTTACGTGCTACCGTCCTTTGCTGCTTAAATACCGCTTATCTGCTAAAACTGTGAGTTTCACGACCCCTTTTCCTTTTAACTGTTTTATACTTGGGGGAGAAATCATGAAAACTGATTAAATGCTTTTTACTTAATATTATGGTTTACTTGTTAGCCGTATGACTACTTGTTCTCTTACTGATTGCCCAACTTGGTACATTATCGTTATAAACGTTTGTACAACCGAAAATCCCATCATTAATTGATTTCAATTAGTTCTGTACGAAACGATAGCTAGTGAGTAGATCTTTTTGGGTTGACAACCTTACCCTAACTGGTAGCTCCAGTTCTGACTCCGGATTGTCTGGGGGTACACGTCAGTTATTCTGCACTGTTTAACATCTCTGGGCAAGAGATGCCGGGTGGGTAAACTGTTAGTATTTGAAATCAAGGTTCAGGTGAGATCATACAACCACAACAATAAACCCTGATAATATTTAAGTATACCGAAACTGTTTTACAACTGTTTACAACTGTTTAACTATCGAGTCCTAAACCTGTGAACCTCACCAACTTTATGTTGACCCATTTTATATTCATGATTTCTTAGGTAATTGACGAGACTTCCTTGAAGACATGCAAATGGTGCTTACAACTGCTAACGGACCTGTCCTTGGAGTCATAGTCCCAACTATCCAGCTTAACCATTTTATGCTTTTAATAATCGTTTAAGAATTATGTTTTCAAAATATGTAAGACATTAATGTTTCCACCACCTTTTCCGCTGCAATGAAATAGTATTAATGTTTTATGAAGTTTTTAAATTATTAGAAGTGTTCTATGTATCCTCGACTATGATTCCATTCTCGCTCACACCCGAAACCGTTGACCGGGGTGTGACAGAAAACAACAACCGTTCACGATATTCTATCAATCACGAGTACGGAATCCAAGTGATTGATTGATTCAAGATAAGAGGTGAGAAGAAATCTGAGAATACGACGAATATAAACAATAAAAACCTGATATTGCACACAAGATGAACTTTTCGGGTACAAGATCGTAATCGTAAACTGTCTATCTCGGGTTTACGATCGTAATCGTAAAGGCTCCTCTCTCTAGAATCGTAAACAGCCAACTAGAATCCTCTCAAAGTCGTAATCAGCAACCCTAAACCAGGAGAACCATTGGTGTTTATATAGGCACCCCAATGGGTTTACAATTGGGCCCTTTTGGATCTTAAACCCAAGCCCAAGCCCATATTTAATAGTAAGCTAGTCCACTAAGCTAATTAAACCCTCAAAGCCCATCCCAACTAATTTAATATTACAAGCCTCATAATCTAGCCTCAACAAGAAGTTCCCCCTCTGAATAAGCTTCTTCTTTTCTTGTTGCTCCAGTTCGAGATCCAAGTGTTCCGCTCACTCAGTTCACACGGTCGGGTACAATACTGAGAAAATGCTACATCTCTGAGTCCAAACCGCAACAAACCGAATCAGATAAACCAATCAATCATCGAACATGCTCTAACTCCGGATAATCGACCCGATATCCAAATCCATAATAATTCCTCCTATTTCTTTAAATCTCTCCTAAAACATCAAATCGGAAGCGTAAAAACAGACGCGAAGAGTCGAACCATCGCAATCGGTTGCCTAGAGAAACCAGATAAATAATCTTGAAATCGGACAATCTCGTGAAAAACCGGAAGTCGGATGCTGACAGTTGTGAAAGATCCATATAT
This sequence comes from Deinandra increscens subsp. villosa, assembly GCA_039602395.1. Taxonomy (NCBI): domain Eukaryota; kingdom Viridiplantae; phylum Streptophyta; class Magnoliopsida; order Asterales; family Asteraceae; genus Deinandra; species Deinandra increscens. Next base: position 105,884,523 of record JBCNJP010000027.1, read on the forward strand.
AAATCTTGTGTTCCACGTGAGTGGGTTGGATGCGAAAATAAAGATAAATGTCAAATCTGAGAAAAATTGAGATACCGAGCGAAAATAATCAAAACCGGAGTCTTCGTAATTTTGGACGAAGAAAAATGAGCTCCGAATAAAATTCCGTGAAGATCTCTAAGTTAATCAGGTGAAAACGGCTCAAAAATTCTGTCAATTTTCGTCAAGGAACGGCTTCTCGAGAAATTTAACGGATAAATTCCCATATTTAACTGAGATTCCAGTTAATCCGGTTCGCTGACATCAGCACTGCATCAGCTACAAACAAAACCGTAAGACATAACGAGAAAGCTTCGTAATTAACCGAATAATAAAGCTAACCCGTCAATGGTCGATAGCAAACGTTGCATGACATCAATAAACGAGAACCCCAATAAAATGGAATAAATCCGAGACTAATAAAAATTTTCTGAAATTCTGTCGCAGCGTTATCTCGTTTGTCTTGTTAAAAACCGACAAGAAAAACCCCGTAATTGACGAATAATGCTGAAAATATCATTAGTGTAATTAAATTCCTTTAGAAAAAGCCATAATCCATGTCAAAATAATTCAACCAATCAGAATACTCCTTGAGAAAACCATAATCCGCGTGAATGGAAATGAACCAATCAGAATCTGGCAACAGATCTCATCCAACGGTTAAGGAAAAGTAGATCCAATGGCTGAATATTGCTGATCCGTGTGTGAGGAAACTGACCAATCAGAGACCAGCGATTCAAATGCTCTCAACGGATCTTGAGACAGCTAGGTCCCACGCCGATTTCCAGCCAATTAAACCTCGACAGCAGGCATAGGGAACTGGGGAAAGGGTCAAGCATTCAACGGTTCTCTTTTCCTGTCGGACCCACGCGCTCCAAGCAGCCAAACAGATTTTGACAAAGGAGAGAGAAAGTAATGACCAACATTCCTTTGTAGCCATTCGGAGAAGGACACGTCAGAGAGAGTCCCACCTGCATCTTCAACCTCCCCTAACCCTAGCTGATCGGAAAAGCGTGTGAGCTCGCCGGAAAAGCGTAAGATGACCATAACTTCATCAATTCTCGATCGTTTTTGATGATTCTTGTACCCATGGACTCGGAATTCAATCCTCTACAACCCCATACGTTCAAAATCTTCTGAAACGAACTCGAGCAAAAACCCAGAAACAAGTCCGCTAACCCCAGAACTCCGCTAAAGCATACAAGAAGTCTGCTAGGGGTCTTAAAAGCCGCTAAGACTCTTCTCAAGTCCGCTAAGGACACAAGTCCGCTAAAGCAAAACAAGTTCGCTAAGAATCCGATGAAGTTCGCTAAGAGGAGAACAAGTCCGCTAAAGAACTCAACAAGTTCGCTAACCACATCTTCATATCTTCAAAACACTTAGAACAAATCTGGAAATGATGAACAGGAAGAAAATCCCTACTTCGATGAACTTGATTATGTCCAGAAACGAAAGGAAAACCCGTTATGATGCACAAAATGAGAAGCTAAACCATTCACAAGACTATTGTGGCCACCAACAACCCATAAACAGTAGCTAATCGGATCAAAAACAGTCTTCAAAATCTGGAAATCTTCAAGAACACGACGAACACCATTAAACACGCACTAGTGTGTGTTTTCTAGATCTGCTCAAACGGTTGAGATTCAGACGAAATGCATGCTTCCAATGGATCCGGAACGCGTTTCCACTGAAAATCATACCTCACTTCATCCGAAAACATGAAGAAATGCCCAAAAAACGAAGAATCAAGCCCAAAATTCTACAAAAACCCCAAAAACGGGAAAAACTCTAATAGCTTCAAAAACAGCTCGGATCTCCAATTTTTCCACCAGATTTGAACATGATGAACATAAAAATGCATCTAGATGAACTCCAAAACACGAATCAAGTATCCATATCATCAGAATCCATCCAGAAACAAGAAAAATAGAAGAAAAAGTCTCAAAAATGAGTTTTCAAATCTTCACCATATTAAAACTCAAAATCTAGATTCGAATGACCAGATTCATTGTGAGATAAAATCTGATCGGTTACCCGCTCTGATACCATTTGTCAGGACCGATTCTCACATCAAGAATCCTGATCTTGAGCTCGAACGAAGATTCAGATTCGAAAAACTCCAAAAAAATGAGAATGAAGATGAAGATGAGAAGAATCGTAGAATAATCAATCACAAGAAAGATGATGAACAAGTCGAATGATTTCATTAATCGAAAGATTACAATCAAGAAATCATGACAACACTCTCTCATGGAAATCCATGACTCACTCTCTCTCTCTAGAATGGAAATCTCACACTCTACAAGAAAATCATCATCTCCACACTCAGAGACTCATTCTTCTAATGGGCACCCTCACTATATATAGTGAGGGTGACTAACAACAGGAAAACACAACATAACTGTAAATTACAAGAAAGGTAAATAACATAAATATTAATTAAATCAAAGTTGATTTAATTAATCCGAAGCTTGACTCGCTCGAACCGATCTTCCGTTGACTTTTACGTTGACCGTTGACCCGAATGGTTGACTTTTCCAGAAAACGGTCTTCGGTCCAAACTGCAAGCCTCGAGCATCACAACCCGCGTCTCTGAATCATTTCACATGGATTCTTCAGTCAAATGCTTCGGTAAACAGATTTGATGGCGTCAGTCACATAGATTTTAAGTTCCAACAATTCCCCCTTGATTGATGCTTTCAAATCTGTTCAACTGCTGAAGAATCGCTATGTCGTACATCTTCAATGAAAAACTGATAAACCGGAGACAAACTGATGTAGAAGTTCCCCCTCTGAATAAGCTTCTTCTTTTCTTGTTGCTCCAGTTCGAGATCCAAGTGTTCCGCTCACTCAGTTCACACGGTCGGGTACAATACTGAGAAAAGGCTACATCTCTGAGTCCAAACCGCAACAAACCGAATCAGATAAACCAATCAATCATTGAACATGCTCTAACTCCGGATAATCGACCCGATATCCAAATCCATAATAATTCCTCCTATTTCTCTAAATCTCTCCTAAAACATCAAGTCGGAAGCGTAAAAACAGACGCGAAGAGTCGAACCATCGCAATCGGTTGCCTATAGAAACCAGATAAATAATCTTGAAATCGGACAATCTCGCGAAAAACCGGAAGTCGGATGCTGACAGTTGTGAAAGATCCATAAATAAATCTTGTGTTCCACGTGAGTGGGTTGGATGCGAAAATAAAGATAAATGTCAAATCTGAGAAAAATTGAGATCCCGAGCAAAAATAATCAAAACCGGAGTCTTCGTAATTTTGGGCGAAGAAAAATGAGCTCGGAATAAAATTCCGTGAAGATCTCTAAGTTAATCAGGTGAAAACGGCTCAATCCGAAAAATTCTGTCAATTTTCGTCAAGGAACGGCTTCTCGAGAAATTTAACGGATAAATTCCCATATTTAACTAAGATTCCAGTTAATCCGGTTTGCTGACATCAGCACTGCATCAGCTACAAACAAAACCGTAAGACATAACGAGAAAGCTTCGTAATTAACCGGATAATAAAGCTAACCCGTCAATGGTCGATAGCAAACGTTGCGCGACATCAATAAACGAGAACCCCAATAAAATGGAATAAATCCGAGACTAATAAAAAAGTTTCTGAAATTCCGTCGCAGCGTTATCTCGTTTGTCTTGTTAAAAACCGACAAGAAAAACCCCGTAACTGACGAATAATGCTGAAAATATCATTAGTGTAATTAAATTCCTTTAGAAAAAGCCATAATCCATGTCAAAATAATTCAACCAATCAGAATACTCCTTGAGAAAACCATAATCCGCGTGAATGGATATGAACCAATCAGAATCTGGCAACAGATCTCATCCAACGGTTAAGGAAAAGTAGATCCAATGGCTGAATATTGCTGATCCGTGTGTGAGGAAACTGACCAATCAAAGACCAGCGATTCAAATGATCTCAACGGATCTTGAGACAGCTGGGTCCCACGCCGATTTCCAGCCAATTAAACCTCGACAGCAGGCATAGGGAACTGGGGAAAAGGTCAAGCATTCAGCGGTTCTCTTTTCCTGTCGGACCCACGCGCTCCAAGCAGCCAAACAGATTTTGACAAAAGAGAGAGAAAGTAATGACCAACATTCCTTTGTAGCCATTCGGAGAAGGACACGTCAGAGAGAGTCCCACCTGTATCTTCAACCTCCCGTAACCCTAGCTGATCGGAAAAGCGTGTGAGCTCGTCGGAAAGCGTAAGATGACCATAACTTCATCAATTCTCGATCGTTTTCGATGATTCTTGTAACCATGGACTCGGAATTCAATCCTCTACAACCCCATATGTTCAAAATCTTCGGAAACGAACTCGAGCAAAAACTCAGAAACAAGTTCGCTAACCCCAGAAGTCCGCTAAAGCATACAAGAAGTCCGCTAGGGGTCTTAGAAGTCCGCTAAGACTCTTCTCAAGTCCGCTAAGGACACAAGTCCGCTAAAGCAAAACAAGTTCGCTAAGAATCCGATGAAGTTCGCTAAGAGGAGAACAAGTCCGCTAAAGAACTCAACAAGTCCCCTAACCACATCTTCATATCTTCAAAACACTTAGAACAAATATGGAAATGATGAACAGGAAGAAAATCCCTACTTTGATGAACTTGATTATGTCCAGAAACGAAAGGAAAACCCGTTATGATGCACGAAATGAGAAGCTAAACCATTCACGAGACTATTGTGGCCACCAACAACCCATAAACAGTAGCTAATCGGATCAAAAACAGTCTTCAAAATCTGGAAATCTTCAAGAACACGACGAACACCATTAAACACGCACTAGTGTGTGTTTTCCAGATCTGCTCAAACGGTTGAGAATCAGACGAAATGGATGCTTCCAATGGATCCGGAACGCGTTTTCCACTGAAAATCATACCTCACTTCATCCGAAAACATGAAGAAATGCCCAGAAAACGAAGAATCAAGCCCAAAATTCTTCAAAAACCCCAAAAACGGGAAAAACTCTAACAGCTTCAAAAACAGCTCGGATCTCCAATTTTTCCACCAGATTTGAACATGATGAACATAAAAATGCATCTAGATGAACTCCCAAATACGAATCAAGTATCCATATCATCATAATCCATCCAGAAACAAGAAAAATAGAAGAAAAAGTCTCAAAAATGAGTTTTCAAATCCTCACCATATTCAAGCTCAAAATCCAGATTCGAGTGACCAGATTCATCGTGAGATAAAATCTGATCGGTTACCCGCTCTGATACCATTTGTCAGGACCGATTATCACATGAAGAATCCTGATCTTGAGCTCGAACGAAGATTCAGATTCGAAAAACTCCAAAAAAAATGAGAATGAAGATGAAGATGAGAAGAATCATAGAATAATCAAACACAAGAAAGATGATGAACAAGTCGAATGATTTCATTAATCGAATGATTAGAATCAAGAAATCATGACAACACTCTCTCATGGAAATCCATGACTCACTCTCTCTCTCTAGAATGGAAATCTCACACTCTACAAGAAAATCATCATCTCCACACTCAGAGACTCTTTCTTGTAATGGGCACCCTCACTATATATAGTGAGGGTGACTAAAAACAAAAAAAAAACATAACATAACTGTAAATTACAAGAAAGGTAAATAACATAAATATTAATTAAATTAAAGTTGATTTAGTTAATCCGAAGCTTGACTCGCTCGAACCGATCTTCTGTTGACTTTTACGTTGACCGTTGACCCGAACGGTTGACTTTTCCAGAAAACGGTCTTCGTTCCAAACTGCAAGCCTCGAGCATCACAACCCGCGTCTCTGAATCATTTCACATGGATTCTTCAGTCGAATGCTTCGGCAAACAGATTTGATGGCGTCAGTCACATAGATTTTAAGTTCCAACAGTTTAATTTGAGCAACTTGTTCATCAGAAGTCTTGGTAAGAGTATCAAGCCTGGACTTTGATTTGTCAAATAGATTTTGAAAATCATTTGTAGTATCCTTAGCTTCATCCTTCCATTTCTTCACTTCCTTAACTAACTCAGCCTTTTCTTCAATTAACTTTGCAATCTTAGATGCCGAACTTTCATTTTTAGCTTCTGCTATTTCACTTTTCAATCTTTCAATTTCTTTTGATAATTCAATACATCTCTTACACTCTGATGAAACTTCTTAGATGAATGTTCGATTGATCAGTTTGGAAAACCAGTTTTAGTCACTCCAACTAATCATCAAATGCCAAACATACAGAGTATGTTGATCCTATGCTAAAAAGTGTCCTACGACTAATAACAATTCATCATCAAATGCCAAACATACAGAGTATGTTGATCCTGATGGCATTATTTTCAGTAAACCAATACCCAACACACAATTTTTCTGGAAAAAGAGATTTAATCCTGAAAAGTTGGGTAATAGTTCTGCTTGTCACTCATCAGTTGACAATGGTTCACCAGAATGTTTCAAACCAAAACAGGAATGGAGACCAAAAGTTTTCTCCACAGCCAACACAGATTTTGTTGAAGACACTGGACGACCTACCATCATTGTGGATGAGGGTCGGGGTTTAAGAACTTCTTGTTTTCTAGTATTTGCAGGTATTTCAAGAAAACCTGTTAGTAATTGAAAGATTACTAATAATGGACTACTTGTGATTGATTTAAGTTGAATTGAATCGTTCCTATCTTTGAAACACTGATTTTCAAAAACTATCATTTTCAAAAATGTGTCAAGTGTTGATCGATCATTTTCATTTTTTTTTTCATTTTCTTTTGTTCATATTTTTAGGGGGAGAAATTTTGAAAGTTCAAAAAATAGTTTTTGTTTGAATTTTAGGGGGAGAAATTGGAAAATATAAAAAAAATTAAAAAATTGAGAAATTGATTCGACAAAAGCGAGAAATGATAGTACATCAGCATATAATTAAGTCTAAAAGTTGTAGGTACTTGTATAATCTGTGAATATGTATAACTAATCTGATATCTGCAAGAAAGATACAAACATAAAGCTTGCCTGATGATCTTTGGTTGTTTGCTTCTTGATGAATGTTATGTGATGTTTCTGACAAAAAATAAAATAAGAGATATCCTGATGAATGCATGTTTTCATTTTGAAAAGATTTAAACTTGTTTGATTTTCTTTATTTTGTCAAACGATCGGACTTTCTCTGCGTATCGAAAGATCGACCTGATCGTTGTTCGTTTGACATTCTGCTTTATAGAAAATGCATGAGCGGTAGATCGTCTACTTAGTCGTATCGAAATCAATGTAAAACGAGTAATTACACAAGATGTAAATACAATGAAACTTTGTATTAACCACAGAGACCACATAGTACATAGATATGAATTACACTCAGAAGCTCTAAGACCGTTTTTTAATATAACACATGACACGCTATTTATAGAGCCGAATCCCGAACCAGGTACTAACAAACTCCCCCTCGGCATGTGCAGTATCATCTTCTGCTTAAAACTTGTATCATGTATCTTCAATCAAACTCTTCCTCTTCTTTGATGATGAGTTCAATCATGAATACTTGATATTGCATCGAGTGTAATCTCTTTATCAACAATCTTCAGAAGACTTGAAGCTGTGATATTCTCTTTCCACTTAGAAACCTTCCAACATAAATAATCTTGGCACAAAACGTCTCTTCAAAACTCCAAGATATTTTGATTTTGAAAAAGATTTTGTATTTCGTGTTGATCTATCGAAAATAAATCAGAAACAAAATCTTTTTGGCTTTTAGAAACTTTATATCAAAACACACCGAAAATATTTTTGGTATTTTCTGATATGAAAAGTAAATGCAATACAAAATCAGACACTATTTTTGTCTTTTGCGAGAAAGATCACGACTTGGGATCGTATTAGACATAACATACTGAACTACACTTCAATTTCGATTATTGCAGCACATAAGCCATATCGATTACAGATATAATTTGTCCAACTTTAAACTCAAGCAAAACCATACTCATAACATCTGGATGTGTTAAAGTATTGATTAGATTTGCATTGACCAGTGTACCCCACACTATCAGACATACTCCGATATGCTTGTTTATCACATTTTTGTGATTTCATTTGTGATTTAATCACATAACGATTGTATTCATGATATAGTGTTAGAGCATATTCCTATGCCACGATGTGTCTCGTGTATTGTATCTATGTAATGAGAGCAACTGTGTGAGTCTTGTTAGGCAACTGAGCGTACCACATGGTCCGCCGGACCAGTTGGTGCAGCGTACCAGTTGGTACGCTGGGTGGTACGCCAGCTAGTCTAAGTTACCTATAAATAAGTAGCATGTGTAGAGAGCATGGGCACTGATAGAGAACTTCAAGTCATATTCTATATTTCTGTGTGTGTGTTTCTGTGTGTATGCTCTCAAGGTTTCATCAATACAAATCTCATTTGTATTTACTTTTGATCTCGTTTCATCTCATTATCACGTGATTAGCAAACGATCCATTGCTCCATGGTTTTACAAGTGGTATCAGAGCTATCTGGTTCCACTTGCTGATCATATCCTGTGATTTTGGAGATTTTTAGAGAGAAAAAGTGGGTTTTGAAGCATTTTTCATCAAATTCTTCCAATTCCGGGTGTTTCCAAGGTTAAAAATGATTTTCGAGCATTCCTGGTAAGTTTTCGAATCTGTGTGAAGCAAATTTAAGTTCAATTTGTCAAAATTTGCGAAATCAGTCGAAATCTGCATGAAAAACGACTGATCCGCCGGATGAACAATCTGGTCCGCCGCCTGATCCGCTAGGCAATCTTCATTAGCTGGTCCGTGGCGGTTATAGCGTATCAGTGTGATCCGCTGGAAAAATCTGGTCCGCCGTATCAGTTTTGGTCCGCCGGATCAATCTGGTCCGCTAGTATAATTTGGTCTGTTGGTGATAAATCTGATCCGCAGGTATAATCTAGTCCGCTGACATTGATCTGGTCCGCTTTTGGTCCGCAAATACAAATCTGGTCCGCTGATTTTGGTTTCGTCCGCTGGCAGAAAAGTGGTCATCACTAAAACTGACATAACTTGAGAACCGTAAAGAGTTACGGGAGCTAATACCAGTCAAAACGTTCGTATCGACGAGATCTAGGACTTGTACCGGCCTATGGCCAGTACGTCCATTTTTGAGCCCCTAAATCCACTTGGAAAGCCTCCATTTTTTAGTTCGAAGTTTTTGCAGTGTCATATTTCGGAAAATATGTCGGATTTTCAAGCGTTTTCCGCGATTCAAAACATGATGCAAGCTATCATTAACTATGATAATGAAATAGGAACAAGTCAGAAAGTTCCGAAATTGCTCAGATTGGAAGATTATCATAGTTGGGTGAAGCGATTCAATGCATATGTTGGTGCAAATGATATTGATTTTTGGATATCTTACAATAATCTATATGAGTATCCAACAGGACAAAATGGAAGGCCAGTTTTGCAACAAAGTCTTACTGGTGAACAAAAGAAGGCATATCAAGCAGAACAAAAAGCTTATGGTGCTTTAACGATGGCATTACCTTCCGACTTATTACATCAATTTTCTGCGTATACTTCTGCAAAAGAATTGTGGGATGCAATTCAAAAACGATGTGAAGGTAATGATCAATTCAAGAAAAGCAAACAAAAGGTTCTAAGAAAAGAGTTTGACAATTTCAAGCATTATCCAGATGAGAATATTTCAAAGCTTATCACTAGGTTTTCACATTTGTTAAGTGAAATGGCTTTGGTTGGCATCAAAAAGGAAGAAGCAGATCTGAAAGAGAAGATACTAGAGGCATTACCTGAAAAATGGGAGAATTATGTAATGATGATTACTCATGATAAAGAATTTTCAGGGTTGTCATTCATCAATTTGATTGAGCAGATACAAGCAAGAGATATCGAGTTGAGTGTCAACAAATCCATGCCTGCACAAGTACAGAATCCAGCTGCATATCGTGGTAAAAATGATTCTACCATAAATGCTAAAAAGGCAAACATTTACAGTGAAGGTCCTAGTACTGCATTTCTTGCTGGAAAAACTGAGAGTTATGGTGATTCTCCAGGTTGTACTTTTACAAGTCCAAACCGATCATCAAAGTCTATAATTCCTGATAAGGCATCTGAGGATCTAGCTTCATTGTTATCTGCATTTATATCATCGTCAAATGGTTCAATTTTTGGGAAACTTGGAGAAGTTGATTTGGTTGCAAATGACTTAGGTGAGTTGAATGATGATCATTTGAACGAGTTAGATTTACATTGGCAATTTGCTATGATTGTTGAAAGAGGTAGGAGATACATGAAGAAGCATGGTAAACAATCTTTTATTCCAGGAGGAAAACTTGGATTGGATAAATCCAAAGTTAAGTGTTTCAAATGTTCACAAGTTGGATATTTTGCTCGTGAATGTAACAATTCAAAAGTATCTGCATCCTCGTCTTCAACAAACAATTCTCAATCACAAGCGTTGACTTCATACACGGCTGCAAGATATGATTGGGAAAGAGATATAGAAATAATTGAAGAGAGACAGAATCAGATAGCATTAACTGCAACTCTCAATGCAGATGGTTCAGAGTCTATCTACAAGACATCACCTGCCATGGTGTATAACGCTGATCTAAAACAATATGTTAAATTGTATCCTGATGAATCTGCACTTCTTGCCGAAGTTGGTTGTCACGAATTACATGATTCAGATTCAGACACAAGTTTATATGAAACAGTTGTGGAAGATGGTACTGTAGAAGTGACAAAAGAGTTTCAAGAAAAATATGAATCATTGTTAGCAGAGAATGGTTTGATCTCTGAAGAACTCAAAGCTGTTAAAGCTGATTTAGAGTGTTCACAACAAAGATGTGCTGATTTAGAAAGAGTCAATACAGAACTGGTTCAAAGTGCTGAAAAATGGGAAACTGAAGCAAAGGATGTTATTGGAGATTTTGATAATCTATTCGAGAAATCAACAGCTAGAGTGGAATCTCTTCTGAAATCTAATGTTGAACTTCAAAAGGCTTTTGATGACGTTACTGCTGCTAAAATGTTCATAAAGCAGTGATTTCTGAATTACAAGATAGAGTTGTAGAACTTAAAGAGGAACTTTCAAAGCTTAGAGATGAAAATGTTCAGGTTCGTGAGAAGAATGGTATTTTAACAAAAGATGTTGCTTATTACACAAAGAAGTGGGAATCAGTTCATGCTGAGTTAATGGAAATTTGTGATACAAAAAGACAACTAAAGTCAGAATACAATGAGTTGTCAGATCAATTTATTGATGTTCAAAAAGAATTGATGGATGCTCAAGTCAAGATTTCTGAGTTGAAAATTGAGATTCTTGTTCTTCAAAAACAAGTAAAGAATTCAGCTATGTCTCCTACTTTACTGAATTACATTTACAATCAGGAGAAGAGTGACGATAGTGTGAAATTAGAGGACTTGCATTCTGTTCCAGCTCTGGTGGTTATCTTAAATCCTCCATCTGTGTCATTTGATCCAAGAGCTGAAGTGCAAGATTATTCTCAATTTGCAACACCAACAACGAAGAAGAAAAACAAATCTAAGAAAAAGGAGAAGAAATTGGGTGAAGCTACAAAGTTTGTTTCAACTTCCAACGTTTTAGCAGAGGAAAAGATTTGTGAGAAAGTTGATTCTGTTTCTTCTTCAGCCCATGAAGAGGAAAAAGATTTGATTAAGAATAACAAATTGAAGGCTATTAAAGCTAAATTTACTAGCGAAGCTAAAGGAAGAAAAGCTCCAGAGTTTTCATTAAATTCTTCAAAAGTCCAGGGATACAAGCATAAAGGTCTTGGTTATGATGCTAAAGAAGAATCAGTTCCTGGAACACAACAAGCAAAGAATGTTGCTGGTTCAAATCAGAAGAACAAATTCAAACAACAGAAGAAACAAACGGTGTTCAAATCAAAAGATGTTGATTACTATTCTGGAGGATCTTCTTATAGTCCTGGTTCTTCTCAACGAAGTCCATCTCCAAGGTATGATACTTCTGATGATTTCTTTGATTCTTTTGGTTCAGAAAATATTTTTGGTTATCATGATGTGTTCAAACAGGACAAGAGAAATCTAAAGAATTTTGTTGATAAAAAACAAATTTTTGAATCAAATCTGGGTAGCAGTTCCCTTAATGTTTTTCAAAGGAAGTGTTATGCATGTCGTAAACCAGGGCATCTTGCTGCACAATGTCCTACGAATGCGAGCACTGACGCTTATGTGAACAAAACTGCTAAGTATGTGGATTTAACTGGTCATATTTTTGATGAACCACAATTTTCGATGTACAAATCAACTAGTAAGCCGTCTTGGGCAAAGACGCAAGTTGATAATTTTGTGGGGTCATTGAAAAGTTTTCAATCGCCTCTGATATGGAAACCACGAGTTGTTTCCTTGGCAAACAAAGACGATGTTGAAGACACCGGGTGACCCGAGGCTATTGACTCGGGTCGATCCCAAAACCACTAATGTTTTATCTGGTGTCTGCAGGTTTCTTCAAGAAGACCTGTCATGCGTGTGTTGCTGATAGTGAAGAACTTGCCTAATTTAGTGTTTCAATGACATATCATTTTCAAATGTTTTTCAACCGATTTTTCCAAAACTAAAACTGCTAAGTGTCAGTGTTGGTCGATCAATTTTCTTTCTTGTTCATATGTTTACATTTTTGTAGTTGTACATATTTTTAGGGGGAGAAAATTGAAAATTCAAAAAATAGTGTTTGTTTGAATTTTAGGGGGAGAAATTGGAAAAATAAAAAAAAAACAAAAAATGGAAAATTGAGAAATTTGATCCGACAAAAGCGAGAAATGATAGTACGTCAGCATATACGTTATCTGCCATGGATAGATTAAGTCTAAAGGCTGTAGGTACTTGCATAATCTGTGAATGTGCATGACTAATCTGATATCTGCAAGTAAGATATAAACATAAAGCTTGCCTGATGATTTTTGGTTATTTGCTTCTTGATGAATGCTGTGTGATGATTCCAAAATAGAATAAAGAGATATCCTGATGAATGCATGTTTTCATTTTGCAAAAATTTCAACTTGTTTGATTTTCTTTATTTTGTCAAACGATCGGCCTTTCTCTGCGTATCGAAAGATCGACCTGATTGGTGTTCGTTTGACGTTCTACTTTATTTTCTTTGGTGTTTCGTATAATCCATCGGACTTTCTCTGCGTGTACGGGAGTACCGACCTGATTGTTGTTGGATTATACAATTTCTGCTTTATTTTTATATTTCTTATTTTCCTAAACAATCGGACTTTCTCTGCGTGCTCACAAGGCCGACCTGATTGTTGTTTGTTTAGGGTTCTGCTTTATTTTTTCATGACTCATCAAGGATGATTAAATCTCTAAGAAAGTTGGATTTATATGATAAATATGATGATTTGCCAGTATTTCTGATAGAGTGGAGGTCGAGTTATCAGAGCATGATAAAATTACCTTAAGCATATCTGAAAACGATAAAAAATGATTGGTGCATGCTGAAATAAACATAAATGTTGTATTTGCGATTATCTTGGCTTGCATGCTGATTAAGACCGAAATTGAAATGTGCTAGATGCGTTATGTCTGATATGATCTCGTGTCGTGATCTTTCTCGCAAAATACCAAAAATAGAGTGTAATTTTGTATTGCATTTATATTTCCATTTTAGTAGAATTCAAAAAGATTTTCGGTGTGTTTTAGCATAACTTTGAAAAATCAAAAAGATTTTAGGTGTGTTTTGATCTAAAGTTCCTAAAAGCCAAAAAGATTTTCTTTCTTAGTTGTTTTCGATTGATCAACACTTGATTCAAAATCAAAGGTTACAAAATGGATATCTTGGATTCTCAAAGAGAAGTTTTGCTCCAAGATTAAATTAAGCTTGGTAATTTGTATAGAAAACAAAAACTGCACTTTTTGTCTTCTAAAGTCGCAGGTTCTGTGTGTCAAGACTCGAGCATGGTGTAAAGAGGGAGTTTGTTATATCATTCTCAAGTGGATCTTGATGATCAAAGATGTTTCAAGTAGAGATCCAGCCATGCAAGCTCTGTTTCTGAGAAGATTTCAAGTTGAAGATCTGATGCAGCAATGTTGAAGATTGAAGACTAGAGATTTAGTTAGACTAGATACACTAAACGTTAAGGGGGAGTTTGTTAGAGCATATTCCTATGCCACGATGTGTCTCGTGTATTGTATCTATGTAATGAGAGCAACTGTGTGAGTCTTGTTAGGCAACTGAGCGTACCACATGGTCCGCCGGACCAGTTGGTGCAGCGTACCAGTTGGTACACTGGGTGGTACGCCAGCTAGTCTAAGTTACCTATAAATAGGTAGCATGTGTAGAGAGCATGGGCACTGATAGAGAACTTCAAGTCATATTCTACATTTCTGTGTGTGTGTTTATATGTGTATGCTCTCAAGGTTTCATCAATACAAATCTCATTTGTATTTACTTTTGATCTCGTTTCATCTCATTATCACGTGATTAGCAAACGATCCATTGCTCCATGGTTTTACATATAGTCAACTGTGTTCCATGCAAAAAAAAATTAGAACGTTAAATCGTCTACCTTAAGGTCGATCTTTCTATACGCAGATAAGGCCTCGGATTTAACAAAATAAGAAAAATAAAACAAGTTGAAATTGTATTACTCAACAACAATCAGGTCGGTCTTGTGGACACGCAGAGAAAGTCTGATGAGTTATACGAAACACCAAAGAAAATAAAGCAGAACATCAAAAGAATAACAATCAGGTCGGCCTTGTGAGCACGCAGAGAAAGTCCGATCGTTTAACAAAATAAAGAAAATCAAACAAGTTTAAATCTTTGCAAAATGAACACATGTATACACAGTGACTTCTTATTTAATTGTTCACATATCTTTTTCTTAATATATCATGAGATATGCATCAAGATGTTGTCCACTTGGTCAAGCATCAGATTTAGTGTATATCACATTTGAATACTTTATGATTTGCCAAGCCTACCTTACACATCGATAAAATGGTCTTATGACTTTTCCATCTATTTTATCCATGAGTCAGACGATGTAAGCCAATGTACCATCATTTCCCAATCATGTCGGATACAATTTCTCATTTTTCAATGTTTTTGGATTTTTGCATTTTTCAAGTGTTTTTGTCTTTTTCAAATTTCTCCCCCTAAAAATGATAACTCTATTTATAGATTTTCATTTTTAACCTTTGAAAAACAACACACTATTTTTGTATTTTTGCAAAAACAAATTCCCCCTCAAAATGAGACGTAGGAAAAAACAAACCAAAAATTGATCAACCAACACGAAAACTTTCAGTTAAGCATTTTTGAAAATCAGATTGAGTTTGAAATTCAAGTTAAGTTATCACAGATATTTCACAATCAACAATTTTCCAATCACCGAAAGGTCTTCCTGAAATACCTGCTGACACCAAATAAAACATTAGTCGCTCTGGGATCGACCCGATTCAACAGCATCGGGTCGCCCGGTGTCTTCCACATAATCGTTGTTGGCCTTGGAAACAACTTTTGGTTTCCATATTTGAAAAATTCTCAATTTTTTATCAAAACCTGAATCAGAATCAACCAGCGTACTTAGGTTAGACCATGACGACTTATGAGTTGATTTGACTTTTGTAGACCAAGGTTCATCAAAAATTAGACCTTTGTTATCCACATATTTAGCAGTGTTGTGGATATATGCAGTCGTCGGACAATCAGCAGCAAGATATCCTGGTTGACGACATGCATAACAAAGTCTTTCTCGAAAAATATTTGAAAAATTCTTTGAATTTTGAAAACCAGATGAATGTTCAGAATCAAAAGTATCAAAGAAACCATCAGAAAAATCATACCTAGGAGATGGACTACTTGAAGATGATGACCTTCTTGAATAATAAAGTTTCTCTTTCAAAAGAGGTGATTTCTTTGGAACTTCAACTTTTGAAACTTTTTTCAACTTTCACTGGTTTCTTAGCTTGAACAGGTACTTCCTTCATCTCATAACCCAATCCTTTGTGTTTGAAACCTGGAGTCTTTGAAGAACTTGAAGGAGAACCAGAAGCTTCTCTCCCTTTAGCTTCTCTAGTAAATTTTGCTTTTATGTCTTTCAGTTTGTTCTTCTCCACCAAAACTTTGTCTTCTTCAGTTGTAGATGAAGCACTTGCACCACTATTTTCAAAAACTCTTTCATTTTCAAGAAAAATAGACTTTGAGCTAAACTTTGGAGCTTCACCCAAAGACTTTTCCTTCTTTTTAGACTTTAACTTCTTCTTCTTGGATTCAGTGGCAAATTTTGAATAATCATGCAATTCGGCTTTAGGATCAAGCAGAGTAGATGTAACCTCAGATAAATTGAGGAACCATGTGAATATCATATT
The DNA here is from genome assembly GCA_039602395.1 of Deinandra increscens subsp. villosa. Taxonomy (NCBI): domain Eukaryota; kingdom Viridiplantae; phylum Streptophyta; class Magnoliopsida; order Asterales; family Asteraceae; genus Deinandra; species Deinandra increscens. Next base: position 105,900,883 of record JBCNJP010000027.1, read on the forward strand.
TCTTAGAATTGTCTTCACCCCGATCCTGCTTGTATAAGAAATTCAGCAATGTCGGTGACAAATTGCAATTTGTTACTTGCCGTTGCAACTCCAAAATTTCCAACTTCAATTTAGAAATTTTCTGTTGAGCATCAAACACGTCTTTTTGTGACTTGATGAGTTTTGCATTGAGATCATCATATTCATACGTTTTTAACTTCCGGATTTCATATTCAGCAAACAACTCTTCAAGAACACTTTCTCTCTTTTTCTTGTAAATTTCAACATCTTTTGTCAAAACTTCATTTTTACCCCTATAAAGAACATTTTCATCTTGAAGCATAGAGATCTTGTTCTGAAGTTTCTCAATTGTAGCCGCCGACTCAATCACAAGAGAATTATCCTTTTCATACTAGTGTTGAACTGGATAGCTATTTTCAGATAAATTTTCATAATCTTGAGCCGTATCTAAAGCTTCAGCTTTGGCCTTTTCACATTCTTCTGCCAACTTGCTCTTTTCTTACAAAACATCTTCATGAATATGGACCAATTCATAATATTTCTTTTGAAAATCATCCAATTCTTTCTTGAGCACAACAATTTCTTCAGTTGATAAATGAGAGTTTTTCTCAAGACTTGCAATCTTCTTACCTAACATGATATATTCAAGACATCTTGATTCTTCAACTTTAACTTCTTTAAACATTGATATTGTCAAATTGGAATCAGAATCAGTCAAAATGCTATCATCATCAAGATGATGAGCAGTTAAGGCAACAATAAATGGAGCATGTTTCATTTTTGCCTTAGAATCTGCATTCCAGGCAAATTTATTTGGATGCCAAAACACCTCTGACAACTTTTCATCAAAAGAAACAAATTTTTCTTTAACCTTGGAAGCTTCACTTGGTGAATGAAAAACCACATGAGCATGTTGACCAGATTTCAGCTTGTTGTCAGTTGAACTGGGACATTCTCGTGCAAAATGTCACACCCCTAAATGTCCCACACGCGATAACGCACCGCAGGGAGCATGACAAACCAGGATCCCAGACCATTAGCTACACCAAACGACCAGTAATTAATAAAAAGACGTTTCATATTTCATTAAAATATAATTTAGAGTTTTACAAATGCGGAAGCATAAATACAAATAAAAATAAGTAAAACATCGTCACCCAAGGTGAAGTGACTTGTCCAAAGACAATAAAACAGTTTCAAAGACTCATGCATGCGTACTGGTGATACTCGAACACTTGCGACCTGAGAGAAACATGTTTAAAGAAAAAGTGTCAACCAAAGGTTGGTGAGTTCACAGGTTTTGATATTCACAGTAAAGTTTTTCACCTATGGACACAATAGTTTAAAGTCCATGGATAAGTTGTAAAGTTTTTGTTATATTTCCATATCGTAGGTAGCTAGCCTAAAGTTCATGTCACTAGATAGTTCGCAACCAAGCTGACTAATTAGTTGTAGGAATAATCCTTACGTGTTTTTCCTTCCCCGTATCCCACCAGAAATAACGGTACGTTTAGGCTAATATTGCTCGCAGTCCGACCGCCAGTAGGGTGGTGCATCACGTGCCCGCTGAGAGGGGTTTGTCAAACCCTAGTAGTACTACTCAACATTACCTCGCTTTTCACAATTAACGGTTCGATTTGTAAGGACTTAGTTTTTGTGTTAAGGAAATCTAGTACATGTGATATGTTGGAAATATAAAATCTGTATAAAAACAGTAAGAAACTTTGCATGTTCTCTCCCCCAAAATAAAAAGTGAAGTGGGGTTGTGAAACTCACCTTCGGGTGCACAACAATTTCAGATAAATAATAACAGCAACTAGCAACTAGCAGGTCTTGTGTACATTATCAAACACCTAACGAGCATATACATATATAAGTGTGTGTTTAAAAAAAATGACTAAGTCTAGACCAAAGGTGAAAGATAAACGACGTCAACTTTGACATGACGAAAACCATAAAGTCCAAAATGAGTCGAGGAAGGAGCATGGCCAAAAATCATGACGCTTATGAAAGTCGACGAAGAGTATATTAATAAATAAAAATATACGTCCATGAAATAAAATAATAAAATATATATATATATGCGAATATAATATATACATAACCAAATATTTAGTTATTTTAATAACCGGTATTCCAAAATGTACTTGTATGTTTATAAATATTTATATAAATATAAATCAAATTTTAGAACGTTTATATCGCAAGATACGTATATTCATCTTTATGTGTTAGCGCCCAACAACTAGGCTCGATTTTCCTTTGGTTAACAACTCGATGAGGACACATTTTGATCATCACAAGAACATAAATCCGTTTTCTGAAAATAAATAAAAGGGAGTTGGAGGTAGCCAGGTCTTGAACCCGCAACCTCTCGAGAAAAATCCCAAGCCTTTACCACTGGGCTAAGGACTCGGGTGGTTACCAGTTTCGAAAAGGCTGATTTTATGCACAGAGTTTCTAACAATACGGTTCATTAATAATTTCTTAAACAAAAACGTAGAATGCCTGGTTTCGAACACTCGACCTCCCGGAAGAAAGTCAGGCATCATACCACCCAGCCATAATCTGGTTTTGTTTTAAATCTGAATATCACTATATTTAATGTATGCGCGTCGGGTACCATCTCCTTCACCCAAAATCCCCATAATACCCGACACCATTGCTGATCTTTTTAATGTCACAGAAGCTACACCGAATGAATAAATTGGACCAAAAAAAACGTTGTAATCAAATGCCGAATGGGTTTTAGGATTACCTGGAACATAAATTTTGAAAATAGAACTCCAAAATCACCAAGCGATGACGACCCCTCGGACTTGATTGATACGCCGACCCCTGGATCACTGGTGATGCTCTTGTTCTCCGGTTGCTTCCTGACTACAACTGCATGGCGATTTGTGATGGTCAGAAGGCAGTGATAGCGGTGTCTGAAGCAAATATAACAATGATCGGAGGTGGTGTGCGGGTTTCTCATGGTGGTTTGTCGGAGAGAAACAAAGGGGCTCAAGTTGAACGGATTGTGTAGCTTGAGAGTGTTTAGAAACTGATGAGGAATGAATTACTGATTATGAGGTAAGGATTGGTCATTCATCGATAGTGAGATCGATCGGCACAAGTTGAATTGAATGGAATACGGTTACAGACATGAACGGACATGGCGACGGTTTCATTTGAGCTTCTAAATCGACTATCATTATTTGATAGAACTAGTCCCTCCCTTTATTACATGTTGAGCTACAATGTTTCAGAAATGACGACGCTAGCCCTTCCAGGTTTGGTTAGCTAAGAGAAGTTCGGGAATTGGCAAAGTTCGTCCTCCAAACTTTAGAAGCAGTTGACAAGACTAACGGGGGTTAATCGGCCGACTACTAAAATGTGTATTTGTTAAAATATGATTAACATGCGACGTTTATAAAATACAAACCTTGTTTCCTTCACATAAAATCATAAATAGTAGTCCATAATTATTTGTTTATACCCACATAAAATTATAGGCAATAACCCACATAAAGTTATATAGTAACATGTGAATATATATATAAATATAATACATAAAATCATAACTTTAGTTGTCACATAAAATGACAAAACGTTCACATGAAACCATAACGTATGATTTACATAAAATCATAGAATATCAAACGTCTAGACTTAAGTGCATGCTCGTATAGTGATGGTTACACAAACCCTAATTGCTAAGGTCAACACCAGTCAATCACATAAATGTTCACACAAATTTATATTAGTTAAAGTAAATGTTCTCACGACATTTATATCAGTTTAAGTTTATTTAAATCAGGAAATACCTGAAGAGACGGATTGTCACAGTATCCCCTGGTTGAATAATTTTCGTCCCGAAAATTGAATAACATGGTTAACTAGTTGGTCAGAAAAGAAAGAAAAAATTTCTCAATCGTCACATCATCCCCTTGTTGAAAGAATTTCGTCCCCAAATTTAAATCAATGACAATTGATTAATGATTAGAATTGACAGAAACGTATCGAAGGAATTCAGGTTTCCTACTCCAAAAGTAGTGATGGATGTTATGATCAAGAATATGTACCCGATGTTAAGGAGATGTCAAACGTTTAAGGATTTTGAAAGGAATTCAAATTGAAAGTATATAAAAAAATGATTTTCTTATCCAGCGTTCTCCTACGAGAAGAGTGGAACAAATGTAATACAGGAATCGTGTTGTGTGACTAGGCCGAACAGGGTGACACGATAACATAAGTATCTAAAATCAAAATTTAATACGAATAATAATCATACTACATCAGAATAGTCTCCAGCTATTGTTCTCGATGCGAGAAGTGAGATTCCCAGTTCGTGTCTCGTTTTCAACTAAGAAATTCGCATTCACCAATAACCCAGGTGAATCGAAGAGAAAGAAATTTGAGTATGAGAAGAATGTGTGTGCATCAGGTCAATCGGTGCTTGTTTAATAGACCATCGTCTAATGAAAACACAAACATCTGGATTTCGACTACCAACTAGCAAATAGCATTGAATTATACATGACTAATCAAGTTAACATTAGGACCCATTGATTGATTTAGTATCTTATGGAGTTATGACCAATTAGGTTCACAAGATTCATAATAACATTCAAAATCACCTTTCATGCAATAACGATTCAGATAGCATTGGAGTATTTATAAGGGCTTCCTTTGATGGTTGATATGGTCAACGCATACTAGCATGCAATCGATCTATCATAAGGGTCTTACCACACAATGCATACAATTGTCCCAACACCTTATATACTAGCATACGACCCTAACACGGCATGTCTCTAGTATATAAGGTCATAAACTAACCAACACAACCCATACGGTGCGAAGTTGACGGGGCAACTTCACACAGTCTTGTCATTCCCACCGAAATAGGAGATTTTAGGACCTTGTATGGTGTATGGTTTTCATACCTAATCAAGTTAATACATTCACAAAATGTCATTTTATGGTTTCTAATACGTTTCATACACATAAGTAATCATTTAATTTTACTCAACTTATGATTAAACCAGCACTTCAATGATTAATTAATTTATATACCCTAAACGTAGGATTATATTCTCAAATTTTAGCATGCATAAAAACGTATGTTTTATAGACATTTCTCATGAGAAGATCAGAAGCAAACAAATTATTTATCATAGTTAAAATAGTTCAACGGTTACTCACATAGTAAAATATAAGGACTGAGGTCTAAAGAGAAATCCAATAACGAGCCTACTGCCGTTTTAAAGGTAACACATAGTAGTTTGTTTTATAAAAGAATTACTCAAGAAATCACATACACAATTAGGCTAAGATTCAAGTTAAATTTTAGTACAACATATCATCATGCATATTACCTTGCTTAAGAATCCGTAAAAAGAAAAAAGAAATAAATAAATAAGGGCGAAAGTTCAACAAAACAAAAGTGTAACCTATGAGGTACCGAATATCGAAAAGGTGCTTATCAAGCATGAGAATAGAAAATGTAAGGTGAAGAGCGCCAACGGCTTAGTTAGTGAATTATAGTAAGCGGTGAGATAGCCAGCTTATGATAGTCTCGACTACACATTCCAAAATGACATGTGAGTTTAAACTGACACTAGTGAAGATACCAGCAGGGAGGATGCAAATAACGTAGTTGATAGTACAAAATTCAGAGAGAAACATATAGTGTGCTTGACAGGATTTGGCAAGGAATTTGCGTAAATAGGTATCGAAATGAACATGTCAAGGGTTATACAATCCAATAGAGTAAACGTCTCGTCAGGGAAATCTTCATTGTTCAAGCTCACCAGTGTGACCAATCTCCTTGGTGTTCTTGCGCTTCATGCGTCATACTTCTTTTGTTGTCAAAACATCGGTTTAAATGGTCTTTAAAAGTAAGATAAAGTACGAAAGTATTATAAAAGGGTGTCTGCGAAACACAAAACATCAGGATGTTCAGAAGTGGCTTTGGCTTGGGTTTCCTGTACATATGCGTTTTTGCTAGGGTTCAGTGCAGGTTTACCGCAGGTCAAGAGATCTAATCGGGTGTTATATAGAAAAGGACCGGGAGGGTATCTCTTTATTGATAGCTAGAAAGTTAATAAAAAAGGAACAGTCAGTTCAAAAATATATGGTGTTTAAAAAGTTGATGATCATCTAAGTCATAACTCACATCTGAATAGTAGTAGGAAGTTTGCTTTAGGGGAATTCTCCTTCTAGGCCGGACAAATTGCAAGCATGGTGTTTGATTATTTCGAATATGTCTCTTTTTGGTAGAAATACGTAAAGGATATCTGTAATCTCGGAGAAAGTAGCATTAAGCAGTTTTGTCGAGGACATAGTCCCGTTAGATAAAGTTTCTCAAGATGAGGCTCTTGCGTGTGACTCTAAAGTCAATCCTTGATCCGGTACTGGTCCTACATTCAACGTGTCACCAATGCTTATATATAGGGTGTACCGCAACTAACCCACCACACTGCCAGCACCTTAGAGGCGTACCAGCTACCCACAATTACTAGGTATTAGTCAAACCACATTGGATATTTTTGTCGAAAATAGATGACATCATGTTTTTCCCGTATACTTGAATGTAAAGGGGGCGAGACATTAAACCTCAATACGTTGTGCAAACGGAAGGTATAAGAGTTTCTGTTCACAGTACCAGTAAGATATGTAGAGTTTGTCGTTCTAGAGAAGATCGCCGAGGGTTTGGCAGGCTTGGTGTGGATATCATAACGCTTTAATTTCAAGACGATTCAAAATTTAAAGCAAGCCATTTGGTTTAAGTTCAAGTTGGGGGTTCATCAATGAAAGTTTCCTGAAAAGGATGATGAGGATCCGTGTACCAAAAATTTGTTGATAGTTGTTATGACAGGAGTGCTGGAAAATATACAAATGCATGGATATCTTGGTGTACTCAATACATAAAAAGAGAGAATACAAGGTTGATGGTACCATTAGCTATTGATAACAAGAAGTTCATGCTTGATGGGTGTAAATAGGGTTTTCATTAAAAGCTTTGTATTGTTACTGCGATTGAGGCACAAGGTAGTCTCATCATCAATGGTGTTAACTAACCAAAAGTGTAACACTTTCCTATTCAAAGCTTGAAAGCTCATCCACGACATAAAGGATTACAAAAGCGCGAGAATCAGAAACTGTCGGTTGGTAAATCGTAAAAGGTTTGTATCATGTAGACAAGAATCAATCACACAGGTTCAAAAGATCAATCAGAATAATCATTACATTAAAAATGGAAGTCATCAGTTTGAAAATCAGGAAGACTCTTCACTAACATTACCTCCAGTAGAGAGAAATATGCTTGTTGTGAGATAGGCAGTTTGTGCACTCGTGACGGCGTTGCTGACAACAAATTTTGGTTCGCACAAAAAATAAATTAAGGAATGTATGAATCTTCAGATGGTAACTTCAAGAGAGTTTTCAGCCAAAATATGCTCCAATGCTCACGGTATATGATATATCCGATTCGTTCATCTAATGTCGTCTGGGTATCCATCTGGTGAATGTATGTCCATGTTGGCTCACGATCATAAAGTTCTAAGGATTAATATGGTCGGTAAGGTCGTGAAAGTAGGTTTATGATTCAGGATGAGTTCAAACCAGCCAAAGGTTTTGTCGAGAGTACTCACAGCTAAGGAAAACTGGTAATTGAAATGAACGGGTTAAACGATGTCCTGCTAGGACCAACATTTGTAATATGTTTCAAAAGGGTTCGCGAATAGATTAGGATCCAATAGTAAAGGGGAAAAATCAAGTGTAGCGTTTACAAAGATAGATGGCTTCAACCATCAGGTTGAGCCCAACATGGTCGGCATCCATATGTCTTGGGGTCTAAGGTAAGAGCTTGTATCTGTTATAACCATCAGCTTTCCGTGTAGGATTCTCCAGGACTTCCATACAATGTAAATTACATTTACGTGTGCACCCGTAACTGTAATTTACCCCATATGGTCACCCTAGTTCCTCTTACCACAGCTACCAGGTATGGTGGAGTACATATGAGATATCCTCGGAGTGGGTATCAAGAATGTGGTCACTAACCCAAGGTTATCTTGACCAGAGTTCGTTAGAATTTCGAGAATAAAATGTTCACATTAGTTGGATTGACCCACCCGAAGCGAGTCAGCCAGAATTTTAGCTTAATAAGATCCGAATAGGGTTTATCACTATGACCCAAGCTTAGCTTGACGTTAAAGAACAGTTTCCCCACATACAGACGTGCTCACAATCCGGAACATAAAGAGAGAATTTCAATTGGCCCACATCAGGTTCCGATGAGGTTATAAGAGCTGTACTCAAGTTGTATTATTTCAACGTACAACACGATAAGATTAAGAAGGGGAAAGATCTTAAAAGGTCAGAGCAAATGTGAAAACGAGCAGGGTAACAAAGACGGATACAAGTGCCCCATGGGAAACCACTTGAATTCACATAATGTTTCAACTACTGAAATTGGAGGATCGCACTATTAGTACGTCATGTTTACGTTCCCTGAACATGAGAGTTGAGCAGCATATGCAAGGCAGGTATAACAAAAACCTCCCAAGTTATAGGAAAGGTTTAAGAACAGGAAGATGTATCAAACCACACTTCTTAGTAAGAACTCTCCCAATGTCTGGGTACTATGCCCAGTCCTTCGGTCTAGAATAACCCTGAGTAACAAATGGCTCGTCAAGAGTGAAGATGTGGTCCTCCGATTTGACTTGACTTCTTGTCGCCACACATGCGAAGTAGAGGGGTATACGACTCCAAGAGGTTGAAAACGAATTAAGAATAATCGGCTCCTCGTCGTGATCATAAGAGAGTAAGATGATAATAACAAGACAACATATTGTAGATCAGGTGCGTGTTAGAGTGAGTATCACGATGCATAAAAAAACGTTTAAGTGTGCAACTAATGCAAAACCGTTACAGTCTAAGAGGAAAATCTTAGTTCGCTGTAACCATGGGCTCTGATACCAATATGTCACACCCCCAAAAATCCCACACGCGATAATGCACCGCAGGGAGCGTGACAAACTAGGATCCCAGACCATTAGTTACACCAAACGACCAGTAATTAATAAAAGGACGTTTCATATTTCATTAAAATATAATTTAGAGTTTTACAAATGCGGAAGCGTAAATACAAATAAAAATAAGTAAAACATCGTCACCCAAGGTGACGTGACTTGTACAAAGACAATAAAATTGTTACAAAGACTCATGCATGTGTACTGGTGATACTCGAACACCTGTAAAGTTTTTGCTATATTTCCATATCGTAGGTAGCTAGCCTATAGTTCATGTCACTAGATAGTTCGCAACCGAAGCTGACTAATTAGTTGTAGGAATAATCCTTACGTGTTTTGCCTTCCCCGTGTCCCACCAGAAACAACGGTACGTTTAGGCTAATATTGCTCTCAGTCCGACCGCCAGTCGGGTGGTGCATCACATGCCCGCTGAGAGGGGTTTATCAAACCCCAGTAGTACTACTCAACATTACCTCGCTTTTCATAATTAACGGTTCGATTTGTAAGGACTTAGTTTTGGTGTTAAGAAAATCTAGTACATGTGATATGTTGGAAATATAAAGGCTGTATAAAAACAGTAAGAAACTTTGCATGTTCTCTCCCCCAAAAGAAAATAGTAAAGTTGGGTCGTGAAACTCACCTTCGTGTGCACAGCAATTCCAGATAAATAATAACAGCAAGTAGCAACTAGCAGGTCTTGTGTACATTATCAAACACCTAACGAGCATATACATATATAAGTGTGTGTTTAAAAAGAACAACTAAGTCTACACCAAAGGTGAAAGATAGACGACGTCAGCTTTGACATGACTAAAACCATAAAGTCCAAAATGAGTCGAGGAAGGAGCATGGCCAAAAATCATGACGATTATGAAAGTCGACGAAGAGTACATTAATGAATAAAAATATACATCCATGAAATAAAATAATAAAATATGTATATATGCAAATATATACACATAACCAAATATTTAGTTATTTCAATAACCGGTATTCCAAAATGTACTTATATGTTTATAAATATCTATATAAATATAAATCAAATTTTTAGAACGTTTATATCGCAAGATACATATATTCATCTTTATGTGTTAGTGCCCAACAACTAGGCTTGATTTTCCTTTGATTAACAACTCGATCAGGAGACATTTTGATCATCACAAGAACATAAATCCGTTTTCAGAAAATAAATAAAAAGGAGTTGGAGGTAGCCGGGTCTTGAACCCGCAACCTCTCGAGAAAAACCCCAAGCCTTTACCACTGGGCTAAGGACTCGGGTGGTTACCAGTTTCGAAAAGGCTGATTTTTTGCACAGAGTTTCTAAAAAAACGGTTCATTAATAATTTCTTAAACAAAAACGTAGGATGCCTGGTTTCGCACACTCGACCTCCCAGAAGCAAGTCAGGCATCATACCACCCAGCTATAATATGCTTTTGTTTTAAATCTGACTATCACTATATTTAATGTATGCGGGTCGGGTACCATCTCCTTCACCCAAAATCCCCATAATACCCGACGCCATTGCTAATCTGTTTAATGTCACATAAGCTACACTGAACAAATTAATTGGACCAAAAAAACGTTGTAATCAAATGCCGAATGGGTTTTAGGATTATCTGGAACATAAATTTTGAAAATAGAACTCCAAAATCACCAAGCGACGATGACCCCTTAGACTCGATTGATGCGCCAACCCCAAGCTCACCGTTGATGCTCTTGTTCTCCGGTTGCTTCCTGACTACAACTGCGTGGCGATTTGTGATGGTCAGAAGGCAGTGATAGCGGTGTCTGAAGCAAATATATCAATGATCGGAGGTGGTGTGCGGGTTTCTCACTGTGGTTTGTCGGAGAGAAACAAAGGGCTCAAGTTGAACGGATTGTATAGCTTGAGAGTGTTTAGAAACTGATGAGGAATGAATTACTGATTATGAGGTAAGGATTGGTCATTCATCAATAGTGAGATCGATCGGCACAAGTTGAATTGAATGGAATACGATTACAGACATGAACGGTCATGCGACGGTTTCATCTGAGCTTCTAAATCGACTATCATTATTTGATAGAACTAGTCCCTCCCTTTATTACATGTTGAGCTACAATGTTTCGGAAATGACGACGCTAGCCCTTCCAGGTTTGGTTAGCTAAGAGAAGTTCGGAAATTGGCAAAGTTCGTCCTCTAAACTTTAGAAGTGGATGACAAGACTAACGGGGTTAACATGGATACTCTCGGCCGACTACTAAAATGTGTATTTGTTAAAATATGATTAACATGCGATGTTTATAAAATACAAACCTTGTTTCCTTCACATAAAATCATAAATAATAGTCCATAATTATTTGTTTATATCCACATAAAATCATAGGCAATAACCCACATAAAATTATATAGTAACATGTGAATATATATATAAATATATCACATAAAATCATAACTTAAGTTGTCACATAAAATGACAAAACATTCACATGAAACCATAACGTATGATTTACATAAAATCATAGAATATCAAACGTCTAGACTTAAGTGCATGCTCGTATAGTGATGGTTATACAAACCCTAATTGCTAAGGTCAACACCAGTCAATCACATAAATGTTCACACAACATTTATATCAGTTAAAGTAAATGTTCTCACAACATTTATATCAGTTTAAGTTTATTCAAATCATGAAAGACCTGAAAAGACGGATTGTCACACAAAATGTCCATAAACAGAACACTTATAACACTTTACCTTAGACCTGTCCAATCCAATTTTTCCATCTTGATTCAATATTTTCTTGCCAGCTAGTTCTGTTAAAAAATTTCTTCGTTCTTCGAACTAACATAGCATATTGCCAGTTCAAATCCATCTCTTACAAATGATCATAATCTATCTGATCGTAATCTTCATTTGAGCAGACAACGCATTTTTAACAGCACCAGTAATAACCCCGAAATATGAAGATACCAACGTAGACATTAACGCATTATAATCATCGGTAGTTTGAGCAGACAACGCATTTTGATGAAGTAGGAACAGAAACATTACAACTTGCAGAAAAACTTGAATTTTCAGATTTTCCTGCAATGAATGATGTAGGAGGTGCAGAACTAAGAATATTAGATTTCCCAGCATTCATGGTAGAATCATTATCACCAAAATACACAGCAGGATTTTGAACTTGTGTAGGAAGTGATTTATTCACCATCAAATCCATATCTCTGGCTTGAATTCTTTGAATTAAATCATTGAAAGATAATCCCGAATATTCTTTATCATGGGTGATCATCATCACATAATTATCCCATTTCTTAGGTAAAGCCTCCAAAATCTTTTCTTTCATATCCGCTTCTTCTTTTGTAAGACTCACCAAACGCATTTCACTCATTAAGTGAGCAAATCTTGCAATCAGATTTGTAATTGATTCATTTTAATAATGCTTGAAACTATCAAATTCCTTTTTCAAAATCTTTTGACGACTCTTCTTATATTGATCATTGCCTTTACATCTCTTTTCCAAAGCATCCCACAAACTCTTCGATGTGTAATTACCAGAAAATTGATGCAGTAATTCTTTAGGCAAAGCCATCATTAAAGTACCATACGGTTTCTTCTCAGCTTGATGAGCTTTCTTTTGTTCAGATGACATCTTTCTTTGAAGAATGGGTTCACCACTTTCATCCTTAGGATAGACATATTGCTCAGTAAACGCCAACCACATATCAATGTCATTTGGGTCAACGTACGCTTCAAATCTTTTAACCCAACTATGACAATCTTCCAATTTAAGCAATTTGGGAACTTTCTGACTTGTTCCAATTTCATTATCATAATTCATCATTCTTTGCATTGTTGCTTGAACCGAATTTTAGATTGCCGCGAACGCTTGAAAATCAGACATTTTGAAAAATTACGTCACTGTTCACTCCAAACCTGTCCGAACTACCTCCGAACTTAGACCGAACTATATCCGAACTTAAACTATCTAAAGTCCCTCCGAACCTAACCTTCGGAAGACTCAACCGAACTTGGACCGAAACCGTGCCGAATGTCTTCCGAACCTATCCCGAACAATTACCGAACGATTCCGAACTCTCATCGAATGAAGAAATGATCGAACTTCACCCGGACCTGGAGTTCGGAGTGGTTATTTTCAGCTTAGTCCGAACCTCAAACGAACTCTAACTCACTCGACACCATTTTTGTGATTCTGAGAGATTTTGATGAAATTTTTGACAGGAAGTCAAGCAAACTCAATAGAAACAAACACAAAGAAGATTTTTCACGTAAAGCACACTCGAGAAGATCAAACGAACTCAAAAATGATATTCATTTTCGTAAAAACGTGAAATTTTGACTCAAAACTCCGAAAAACAAAGATTTCCGACCAGTAGAACTAACCAAATGCTCTGATACCACTTGAAAATGTGTGAGCGGTAGATCTTCTACTTAGTCGTATTGAAACCAATGTAAAACGAGTAATGTCACAAGATGTAAATACAATGAAACTTTGTATTAACCACAGAGACCACAGAGTACACAGATATGAATGACACTCAGAAGCTCTAAGACCGTTTTCGAATACAACACATGACACGCTATTTATAGAGCTGAATCCCGATGGTCCGAACCTCAGGTTCGAACCTGTTCGGTTCAGTCCGAACTCGAAGTTCACCAGTAGTTCGGACCACAGCTATCATGCATATCTTCGTCTTGTATTCGATACTTCACATGACGATCAGGAACCGGGTACTAACATTTATTTTTTTTTGGTGTTTCGTATAACTCATCGTACTTTCGCTGCGTGTATAGGAGTACCGACTTGATTGTTGTTGAGTTATAAAATTTCAACTTGTTTTGCTTTCTTATTTTCTCAAATACTTGGGCTTTCTCTGCGTGTCCACAAGACCGACCTGATTGCTAGGTATTTGGGGTTCTGCTTTATTTTTGCATGACTCATCAAGGATGATTAAATCTCTAAGAAAATTTTCTTCTATATGATAAACATGATGATTTGCCAGTATTTCTGATAGAGTGGAGGCCGATTAATCAGTGCATGATAATATTACCTTAAGCATATCTGAAAATGATAAAAATGATTTGTTCGTGCTGAAATAAACATAAATGTTGTATTTGCGATTATCTTGGCTTGCATGTTGATTAAAGCCGAAATTGAAATGTGCTAGATGCGTTATGTCTTATATGATCTCGCGTCGCGATCTTTCTCGCAAAATACCAAAAATAATGTCTGATTCTGTATTGCATTTTACTTTCATTTCATAAAATTCAAAAAGATTTTTGGTGTGTTTTTAGCATAATTTCATAAAAGCCAAAAATACTTTATTTCTTGTTTGTTTTCGACCGATCGAAACAAGATACGAAAAATAATTGCAAATCATATATCTTGGATTCTCGAAGAGAAGTTTTGCGCCAGGATTAACTTATGTTGGCTTGAAAATGGAAAACCGCGTTTCTATCTTCTGAAATTGCAGGTTGTGTGCTGTCAAGACTCAAGCATGGTGAAAGGGGGAGTATGAAGTATCTTTTACAAATAGATCTTGAAGTTCAAAGATTGTTCAAGAAGTGATCCCGCCATGAAAGCTCTATTGCTGACAAGAAATTTCAAGTTGGAGATCAGATGCAGCGATGCTGAAGATGAAGACTGAAGTTTAGTTAGCATAGATACACTACACGTTAAGGGGGAGTTTGTTAGAGCATATTCCTATGCTACAGTGTGTCTCGTGTATTGTATCTATATGAGAGCATTATGGTGTGAGTCTTAGAGACAGCGTACCATGGTCCGTACCACTTGGAACGGAGCCAACGTACCAATGGTACGTTGGATGGTATGCTGAGCAATGTGAGTCACCTATAAATAGGTTGACCTGTTTAGCATGTGAGAACTTCTGGTCATATCATCTCTACTAAGTGTGTGTTTCTAAGTGTGTGTTCTAGAAATAGAAACCAAAGCCTTGTAATTGTTTTCTTGGTGAATCAATAAAACAAAGCTTATTTACATTCTCATACACTAGATCGATTGGTTCTATCAGCAGTAAGATCCTTCCGTGTATTTTCATCTGGGCTGGTAGGATCTGAGACAACTTCTTTGATTATGACTTCTTCTTTTTATTCCTCCTTTGTTCGACTAAAATAGTCCTCTAGAACCTTTATATGTTTTAACATTCTTTTCGTGGTTTCTTCGGGGTCCGTTTTAGG
Source organism: Deinandra increscens subsp. villosa (assembly GCA_039602395.1). NCBI lineage: Eukaryota > Viridiplantae > Streptophyta > Magnoliopsida > Asterales > Asteraceae > Deinandra > Deinandra increscens. The sequence goes on from JBCNJP010000027.1 coordinate 105,916,106, forward strand.
TCTAATATAAGACAGATTTTATGTATGTGGTGTATGAATAAGCTTGTGCTTTGTGAGTTTTGCTCATTACATTGCATGCGGACAAAGAAAAATTCATGGGAACAAGATGTACAGTGGGAAGATGTTGAAGTTAGTTCATTTTCAAAGTCTCATGTTCGGATTGATTAAAAGTATGGCAAGAAGTATTATTTTGTAAAGATTGTTAAAAAGAACTATAATGATGGCTTGGACTTTCATCTAGTGGTCCATGCAGTTGCAAGAACGCATGCGTTCTCACTAAAATGTAGCAGTCCGAGGAGTAATGGGGACCACCGCAGATTCTGCACCATAAAGATTGAGGCCATCCATCATTGTAACCAAAATATTCCCCCGGATTCTTATCCATCCTTGACATACTTCTCAAAGAAAGATAGATGAGTAGGAGAAAATAGAAAAACAAAACAAAATAAAGAAAATTCTATCTATAAATTAAAATAAAAGTAAAGGCTAGGCTGCTAACTTGGACATTTTTTTAAATCCTCGTTTGTATCCCCGGCAATGGCGCCAAAAAACTTGGTGTGTGCTGAGGTGTATATAAAATATGGCATTTTTTTTCGTACCTTTTTAGCAGTTTTAAGCTTTTAAATTTATAAACACGATTTACTTGACGACAACTATTTCACCACATTACACGGGCAAGTGTACCCATCGTGGAGTAGTATAGTAGTGGTAAGTTGAATCGGGATCGTTCAAGGACACAATGGAAAGTGAGGTCTCTGGGTACTCAGCCCGTTGTCAACATCTAGCCAAATCTATCTTTTAGTTTAAATTAACTAATCTAATAATGAAAAATAAAAGAAAATAAAAGACTAATAAGATGGTGTTTAAAGAAATTAAATCAAAGTTAATATTACTTAGGAGAACGTACCAATGGTTGAAGAAGGTTGAATGAGTATTTATAATGCTTTCTTAAGATTATTTAATAGCAGGCAACTAGACCGCCTCTCAGCCTCAAATCTAGTATCACTACTCTCCCGGTGATCTCTGCGAGGAGTACGAACCCCGGGGAAGTGTGTTGCTGGTGAACAAATGTAGTGGTGTAATGCCATATAGTTATGGGGCCCCCTCTCAGGCCATCACACCATACTCGACACGCCGCCATGAACCAGCAGAGGAACAACCCTGCGTGCCGGATATTTTATTATGTAAATTATCTTTTTAAGGGGCTAAGGTCCATTTCTTCCATGCACCGCTCTCGCGCATGCACGTCCGGCATTACCAGATCTGTCACACCCCCAATTTCCACTAACGGAGTTTTACCGTGAGGGGTGTGATCCAGACCAGGACCCGATTCATTAGTTACATCAACCATAAGTGAAGGGTTCAAAATGTAAATATATTTCCAAACGGGAAATATCAAAACCAAAGTTTAAAAAAAAATCCAGCGGAAGCATATTAAAGTAATGTCGTGCAAAACAAGCGCCGATTAAGTAAACAACCAATTTAAGTCTAAGTTTTAAAAATGTTAAACACAGATTCCCAAAATAAAAGGTTTAACCAGCATACGTGCCCAAAATCAGATTCTCCTAGCGTCCTGCAAAGCATGCATAAGAGCAAGTGTCAACTAATGTTGGTGAGTTCACATAAGCACTTAAGTATAACTAGTATAGATATGCAGTACGAATATAACAGTCTTTATTCGTATGTAAGTATGTATTTTACAAGTACAATCCATATCGTAGGTAGCGAGCCTAAGTTCATGTCACTAAAACGTTCCCAACCGAAGCTGACCAATTAGTTGTAGGAATAATTCCTTATGTGGTTTTCCTTCCCCGTGTCTACTCGATCACGGTAAGTTAGGCTGACATTGTCCTCAGTCTGAGCTCCAGTCGGGTGGTGCATCTCGTGCCCGCTGCGTGGGGTTTGTCAGACCCTAGTAGTACTACCCAATATCCCCTCGCTATTTGCTATTAACGGTTCGATAAAGTAAGGACTTGAAAAATAAAGCATTTTACGTGAACATGTGATATATACTGGATTTCTACTTTAATCATACATAAACGTTGTTGTGTTATCACCCTAACCCGGGTGTAACGTGTTTGCGTGTGTTATCGTCCAAAACCGGACGTAACGTGAAGGTTATGTAACTCACCTTAGGGTGCGCTGCTACAATTTATTAAGACTTCAAGTCTTGCGTAGTTTACTGAGCACCTAACGAATTTACATACGTAAGTGTGTGTTCGAACATGCGTAACATAGCCTAAACGATGGTTCGTTTGGCAAGTAAGTCCATATGTGACGTAGGTGATAAATCTCCATACGTGATAAAGAAAATTGTTTATTCAAATCAAGTTGACGACGACGTTGTTGAAATCATGAAAGATAAGTAAATTACAGCTATATCTTTATAAAAATCGTGTAGTTATATATATATCTATTACTATATATAATGCATATTGGAGAGAGAATCTTGATTGTCTTAATTTTAAGATGCGTACACATTATAAAGCAACATGTACAAGTACCTAATGCACATAATAAAAAATAAGGGTTTGGCGGGCTATGTAGTGTTCAATTTGTTTGAATTTCAAATAGAAATTTTAATTTATTGGGAGCAGATTTTGCTTTATCGGGACCAGACAACATGCTTTATCGACATCTTCAAGGTAAACCCTGTCTCTCTCCATTCAATTACGATCTCCCACAAAATTCAAATCCTTTTCCTCTCCCCTCATTTTTCACACATTTCTCTGTTCGTTTGTTTGTATGATTTTAGATTGGGTTTGTATGATTTTATTATTGTTATAGAAACCATCGTTCTTGATCTCTCTGGCACGTATCCACCACCTACATCCGCTCTACATTTTTTGGTCAGGCTGAATTGGAGATCTTATGGTTGCTGGATGAATTTTGAAGATTGTAAGCCTTTCGAGTCTCTCATATTTCCGTCGTGGGTATGCAATTCTTCTGATTTCTCCATGGACTGATAGTTTTTAATCTATTTCTGGTTTAAACCACTTTTGCAGATTATGATTTAGGGTTTATGATTGGACTGAGTGTATGGAGGTTGGAAGAAGAGGAACCTTATGAAACGAATCCTTCTGATTTGTTAACCACACTTCTAGATTATGATTTGGGGTTTGTGATTTCTGATGATTTTTTCTTACTCCATTGTAGGTATGATTACGCTTCCAGGTTGGCGACTGAAACCTTATAGGCTTTCTCTTAGCCCAGATTCATTTTTGTGACTAAGTTTGCATTTCCGTTCATTGATTTACTGCTTTCTTCACTGAATTCAGATGTTCTTTTGTAGGATTTTTGCTTTCACTCAGTTCTGTGGCTGTTAGCTCCTTCTATTTGCAGTTTTCCAGCCTTTGGACTATAATTTAATCAGGCACTTTCTTCAGATCTCATATTTTACTGCATCTTTAATTTACTTTTGTGTGCAAATGCATTAGGTTCCTGTTGTATCTTGGATATTCATATCTGTTCGTTTTTTATGGTTGTATTTTGATCACAAGTAACAGTTGCTTAATTTACTAACTTATTATTGCAGGTTGCATGTATAAGGCTTAATGTATGAATGTATAAGGCTTATGTATGAAAAGTATCATACAGTTAATCAAGAAGGTTGAACTAGGAGATAAGGGATGTAGGTGCATTCTTGCACATACCACAAGTGTAGGTAAAACGTTGTTCTTGCACATTCTGCCACAGCATCGCCTTTTTTGAAATGTAAAGACGATCTGAGTTTCCAACTTGGCTGTGTTACATGCGTCGAGTTATTTTTTTGGGGGATTTTGTGCTTCCATTTCGGTAATTTACTTTTGGTTTTGGAGAATATCGTGCTTGGGTATGTGATTTATGTGTGACATTTATCGCTCTTTACTACTTGACTCAATTTGGTTAAGTTGAACTCATAGTAAATGTAGGATTCTGTTGTGAAATCTGGACACAAAGATGGCCAGTGACTATTACATAAATTTTAGCAGTAGCAGTAGCCTGATTTACATGGGATAAACCATCACATACAGCTATATTATGTGCGTATTTAGTGACTTGCTAAAACTTTTTGTAATAGTCACTACTGTTCATGTGCTATTTAAATGACAAGTTAACACTCACCTTTGTTTCTAGATTGCAAATCTCACAAGATCTTTGGATAAAAATATGATTTCGTGCACCAAGTAACTTGATGTGGGATTAGGATCCTATTTTTTTTATTGTTTAATATTTTCATAATTTTAATTGGGTTGTTAATTTTATAATTAGAAACTATATGATCTGTTATATTGATGTGGGATTCATGGCAAGCTATTGTGATTAAGATTGAATTTTCTTATTACTTAGGTGCCTTACTTTGTGATGTTGGATTAAGCATTTAAGAAGCACATGCTTTCTCCACCACTGATGGATTTTCATTGAATGTCTTTGTTTTTTATGGATGGACTCATGAGGTATGGTCTTAGCTGTCCATTTATTAGTGATTATATTTTGATTTAGGTATCTAGCTCATTCTAGAATATATGAACATATTACAAACGGACTCATAGACGTTTTGGCTAGGTTTTTCTTTAATTTCTTTCCCAACTATATTTTATACATTTCAATTGTATAGTGGACCACATACATCTTTCAAGCTTTTTGAGTGTGCTCTCTATGGTGACATGTCAGTGGTCCAAATACTCTTTGATCATCATCCAAATTTTAAGTATGGACCTTGAAGGGGAAGACGCAGTTGTAAGCACTTGAGTTCCTTAGCAAAGGACAAAATGGTTTAGGTATACTAGCTGTGGCCGGATATATGCCCTGCAGTGGAAGTGTGGAAAGCGTAAATGCCCTGTATTTTGTCTTTCCATTGAGGTATGCTATCATTTTCTTAAAAGAAAACGATTTAATTTAAACTGACTATTGAAACTTGATCTCTTGTAATCAATGACCTTCATAGTTTAAAACTTTATTTTTTGCATCTGTAGTTCTCAGGTCTAATGCTGCATTGGAAATTCTGTAATAACTAACCTATTTAAATCAACTCTGCACAAATTTACAACTTTATTTTATTGCAAATCAACTCAATTTATTATATGCTTATTTAAAATAACTCCGCCCTTTGTACAACAGTTGTTTATAGAATAGTTGAATTAAAACCATCAGTATGCATTAAGACTACTAATTCCTAACTACTATAATGCTGCCCTAACTCACATATTATATGAATTTGGATATTGTTTAACTTTGACTTTCTTTACAGAGTCAAAGAGTCAAAATTGAAATGCTCAAAATGCTTCAAAAGCAGCTAGAACACCAAGGTCCCATCTTACTGTAAGTACTTAAATTTTAAAGTTCCAGTTTTGTATTTCATATGATTTAAAACTTAGTTAATTTATTCTTTACTTTATCATTTCTTTTTTATTTTACCCAATCTGGCCCGAAGATTTGAACCGTAAACTCAAACGCCGAGATTGATAGAAATTTATGGCTTTTGAAAAAAAAAAAGTGATCATGTAGGAAAAAGTTTTAGGTCCATCACTACCTGTATATGCTCATGAATCCAGGCTTTCATTTTTTTAGGACCAAATTTATACCTTTTGATCTAAACGAAAGCATGTAAGGAGTGGCTTAAAGAACATCTTGTGATTAGTTCTTTCTGATTTATGCAGGCTGAAGAACAAGTGTAAGCTGCTATATTTTGGTTTAACTGATAAAGATGATCACAACTCAAACAAAACCGTTCAACAATGAATGTTGATCCGAGACGGTCATAGCACATCGTAAGTTTGATTAATTCTATTCCTTTTGGAAATTAAGAATCAGTTGTTGAGTAAATAAGTACTATATATTCATTTTTTTATTTGTTGATATGGCTTATAGGTGATGTTTGGAATTCAAGCCTTGAATGGGCAGATCCCATTCCTGAAAACCTTACGGATATTTGAGTAAATATGGTTCTATCTTCTTCGATTTGTGGTTTTGTTGGTGGCACATATCAGAGGTTGGATTTTCTATTATTTGATTTAGGGCTTCTGGTGGCATAAATCAGAGGCTACCTAGGGTCTACATCGAGGTAAGAGATCGGTTGCTTATTTTTGGTGAGTTAACACCTATTTGACCACTGATTAGCTATTAATGTCTCGATCTCTTCATTTTGTAAACATATATGGCAGAAGGGTTCGAGAGATGAGGGAGACTAGAACCGTTCCCTGAACTCAATATAGTTCAAGAAGACACCATCAATGGCTATAACCTACACTTGGATTTTTTGTTTTACATCTTAGCACTTTACCAACAGGTAAACCTTCATAACTTCTATATTTACAGTAGAATATTGAGTGGTAAAGATTTCAAATTTACCATTATATATATATATATATGTATATATAATCTATACTATCTTATAATGTATAATATTGTTATATAACATGTGGTTTTGCTGCCAAGATGCAGATGAGCTTCAAACATATGATTGGAATAAACACAATTGAATAGATTATGGATATCAGATTTTAACTGAACATGGATTGACATTGACTCCAAGTTTTGTGAAATGTAATGTAAATGACAGTGGCTATGGAGGAGAATGGGTTGCTCAAGTTGGAGTGAAACCTGAAATCTACAAGCGTTTTTTGTTTTCTCTGAAATTATTCCTTTAGTTTGAACTATCAGAGATGCGATATTTCTCACTATATTGGCATGGTTTATTTTTTATTCTAGATTAAATGAAGATGTGCAATGCTGCAAATAATATCTTTTGTGATTGATGAGGGCCAAATTGCTTTCAGCTTGGGATTTGCATTTAAAAATCAATGGTAAAATCATGAAATTTAAAAATATTATTGCCAACCCTTTATATCTTTTTAAAATTATTAAACATAATGAAACTGTTCAAACTCTTACAGGGTGATTTGAAGTCCACCATGTTGGCCTAAAGACGCCTCACATTCACAATCTCTCTAATCTGGTTCAACTACATTCAAAGAATTCTTGGGCAACAACTAACATGCTAATACTTCAGTGTATAAAGGTTTTTTTTTTAATTCTTTTCTTTAGGCAAGTTCCCTTTTTTCATTCCATAGAAAACCTATTTAAATCAAATATGCTCGAGACATAAAATATTAAACTTTAGATTATAAAGTTATCCAAAACAAGAATAATTATTTTCTTGGGATGGTGTATGGATTTTGTATAGAAAATGTGCTTTATTGGTCTCTTTCTATGTTATTCTTCATTAGAAATGCCAAAAGATATTCTTGAATGTGAACGAATATTTATGCATGTTTCTTTTATCAACCCATTTCAAGAATCTTATTTTATTAACTTCTTAGAGCATTTACATCAGCTTCTCTATCCCTATCCCTATAATTTATCATTTTATTATTACTTTTTCTCTCTCTTCCACTCACAATCATAATTAAATAATATTTTTTATACCTGTATCAATACCTTTTCTCTCTCTTCTAATCCTTAAATTTTAGCAAATCACCAACTTTTTTGTCAAATATACAGATTTTGTAAAGTTTTTCTCTCTCCTCTACTCACAACCACTCACAACCAAACCTTAAATTATACAGATTTACACTCACATAATTTTTAGGGAATCTACCGTGAATGCTCTTATGTAGCTTGTTTACGGATTATAGTATATTCATACTTTCTCTAACGACATTGAGTTTATATTTTATATGTATAACGAGATGCATTATTTATATACTTATCAAAGTGCATAAAGGGTTTTGTTTTTTTTTTTAATTCTTTTCTATCTCTTCGAGTTCCATTAGTTCATTGTAGCAGACCCATTTAAATCAAATATGCTCGAGGCACAAGATATTAAAATTAAGGATCGTTATTCAAGTTTGTGTTCATGTTAAATTTTTGTAGTCTTCTTATACTTTAGTTGTTAAATATTTTGATTTTCTTCCATTTTCTGGATCTTCTTCATTTTAGTTTGAGCAGCTTTAAATTCTTGCTTAAAGTAACCAGATGCTTTGTTTTTTTTAACGATAAAGCTCCCATGCTACTTGCATGAATTATTAAAGTCAAAATGATCACGTAGTTCAATATGATTTTAGTGTTACTAAGCGGAGGTAAAATACAATCATTTATCAATTAAAGAGAAGCATATTATCTTCTTAAAATTATAATTGATTGCATTTGAACTTTTAGTGCACACCGTCGAAATTTGCATATGGTCGCATATATGTAATGGTGTGAAGGATTACTTTTATACCCTCACATGTTTTAATAATCTTAAATTTTTAATAAAGACTGGACTGAGAAAGTTATATTCATAAAAAATACCATTCCGGTTGATTGGATATGTTAGTCCCTGTTTATTTTAGGTATTTTGTATTTTATTTTATTGTATGTGTCACCCATTATATGCTGGATAGGGGATTTGTTTTGATATTACAGCATGAAAATGAGGAGCAAATTGTGCAGCGATTTGGCAAAGAAAAACGGAGGGAACTGATTGTTTATACGATACAATATCATTATGTACATATTGTGTAAAGCTATGAAGCTGGTACTCAATTTTTGATAAAGGTAAGGACTCTTTTGATTTTGTAGTGGTAACTGATTCTATTTCACTTAACACTTATCCAAAAAGAAAACAATCTCACCTTTTGAATTCATTCCATACTCACAAATCTTTTATCATATAATTATATGAAGATGTCATTTCCTAAAGATGAATTGTGATAGAAATGTCAGGTTGTACTATTGTTATTCTGCCAACCATGAGGAAACCCAGGGGAAGAAAGGTTATGTCATCTCCTGTTACAGCAATACATCATGGTATTCATTACAGTTTGCGCATCGCGTGGGTTTATAATCATATATTAGTACATGTATATAGAGTATAGAAATTGACATTTTTAATACTATATAAAAATAAACATGATTCATGCTTACTGTATAAAAAAATTATATAAGAGTCTTTGAATACAAGTAAAAAAGAATTAAATTCTCCTACAACAAGAATTCCACGTAATCCTCTTCAATTAGACTTCCTTTAAAAATCTTCGTCGCGTCGCATCGTTATAAAATAAACAGATATCACGTTGTAAATTGTCATCTTCGCTGAACGCACATGTACCGCATTATAAATTGACATTGGGCCGCATCGCGCAAACTGTAATGAATACCGTGATGTACATTGTCGCGCCGCCGTAACACACGAACAAATGACGAATAATACACTATAAACGGTCGCCCGCCGCAACGAATACCTCGATGTAAATTGTCGTGCTGCCATAACAAGTGAACAGAAGACGAATAACACGCTATACACTGTCCCCGCCGCAACGCGCGGGCACACGGCTAGTATATATATATATATATACATATATTTCCGGGTATAAAAATCGTTTATTTTGCGAACTATTCTAGTATTTATTATTGATAAACGTACGTCTTTACAGAAGCATAAGGTTTAATAAAACGTTCTATATTTCTAAACACGTATATTTTACTGTTTCTAATTTAAATTTTTTTTCTTTTTTTATATATATTGTTTCTCAATATATATATGTATATAAGTATATATATATTTTAGAAATTAGTTGTCAAATAATCACTCTTCATGTAATAATCAAATTATATACACTAACGAGAGGAAGCGAAACGAGGTTAACAATATTTACGAGGGTTTCTACAAGTCCACCATAACAAGGGAAACGATTGGTGATAAATTTTAGAGTCAAACCATCTTTGGAACAAGGTAATAGATGAACCAGAAAGTAAATATATATATATATATCTATATATATATATATATATATATATATATATATATATATATATATTACCGGAGGTCGGTAGGTTTGAACCTGCGACCTCTGGTTCACAGGGAATAGCACCAACCACCAGGCCAGCGGTCAGTTTTGGATTCAGACTCGACCAGGAGGATTTTATCAATACACAATGGGGCTGGGTTCAAGGGTTACATATAAGAGAAAAAGAAAACAACATGGGGGTAAGGGCCGGGTTTCGAACCCGCGCCACTCGCGAAGCGGGAATGCGCCCTAACCACTCCGCCATCCGACCCGATCATGTCTTAACCCGGAACCCAATCTTTAAAACCCTTACCCAAATCAAACCAGCTTCTTCCCCATAACTCCGGTGGCCGGAGTTTAATTCTGGTCACCGGAAAATCGTGAAACTCGAACCAAAGTGAAGGTAAATGTGTGGCTAATATAGGGAAATAGTTACCTTGAATCGAAGACGAGAAAATGTAAGTTTTTGAAGCTAGTAATCACAAGGGACTTGAATGAGGGATTGATGAGCCGAATTGAAACTGCCGGTGATGATGACGATCGGACTAAACCGCCTCTCGCTTCTTCTTCTGCGTTCCATCATCTCTCGCCACAATCTGCTGCAGGATCAAAGCGGAAATCCTAAGACTCTAGACACGGAAAAACCGAAAAGACTCAAATTTCCTAACAACGACCTAAGTTAATCTTGCTATTGTCAAGTGTCCCCGGCAACGGCGCCAAAAACTTGATGTGTTCGGAACGACTCTAAAAATACTATTAAAACCTAGACCTAAACCTAGACCTAGACACACCTAATTTTACTGAAAATACCTAACTAAACCGAACCCTAAGGCAAGTGTACCTGTCGGATTGTAGCTAAGCTAAGGCAAGACCGGGAATATCGAACCCTAGAGACAATCTATAGACAAAACTAACCTAGGACCTAAGAATTGGAAATTACTGAGAAATTTGGGTTTTTGATTGAGGATTGATTTGACTAAAAGTAACTAACACTAGCAAACGACAGCAGAGCAAACCTTGAGGAAACTACCAAATGAGAGAAGACACCACCTAGACCTCGAATCCCAATTAACATCTATGATCAAACCTGACCTTGACAATTCTGATGGATCCTAGTTCACCTTTTAAGTCCTTCCTAGTAATTGCTTCTAACGCTCGAACAGGAGTTCACCTTTTAGGTACTTCCTACCTCAGCTAAACCTAACCACCCTCGAATCTAATCTAAGGCACCTTAAGCTAGCAGGAGCTACCACTAACCAACTATAATAACTCGGAATAGCAAGCTAAACAATTAACCTAGGGAATTTCCTTTTGGGACAACTCGATCCTAAGCAATTAACCAACCCGACTACCCAATAGCTATCACCCTTTTAAGTCTATTTAACTAGCAACACACAAGATCCAAATCACCAAATATCAACTAAACCTATGACTACCATAACGCAATCATGTTAAAGTGCAAGAATAACCCACAAGTTAACTACTTTACCCAAACCGGAAGACATCCGCAAGCAAAGCAAGATCTAATTAACAACTAGTAACCTAAATCAAGTACATAGATGCATCATCATAGAAAGTTAATGGAATTTAATAGAAAACAAACATCAATCAAATTGTCAAACGTCAAGCAAGATCACATATATCAAAAGTTCATCATTCGGTCTAGGTGGTGATATTAACTTAGCAACCACCATAGTCATAGCAAAATCACAGACAAAGTCAGAAATTTTAACTAGGAACATAGTTGTAGACTAAATGAATACAAGAAACAAAGATTAAGAACGAAACCGGATTGCAAAATTAGTTGACTTTATGTTCCCGGATCGATCTCCACTTAAATCCACCTTCTTTGCCTTCGAAAATCGCCTCTCAGCCTCTCTCTGATCGAACACAGGTGCAGAATGCCGAAACTAAACCCTAAAATCGATTTTATACGAAGTTCGCTTCTTTTGGGGTTTCGGACCTCCAAGCGTATCACTTGGAAGTATGTTATCACCAGGCGATACGCCTAGCTCATATGTCGCGACAAAACAGTCGGTCAAACCGACTTAACTCCCTGTTGACTTTCCCATCTACGCGTATCGCTCGACAACTGTGAGGTCCCAAGTGATACGCCTGGGACTGCTTGTTCAGTCCTTCTTCTTCTTTTCTTCTTAAATCTTCTTCGCTTCTTTCGTGGCCTCGGGGTTTCACTAAACTCCTACAAAACACATAAAAACCATAAATAAAACCCAAAGACTCAAACTTTACTAAAAACAACTAATACTAAAGATAAACCGACCCAATTTAACTCAAATATAAACAGAAAAGACACCGGAAATGGGATGTGTTTGCAACACATCAGCTGTCATAAGATCCAAGTTCACAAACACATACCATCTCGCCTTTCGTGAAGTGACAAAATATTACCAACCCCCATTCCCGCTCAAATACTTTCTGCCCGCACACGCGTAGTCAGACATGTTTGCTTACATAGACGATAAGGACCCCCAACGTATCATGTAAGGGGTGCGAGTCACCCGAAGGATCATGTATCGTCCCCTAACCGGGTGTCACAAGTCCGGTTGATGAGATTTTGACTCCTCAAATGGTCTGTGATACATAGAGCACGTTTGGTTCAAAAGATCAATTATAAACTTTAAGTAAAAAGGGTTTTCATAATGTCATTAAACACACATTAAGCGAGTTTATAATGTCATTAACCAACCCACCAAAGGTTTGTTACTTCCCAAGTAAGTATAAGAATATAGCCAAGCATGGCTTTAAAGATTTGCTTAAGAGAAAAAGAAGGATTCATAGACAAATACTTACAAAATCTTACTTAGGTTATATGTGACATCCGGAAATTTCAAGGTTAACTTCTGTTAGACAAACCCCGTTAGTTACGATTATAAGTGTTAACTTAGTAACTAATGCTTAACTAGGCCGAATACGTCCACGTCCTTTGGTTGATCACCGAACCCGTCCATACATGTTATGTGTTCGATTGTTTATTGTCTTTATGTGCAATGTGATTTGAATGCATGATTTAATATTATGAATAGCATGACGAATTGTGAATTATGGATTATGTGATAAATTTGTATGATTTTAGTTTCCAGCGAAACTACCGAGCGAAACTATAGTTTCGCCCGGTAGCTAGCTAAACTGCCCGACTTACACGAGATCAGAGCCAGTTTCGCTAGCCAGCGAAACTGCCAGCGAAACTAGCCCCTGATATAAAAGAACTTAATAAACCCTAGTTCTCATTTTAGCCTCTTTCACACAAAACACACACCACTTCTTCACCTGCTGCTCTCTCGATATTTCTGGCCATCCAAGGAGATCATCAAGAGAATCATCATCTCATCTCACTCATTCGATCCTTGATCAAACCGTGAGTCCCAAAAACCATTACATGCACCTTTTATGTGTTTTTCTTTAAAAAGCATGATCAAACCTGCATATAATCGTTAGATCTTCTGTATTTATGTTTAGGAAGGTTAGATTTGTTATAAAGTCACAAACTTTACGTTTGAAATCTATCCATGTTGAAGATTCATGCAATTTAGGTCAAAATATGTTGAAAATGGATTTTAGAGTGTTTTTGAAGATTTGATGAGGTAAAACCATGTTTATGATGATTAAAATGCTCCTGTGATGTTCCTAAATGCCTATATATGCTTAGAAATGAATTACATGATGTATAGAGGCTGTTAGAAAGATTTTTGTTAGTTTTTCGGGTTTTTCTTGCGACTAGCGAAACTGTATGTTCATAGGGCGAAACTATCCAGCGAAACTGTATAGTTCCTCCGAGCGACACTGCCTAGCGAAACTATAGTTTCGCCGGGTAAACCAAACCAGACCAGCTCGAGCGAAGTTACCGAGCGAAATTCCCTGAACGAAAGTTCAAACCAGTTTCGGGCGAAACTAGGCTAGCGAAACTGTGCCAACAGTTTCGAGCGAAACTAGCCTAGCGAAACTTTGTCACCGGGTACAGCCTAGCGAAAGTGCTGCCCGTGCACCTGAGCGAAACTGCTAGCGAAACTGCGACCAGAACCTAAACTTGTGCAATTTGCTTAAGTGTTATGCCATGACTTATATGATTATGCCATGATGATACATGTTTGATTTCTGTAATATGTGAACCCTTGTTTATGATCAACCATCGGTATCGTGTGTCGGTATGTCGAGTCTTAGTTGCAACGTGCTATGTTATGGGCCATAGTGACGTTAAGTTAAAGTTTAGACACAACCTAACACCTAAGACCTTAATGTGATTACTAGGTCTTCGTTAGCAAACATAAATTGGATTAACAAGTGTAGCTGAGCAACCTAAGGTGAGTTTCACAAACCCTTTACTTGTGAGCCCGTTTGGGTCACAACGAACATACTAAACGGAAAACAACGCTGACAATTTGAGGTATTGCCAAACGAGATACTTGTTATGGAAGTTGGAGTGTTTTATGGGGAGCACTTGCAACTGTCCATCCTTGGGGTTCCGATTGAAACCCGGAAACAATCTTTGTGACACTTAAACTCTTTTTTTTGGGATTTCGGATGAAATCCAGAATAAACGTTTTAAATATGAGTAGTGTAGGTTAAAGTCTAAACCAAATGATATCACATGATTTCTAAGGAATGCTTTAAAACTTGAAATCCTCAACTTAGTACTGATGATCTGGAAAGCGAGGGGATGTTGGGTAGATCTACTGAGGGTTTGACAAACCCTGCTCCGCGGTACACTATTGTGTAGCCAACCGGCCGGGGGCCGACCGGAGTGCAATATCAGCCTGTGTTTAGTTGTGTGGGACACAACTGGAGGTACCAACCATCGGCTATTGCCGAACTCTGTTACGTCAGCTTTCAGCCCTAGTACGACTTCCTTAGTGCATGGAAACCGGATTAGCTACCCGCGATATCGGTTGACCGCTTTAACTTTTACTTAACTAGTGCATATTCGGTAATTCAACACTTGGCAATGTTTTGCAAATCTATTACTTATTTATATGTTGATACTTACGATTATGAGACCGGGCCAATGCATGTCATGCCCACCGTGAACTCACCAACCGTTAGGTTGACACTTGTGTGGTTTTCACTTTTGCAGATCGTTGAGGAGTATCCACCAGGGGTTGGCATGGCACACAGAAGACTTTAAATTGTTTTAACTTACTTTGGACATTTTGATTTCCAATATATAATTTGTACTTAAAACACGTGGTTAGTGCTAAGATACTTTTGTTTACTTTTCCGCTGCGAACTTTAAACTGTTTTATGATGAACACTTGGACTTTACTCTGATTCGTTTAGTATTTGTAACTAATGGTTGTGGTCCTGGTTTGCTCCCTACAGAACTCGATGGAGTTCACAACGTGTTTCACGTGTCTAATCTCAAGAAATGCCTGGCTGAAGAAACTGAGATAATTCCCTTGGAGGAATTGGTAATCGATGAACATCTGAGATTCATCGAGCAACCGGTGGAAATCATGGGACGCGAAGAGAAAACCCTCAAGCGTAGCAAGATTCCGATCGTCAAGGTACGATGGAACTCAAGGCGTGGACCAGAAATATACGTGGGAACGAGAGGATCAGATGAAGAAAAAGTATCCTCACCTGTTCGAACAAACGTCCACAGAAACTCAAGGTATGATTTAATTTTGGGGACCAAAATTCCTTTAACAGGAGGAGGATGTGGCAACCCTAAAACTTTTGCTTCCTTTCCCCAGCGACGATAGCAACGATGACAGCTGAAACTGCGAACACTACGACACAAGAATAATTTTCGGGATGAAAATTCCAATTACAAGGGAAGGATGTGACATCCGGAAATTTCAAGGTTAACTTCCGTTAGACAAACCCCGTTAGTTACGATTATAAGTGTTAACTTAGTAACTAATGCTTAACTAGGCCGAATACGTCCACGTCCTTTGGTTGATCACCGAACCCGTCCATACATGTTATGTGTTCGATTGTTTATTGTCATTATGTGCAATGTGATTTGAATGCATGATTTAATATTATGAATAGCATGACGAATTGTGAATTATGGATTATGTGATAAATTTGTATGATTTTAGTTTCCAGCGAAACTACCGAGCGAAACTATAGTTTCGCCCGGTAGCTAGCTAAACTGCCCGACTTACACGAGATCAGAGCCAGTTTCGCTAGCCAGCGAAACTGCCAGCGAAACTAGCCCCTGATATAAAAGAACTTAATAAACCCTAGTTCTCATTTTAGCCTCTTTCACACAAAACACACACCACTTCTTCACCTGCTGCTCTCTCGAGATTTCTGGCCATCCAAGGAGATCATCAAGAGAATCATCATCTCATCTCACTCATTCGATCCTTGATCAAACCGTGAGTCCCAAAAACCATTACATGCACCTTTTATGTGTTTTTCTTTAAAAAGCATGATCAAACCTGCATATAATCGTTAGATCTTCTGTATTTATGTTTAGGAAGGTTAGATTTGTTATAAAGTCACAAACTTTACGTTTGAAATCTATCCATGTTGAAGATTCATGCAATTTAGGTCAAAATATGTTGAAAATGGGTTTTAGAGTGTTTTTGAAGATTTGATGAGGTAAAACCATGTTTATGATGATTAAAATGCTCCTGTGATGTTCCTAAATGCCTATATATGCTTAGAAATGAATTACATGATGTATAGAGGCTGTTAGAAAGATTTTTGTTAGTTTTTCGGGTTTTTCTTGCGACTAGCGAAACTGTATGTTCATAGGGCGAAACTATCCAGCGAAACTGTATAGTTCCTCCGAGCGACACTGCCTAGCGAAACTATAGTTTCGCCGGGTAAACCAAACCAGACCAGCTCGAGCGAAGTTACCGAGCGAAATTCCCTGAACGAAAGTTCAAACCAGTTTCGGGCGAAACTAGGCTAGCGAAACTGTGCCAACAGTTTCGAGCGAAACTAGCCTAGCGAAACTTTGTCACCGGGTACAGCCTAGCGAAAGTGCTGCCCGTGCACCTAGCGAAACTGCTAGCGAAACTGCTAGCGAAACTGCGACCAGAACCTAAACTTGTGCAATTTGCTTAAGTGTTATGCCATGACTTATATGATTATGCCATGATGATACATGTTTGATTTCTGTAATATGTGAACCCTTGTTTATGATCAACCATCGGTATCGTGTGTCGGTATGTCGAGTCTTAGTTGCAACGTGCTATGTTATGGGCCATAGTGACGTTAAGTTAAAGTTTAGACACAACCTAACACCTAAGACCTTAATGTGATTACTAGGTCTTCGTTAGCAAACATAAATTGGATTAACAAGTGTAGCTGAGCAACCTAAGGTGAGTTTCACAAACCCTTTACTTGTGAGCCCGTTTGGGTCACAACGAACATACTAAACGGAAAACAACGCTGACAATTTGAGGTATTGCCAAACGAGATACTTGTTATGGAAGTTGGAGTGTTTTATGGGGAGCACTTGCAACTGTCCATCCTTGGGGTTCCGATTGAAACCCGGAAACAACCTTTGTGACACTTAAACTCTTTTTTTTGGGATTTCGGATGAAATCCAGAATAAACGTTTTAAATATGAGTAGTGTAGGTTAAAGTCTAAACCAAATGATATCACATGATTTCTAAGGAATGCTTTAAAACTTGAAATCCTCAACTTAGTACTGATGATCTGGAAAGCGAGGGGATGTTGGGTAGATCTACTGAGGGTTTGACAAACCCTGCTCCGCGGTACACTATTGTGTAGCCAACCGGCCGGGGGCCGACCGGAGTGCAATATCAGCCTGTGTTTAGTTGTGTGGGACACAACTGGAGGTACCAACCATCGGCTATTGCCGAACTCTGTTACGTCAGCTTTCAGCCCTAGTACGACTTCCTTAGTGCATGGAAACCGGATTAGCTACCCGCGATATCGGTTGACCGCTTTAACTTTTACTTAACTAGTGCATATTCGGTAATTCAACACTTGGCAATGTTTTGCAAATCTATTACTTATTTATATGTTGATACTTACGATTATGAGACCGGGCCAATGCATGTCATGCCCACCGTGAACTCACCAACCGTTAGGTTGACACTTGTGTGGTTTTCACTTTTGCAGATCGTTGAGGAGTATCCACCAGGGGTTGGCATGGCACACAGAAGACTTTAAATTGTTTTAACTTACTTTGGACATTTTGATTTCCAATATATAATTTGTACTTAAAGCACGTGGTTAGTGCTAAGATACTTTTGTTTACTTTTCCGCTGCGAACTTTAAACTGTTTTATGATGAACACTTGGACTTTACTCTGATTCGTTTAGTATTTGTAACTAATGGTTGTGGTCCTGGTTTGCTCCCTACAGAACTCGATGGAGTTCACAACGTGTTTCACGTGTCTAATCTCAAGAAATGCCTGGCTGAAGAAACTGAGATAATTCCCTTGGAGGAATTGGTAATCGATGAACATCTGAGATTCATCGAGCAACCGGTGGAAATCATGGGACGCGAAGAGAAAACCCTCAAGCGTAGCAAGATTCCGATCGTCAAGGTACGATGGAACTCAAGGCGTGGACCAGAATATACGTGGGAACGAGAGGATCAGATGAAGAAAAAGTATCCTCACCTGTTCGAACAAACGTCCACAGAAACTCAAGGTATGATTTAATTTTGGGGACCAAAATTCCTTTAACAGGAGGAGGATGTGGCAACCCTAAAACTTTTGCTTCCTTTCCCCAGCGACGATAGCAACGATGACAGCTGAAACTGCGAACACTACGACACAAGAATAATTTTCGGGATGAAAATTCCAATTACAAGGGAAGGATGTGACATCCGGAAATTTCAAGGTTAACTTCCGTTAGACAAACCCCGTTAGTTACGATTATAAGTGTTAACTTAGTAACTAATGCTTAACTAGGCCGAATACGTCCACGTCCTTTGGTTGATCACCGAACCCGTCCATACATGTTATGTGTTCGATTGTTTATTGTCATTATGTGCAATGTGATTTGAATGCATGATTTAATATTATGAATAGCATGACGAATTGTGAATTATGGATTATGTGATAAATTTGTATGATTTTAGTTTCCAGCGAAACTACCGAGCGAAACTATAGTTTCGCCCGGTAGCTAGCTAAACTGCCCGACTTACACGAGATCAGAGCCAGTTTCGCTAGCCAGCGAAACTGCCAGCGAAACTAGCCCCTGATATAAAAGAACTTAATAAACCCTAGTTCTCATTTTAGCCTCTTTCACACAAAACACACACCACTTCTTCACCTGCTGCTCTCTCGAGATTTCTGGCCATCCAAGGAGATCATCAAGAGAATCATCATCTCATCTCACTCATTCGATCCTTGATCAAACCGTGAGTCCCAAAAACCATTACATGCACCTTTTATGTGTTTTTCTTTAAAAAGCATGATCAAACCTGCATATAATCGTTAGATCTTCTGTATTTATGTTTAGGAAGGTTAGATTTGTTATAAAGTCACAAACTTTACGTTTGAAATCTATCCATGTTGAAGATTCATGCAATTTAGGTCAAAATATGTTGAAAATGGGTTTTAGAGTGTTTTTGAAGATTTGATGAGGTAAAACCATGTTTATGATGATTAAAATGCTCCTGTGATGTTCCTAAATGCCTATATATGCTTAGAAATGAATTACATGATGTATAGAGGCTGTTAGAAAGATTTTTGTTAGTTTTTCGGGTTTTTCTTGCGACTAGCGAAACTGTATGTTCATAGGGCGAAACTATCCAGCGAAACTGTATAGTTCCTCCGAGCGACACTGCCTAGCGAAACTATAGTTTCGCCGGGTAAACCAAACCAGACCAGCTCGAGCGAAGTTACCGAGCGAAATTCCCTGAACGAAAGTTCAAACCAGTTTCGGGCGAAACTAGGCTAGCGAAACTGTGCCAACAGTTTCGAGCGAAACTAGCCTAGCGAAACTTTGTCACCGGGTACAGCCTAGCGAAAGTGCTGCCCGTGCACCTAGCAAAACTGCTAGCGAAACTGCTAGCGAAACTGCGACCAGAACCTAAACTTGTGCAATTTGCTTAAGTGTTATGCCATGACTTATATGATTATGCCATGATGATACATGTTTGATTTCTGTAATATGTGAACCCTTGTTTATGATCAACCATCGGTATCGTGTGTCGGTATGTCGAGTCTTAGTTGCAACGTGCTATGTTATGGGCCATAGTGACGTTAAGTTAAAGTTTAGACACAACCTAACACCTAAGACCTTAATGTGATTACTAGGTCTTCGTTAGCAAACATAAATTGGATTAACAAGTGTAGCTGAGCAACCTAAGGTGAGTTTCACAAACCCTTTACTTGTGAGCCCGTTTGGGTCACAACGAACATACTAAACGGAAAACAACGCTGACAATTTGAGGTATTGCCAAACGAGATACTTGTTATGGAAGTTGGAGTGTTTTATGGGGAGCACTTGCAACTGTCCATCCTTGGGGTTCCGATTGAAACCCGGAAACAACCTTTGTGACACTTAAACTCTTTTTTTTGGGATTTCGGATGAAATCCAGAATAAACGTTTTAAATATGACTAGTGTAGGTTAAAGTCTAAACCAAATGATATCACATGATTTCTAAGGAATGCTTTAAAACTTGAAATCCTCAACTTAGTACTGATGATCTGGAAAGCGAGGGGATGTTGGGTAGATCTACTGAGGGTTTGACAAACCCTGCTCCGCGGTACACTATTGTGTAGCCAACCGGCCGGGGGCCGAACGGAGTGCAATATCAGCCTGTGTTTAGTTGTGTGGGACACAACTGGAGGTACCAACCATCGGCTATTGCCGAACTCTGTTACGTCAGCTTTCAGCCCTAGTACGACTTCCTTAGTGCATGGAAACCGGATTAGCTACCCGCGATATCGGTTGACCGCTTTAACTTTTACTTAACTAGTGCATATTCGGTAATTCAACACTTGGCAATGTTTTGCAAATCTATTACTTATTTATATGTTGATACTTACGATTATGAGACCGGGCCAATGCATGTCATGCCCACCGTGAACTCACCAACCGTTAGGTTGACACTTGTGTGGTTTTCACTTTTGCAGATCGTTGAGGAGTATCCACCAGGGGTTGGCATGGCACACAGAAGACTTTAAATTGTTTTAACTTACTTTGGACATTTTGATTTCCAATATATAATTTGTACTTAAAGCACGTGGTTAGTGCTAAGATACTTTTGTTTACTTTTCCGCTGCGAACTTTAAACTGTTTTATGATGAACACTTGGACTTTACTCTGATTCGTTTAGTATTTGTAACTTATGGTTGTGGTCCTGGTTTGCTCGCACCCCTTAACGGTATAAACTCCGTTAGTGGTTACTTGGGGGTGTGACATTATAGTTCTTATAAACTTGATTACAAAACATAAAAATGCCAATGGCTCAACAAAACTACAAGAAGAGAGGAAAGAATTGAGCAAGCTGAAATAAGGGAGGGGGGCTCCTTTGATAGGCAGTATGGAAGAATGGTACGGGGCGTGCCTGTCATAAACGCGGGTCGTGCTGTGGAGGAGATCATCCGGGAGATCTTCTACTGGCGGGCACGGGGGCGTGCTAGTCAGGGCAGGGGGCCATGCCTGTCAGGGGTCAGTGGCATGGGGGCATGCTAACCAGGGCACGGGGTCGTGTTGTGCAGAGCTGAGTCAGAGTCATTTCTTGAGGATGGACACGGGTCATGCCTAAGTTGAACATGGGTCGTGCCTAAGCAGTAATCTTAGTACTTTTTTTTTGATATCTTTTTGTCAATACTTTGTTCCTTTTGTGATTTTTGCTTTGATTAACCTAAAAAAAACTAAAAAGAAAGCAAAATGGCTCTTTTTTATGTTAGTTAATTAGAATTAAACCACAATGTGGGAGATATTCAATATAAATATATGTATAATTTGATGCATATCGTGCTTAATAATATCCATTTGTTTATGGATAAGGAGGGATTTTCAGATTATCATATCCGTTACATCGGAGGGTTGCAGGTCCTGAAGTCATTGAAAACTGAGGAAAATGTCTTGTCATTCCAGTGGTTTATGGCGAATCGTCCGGAGTGGTATAACATGCGTCATGATGGGAGGGCCAATCTGTCCCTTTCGAATGGGTGGTATGGCTCAGGATTGAAGGAGTCCCCCCCCCCCCCCCCGCACTTATGGGATTCTTTGGTGATAGATCAGGGGGGTGACATGTTTAGGGAAGTCATTCATTCGTCCGGTGTAGATGCTTATGATGTGAACCTTGCATGGAGAACGATGGGAATTCTGACTAACGTGTGCAATAGGATTAAGAAGTCTGTTACAGTGGTTTTCGATGGTAATAAGTTCCAGTGTGGTGTCTCAGAGGTAGAGAAGGATTGGAAATCGGACTTCATCTATAGACAAAAAGGCCTAGAACCTAGCCTATGCTCCTATTTTATCCCGTTAGTGGTTGTGAGCAAAGATGAGAGGGAAGGAAACAAATCGGTGCCGGAATCGGAAAAGGAGAATGGTTGGTCTCCTATGGTCTTATCATGCAGGCATGGGGAAGTAAGAGATGAGGATGATTGGTGTTAGAGCCTAATCCTATGCTATAAAGTGTCTCTGTTGATACAAGGTCCTGATCGTCATGTGAAGTATCAAATACAAGACAAAATATATAATGTAGTTGAGGTCCGAACTCCCAGCGAACCTGGAGTTCGGACAGGTCCGATCGTGTGGCCTAACCTCAAGTTCGGCAGGCCATGATTTAGCTAGTATAAATACGTCGTCTTGTATAGAATTCATAAGCTTCTGAGTCATATCTTCTCTGTGTACTTTGTGCTCATCTCTGTGGTTAATACAAGTCATTTGTATTTACTCTTCGTGTTTAGTCGTTTACATTGATTTCATTACGACTAAGTAGAAGATCCATACGCTCAAGCAATTTCAAGTGGTATCAGAGCATTTGGTTTACTCTACTAGTCGGAAATCATTGTTCGTTTGATATTCTCCAGTGTGCTTCAAGTCAAAAATTAATTCCTATTTCATTTCTTTTGAGTTTATCTGAATTTCTGTCGAAAATTCCAGTCCAAAACACTGAAAATCGAGAAAATGGTGTCGAGTGAGGTCGAGCTCGTCTATGGTTCGGATACGTTCGGTGTAACCGCTCCGAACTTGAGGTTCGGATGGAGTTCGGTGAGAGTTCGGTGAGAGATCGGCCCATGTTCGGACAGAGTTCGGTGATAGTTCGGCGCACATTCGGTCTAGGTGTTGTTTAAGTGTCCGAAGGTTAAGTTCGGACGAAGTTCGGCGAGTTTTAATCTCGGACTAGGTTCGGAGTACGTTCGGAGGAAGTTCGACGAGAGTTCGGAGGAAGTTCGGAGTGAACAGTAATCAGATTTTTCAAAATGTCCGATTTTCAAGCGTTCGCGGCTATTCAAATTCGGTTCAAGCTACGATGCAATCGATGATGAATTATGATAATGAAATCGGAACAAATCAGAAAGTTCCTAAATTGCTTAAATTGGAAGATTATCATAGTTGGGTTACACGGTTTGAAGCGTATGTCTCAGCGAATGATATTGATATGTGGTTATCATGATCTGATCAATATGTCTATTCTAAGGGTGAAGATGGAGAACCAATTCTTCAAAGGAAGCTTTCCGGTGAACAAAAGAAAGCATATCAAGCTGAGAAGAAAGCATATCACTACTACAAAAACTGGCATTCTTGACGTGCATTGCGCGTCAAGAAAGTGCCTTCTTGACACGCAAATGCGCGTCAAGGATGCGGGGGTCAAGAAGCTTCTTGACGCGCAAAATGCGTGTCAAGAAGCTCTTGACGCGCGAACAATGACACTCTATCCTTGACACTCCATTCTTGACACCCATTTTGTGCGTCAAGAAAGGGTGTCGTCTGTGATTAATATATTTTATTTATAATATTTTTTTGTGTCGTCTGTTTATGACACGCAGATTTGCGCGTCAAGAATGTAAAAATAAAAAATAAAAAAAATATTTTAATAGAATCACTAATTTCTACATTAAATAAAAATTAACCTGCTATTACAAAATAAAATACACTTATAGCAAAATAATGCATTTCATATATATAGCAAACCAATACATTTCATACATTGATATATATCGATCTACATTATTCACTTAAATGTCAATAAAACTCATATTTGTTTAAGTAGTACTAAGAATGAACTCAACAACTGTGTTTTTGAACTACATTTAACGTACTCAGGACAATAGATCATTGATGTTTAGGCTCTTTTGCTGCTGTCCCCTTTCTGATCAGTAGTTCACAGAAGTTCTCAGGCCTGTTTTGAAGTTATTCTCTATTGCATGTGTACATAAGATGCTTACTAGTTGGTCTAAACAACCTTGGTGCACCATATAACGTTGTAAAAAACAAAAAGGTTTCATAAGTCCCCTGCAAACAAAAGTATTTCAGTATTTGCATGAGTTGTTAAAAGGAAGAAAGGATACACAGAACATTATAAAGTGGTAATCTTTTACATTTTAGCGGTTGTGCTATTAGAAAGCATCTAAGAATTAATGTAATAAACAGGTCAAATCTATACTATATTAGAACTCAGGCGTAATTGGTAAATGAAAGCTTTCACTTTTTATGTGTATTTCATAATCAAAAGCCATTACACTTTTTACCTTTAAACTTTTTAGTTCATTAGTAAATAGCATCAGAATCTTTTGAATGTGAATACATCTATGAACTTCAACAATGTCTTTACGAACTATTGGTTCACGCTAAACTTAAGAGAATTTGAAATATGTAAATGGGTTCTTTGCAAATATAAATTGAACTTGTGAAACAATATAACATGGAACAAAGAAACACAAAAGCCTAATTGCAGTACACTACCTGAAATTGGTGTGGAATAAAAACATTAGCATTCTTCATAGGCCCTGTGTGTTTTTGATATCGTGGTAACCAAACCTGCCATCGGGCAACGGGGATCTTTTGCACCTGCATGTGTTTTACACAGTTTTCACATGTCAACATAGAACAAAATATAGATCATCAGTTTTCACAGTTTTCAAGATCTATTATGGTATGATAGAGTAGCGATGGCATGTAATACTACCTTGTGCCAAGAAATCACTTTGAACATCACCATCATAGTTTTTGCATGCCCATACATAACCCTCGTCACTCTTTAGAGCATAAGCAACCATGTCATCAATGAGACGATGTTCATACCTACAAATATATCACAAGATGATGAAATTACAAAGGGATAGTTTCATATATTTCCTTCGAAACTTGGTGTCATATTTACCTATAAAAATCATATCAAATATGTCCATATTTAAAACCTTGCATGGGATATGGTAGTTTGAAGTGTAGGGAGAAAGAGAAGGGTAAAACCTTGCGTGTGAGTTGCCATTCAAAATAAAAACAATATATGATGTTATGCAAGTTTTCATGGGTAATATCCCAAATATAAAAATATACACAAAGATTACTTCAAATGACTAGTTTAGCTACTTACCATATTCCAGCAGCTTCAAACTGTGACTTCCACTTGCTTTCATAGACTTCTTGAAATATGTCCTTGAATCTTAATTAACAGAAAATGAATATATCAGTAAGGATATATAAAATAACATGAACGCCACTGATGGAACATACCTTCCATCATATTTCTTAAGAATAGTGTTCTTCGTGCTAAGATAAAGTGGCCATTTCTTCTGATAAGCGGTGTTCATTGAGGCATCAGCAAAAGCAGTAATGGACTGTTCAATAAAGTCGATAAAAATGATATAAATCAGACTCAATAAACATACGAAGATGAAAAGTGGCATAGAAAATATTAAGAATTAAAAAGATATACCTCATCGGTGTTGTACATTGACAAAGCTACCCCTCCGGCACCAGTGAAGTTGTAAACTTCCAAATCTATCTTTTCACCTTCTCCTTCAGGAACCGAAGCAAAAAATAAACTTTCTTGTAAGAACTCTTCATGGGGCAAACACAAATATAAAAAAGGATGATTTTGTGAATCTAAATTAAAATATATACAGATAATTTTCAGAATCTTTATAAACAGTGCATTGCTCACTTAAATAACATCGTGAATAGATTTAGCATACCCGGGGTGATGGTGGCGCACTTGATTGCAAACTCTATCACATTTTCTCTGATGTATTTAAAACAAAACTCACACGTTATGATGATCCTAAGCCTCAAATTATACTAAACTAACTCACTAACTCACGAATGTACTTAAACATTTAAATAGCTTGAACCTGCTTCAATATTAGCCTTAAGCCTTAACACCCACACATCTAGTCTTGGTTTGTTCTTCCAAGATCTTGAATCTCTAAGTAAGAGTGTAAGACCCATAATTCTTTCACATTGATCCTTAGTCTATTGCTTTCACACCACAACACCACCACTGCAGGATGAAAAGAAAATTGTGTTAGTAGAAAGAAAACAAATTTGAAGCAATAACTTAATTTAAAATAAAAATCAAAAACACAGTTGAGGCAACATACACATTAGATCATAACTAATATATAGAACCTAAAAGAAATTTAAGGAGCATCTGTATTTTTCAATAAATCAATAAACTTGAAATCATTTACAACAGTTACAAATCCAATCTGTATGCTGAAAGAACAGTTAAAAAAACTAAACATAGTAACAACCTTTAACAACAAATCAAAGAGATTGAAGCATAACATAGGTAAATAAAATAAACAGTAAGGGAAGCTTTGATATAAACATGAATTCTTTGAGCACATAAAAATTAATCGATGAGGCATGGAAATTGGGCAAATAAACTGCCCAGGGGTTGTATATTCTTTGGAATCAGAATCATCAATTTTCTAATGTAATGACATTCATAACTCTGATATATTGATCTACATGCCCTTTATTAAAAAAAAAGCATTCTAGTTGTAGACATAAGGATTATTGCAAAAGGAATCTCAGATCTTGAACACAAAACATCACAGCCCAATTAAATGCTATTTCACACCAGGTACTAAGCAACTAAAATCAATATAATAGCCAACATCAGACCACATTCGAAACAGTTAACATCGTAGCTTTTGGAATTTGGAACATTGGCATAGGCTCATTATGCCAAAGTTAAGACCAAAAAAAAAAAAATAGGAAACAACACGCCATAGACATACATAATCAATCAGGAAAAAAAAGAGTAAGCAATAAACATACTCAAAAAACATATATAATCAGGAATTATCTCAATATTAGCATCCAAATGTTGAAACTCATGAAGAACCAAACTAACACATCAAGTAGAAGAAAGAAGGCAATTAAAACAAAAGTTAACCATACCGGTGACTATCGAGCCAGAATTTTCAATCCGAGTACATATGAAGAACCAAAGTTGCAAACAGATCTGAAAACAAATTCATAAACATCAAAATCTGTCTGAAAACAAACACAAAAATACAAATCAGATCTCAAAAGCAAATCTTAACCATCCTCTAGAACGTCCGCCGGTAGTGGTGGGGCTGGAGTCAACGGATTTCGCCGGTAGTGGTGGTGGAAGAAATTAGGGCTGGAGTCAACGGATTTCGCTCGAGATTTCGTTAGGACTTCCTCTTCCAGTTAGGATTTCGCCGATAGTGATGGGGATTCGAGTCGGGGTTTCGTCGACACGTTGCGGTGAAGAAGATTGAAAGGGATTGGAGGAGAATTTCGTTCCAGGAGGAGATTTCGTTCCAGGAGGAGATTTAGTTTAGGGCGGAACGAATTTGGGGCACGCTTTTGTCTTTTATTTTATTTTTTTTTGGATTTTGTCTTTTCTGAAAATTTTAGGTGGGAAAATAAATAAAAAACGACACCAGCTTCTTGACACTCACATTATAAGTGTCCTCCGTGTTTTTTTTTTTAAATATGACAGAAATTCTTGACACTCAAAAATGCGCGTCATGAATTCTTAGGAATTACCTATAATTGACATTTTATTTTGACACTTCAGTTTTTGCACGTCAAGAATTATCGAGTGTCATCGTTCGCGTGTCAAGGAAAGCAGTTTTTGTAGTAGTGTATGGTACTTTAACGATGGCATTGCCAACAGAATTATTACATCAATTTTCAAGTAACTACACGGCAAAGAGTTTGTGGGATGCTTTAGAAAAGAGATGTGAAGGTAATGACCAATACAAGAAAATTCGACAAAAGGTGCTGAAGAAGGAATTTGATAGCTTCAAACATTATCATAATGAATCGATTCCAAATTTGATTGCACGGTTTGCTCATTTAATGAGTGAAATGAAATTGGTGAATCTTACAAAAGATGAAGCTGATAAGAAAGACAAGATCATGGAAGCCCTACCAGAGAAATGGGAGAATTATGTGATGATGGTTTCTCATGATAAAGATTATTCAAAAATGTCTTTTAATGATCTGATTCAACAAATCCAAGCAAGGGATATGGAGTTAACGATGAACAAGTCACTTCCTGAGCAAGTTCAAAATCCTGCAGTGTATTATGATAATATGATTTAACTTTGAATGCTGGGAAATCAAATATTCTTAGTTCGGCACCTCCTACAGCATTTATTGCAGTTAAATCTGAAATTCCAAGTTATTCTTCTGCTGGTTGTACTGTTTCGAATTCTAGTTTTTCAACTCAAAGTGCATTGTCTGTTCAAACTATCGATGACTTTAATGCTTTGATGTCTGCATTAGTATCTTCATATTTTGGTGTTATCACTGGTGCTGTGAATAATGCTGAATTAGCAAATGAAGATTATGATCAAATTGATTATGATCATTTGGAAGAAATTGATCTGAACTGGCAATATGCTATGTTGGTTCGAAGGACAAAGAAAGTTTTCAATAGAACTGGTAAGAAGAGACTGAATCAGGAAGGGAAGATTGGTTTGGATAAGTCAAAGGTGAAATGTTATAAGTGTTCAGTTTATGGTCATTTTGCTCGAGAATGTCCAAGTTCTGCGGAAAGTAAATTGAAGACTGGTCAACATGCACATTTAGTTTTTTATCCATCAAATGGAGCTGAAAAGGTTGAGAAGAAATCTGTTACTTTTTCTCATGATTGGACCAATACATTTTCGCATTCAAATGAATTTGCATGGAATGCAGATTCAGAAGTTACAAAAAATCATGTTCCAATTACTGTTGCTTTGACTGCTCGTCATGCTGATGATGACAGTTTTCTGACTGATTCTGATTCGTATTCGAGTGCATCTTTGGTTCAAGATGATTTGCCCCAAGTTTCTAATAGTTCAAAAGTTGACGAGTTTGAATGTCTTAAATATAAGAAATTGCTCCAGACGGTTGCCAGTTTTGAAAATTGTTGTCAACTATTAACTGAAGAGATTGTGGTGCTCAAGAAAGAGTTAGAAGATTTTCAAAAGAAGTATTATGAGTTGGTTCATGTTCATGAGGATATTTTGAAGGAAAAGTCTCAATTGGCTGAAGAATGTGAAAAAGCTAAAGCTGAAGCTTTAGATGCAGCTCAAGATTTTGAGAATTTGTTTGAGAAAAGTTATCCAGTTCAGCGAAAGTATGAAGAAGCTACTGCTCTTATTGCTAAAACTGTTGTTACTGTTGATAAGCTTCAAAATAAGATTTCTATGCTTCAAGATGAGAATGTTCTTTATAGAGACAAGAATGAAATCTTATCTAAGGATGTTGAGATTTATAAGCAAAAGAGATAAAATGTTCTTGAAGAATTATATGCCGAATGTGAGATTCGAAAGTTACAAACTTATGAATATGATGATCTTAATGAAAAGTTTATCAAGTCACAGAAAGAGGTATCTGAGGCTCAACAAAAGATCAATGATTTGAAATTGGAAATTTCAGAGCTAAAAAGGCAAGTGAAGAATTGCAATTTGTCTCCAACATTGCTAAACTTCTTATACAAATAGGATCAGAGTTCAGAAAGTTCTCAGAAAGAGGATGTTCACTCAGTTCCTCAACCAGTGGATTTGATTAAAGTTACTTCTGCTCAAATTGATCCTCAAGCTGAAGTGCATGATTATTCCAAGTTTGCCACTCCACCCAAGAGGAACAAGGCTAAGTCTAAGAAGAAGGAGAAGCCTTTGGGTGTCGCTCCACAATTTGTTTCAAAGTCTATTTTGTTGGAAGATGAATTTTTTTTTGATAAGGTTGTGTCAAGTTCTTCATCTGCAACTGACGAAGACAAAGGGTTAATTGAAAAGAACAAGCTGAAAGATATCAAAGCTAAATTCACTAGTGACGCTAAGTCCCGAGAAGCTTCAAGTTCTTCTTCCAAATTCTTCAAAGAATCAAGGATCTAAACACAAAGGTTTGGGTTACAAAGTGAAGGAAGAACATGTTCAAGCTAAGAAACCAGTGAAGGCTAAGAAGGTTTCTAAATCAAATGTTGCAAAGAAATCACCATCTTAGAAAGAATTTTCTTATTCTTCAGGAAGATCGTCATCTTCAAGGAGTTCATCTCCTAGGTATGATTCTTCTGATGGTTTCTTTGATAATTTTTAGTTCTGAACATTCATCTGGTTTTTCAAAATCAAAACAATTTTCAGACAATTTTAGAGAAAGACTTTGTTATGTATGTCGTCAATCGGGACATCTAGCTGCTGATTGTCCGACGACTACATATATCCACAAAACCGCCAAATATGTGGATAACCAAGGTCAAATCTTTGATGAGCCATGGTCTCCAAAGATTAAATCAACTCGTAAATCGTCTTGGTCTAAACCGAGTACGTCGGTTGAATCTGATTCAGGTTCCGATAAAAAATTAAAACTTTTACAAATATGGAAACTAAAACTTGTTTTCAAGGCCAACGATGACTATGTGGAAGACACCGGGCGACCCGACGCTGTTGAATCGGGTCGATCCCAGAGCGACTAATGATTTATTTGGTGTCTAGCAGGTGTTTCAGGAAGACCTTTCGGTGATTGAGGAATTACTGATTGTGAAATATCTGTTCTAATTTAATTGAATTTCAAAATCAAATTTTGTTTTCAGATGGCTTAAACTGAACGTATTCGTGTTGATTGATCACTTTCTTATTTTTATTTTACCTCCATCTCATTCTGAGGGGGAGTTTGTTTTTGCAAAAAGCCAAAAATAGTGTGTTGTTTTTCAAATCGTAAAAATGAAAATCTATACATAGAGTTGTCATTTTTAGGGGGAGAATTTTGAAAAAGACAAAAACATTGAAAAATGCAAAAAGCTAAAAACATTGAAAAATGAGAAATTGTATCTGACATGATTGGGAAATGATGGTACATTGGCTGACATTTTCTGACTCATGGATAAAGTAGGTGAAAAAGCCATAAGACCATTTGATCGTTGTGCAAGGTAGGCTCGGCAAATCAGAAAGTATACAAATGTGATATACACTAAATCTGATGCTTGACCTAGTGGACAACATCTTGATGCATATTTCATGATATATCAAGAAAAAGATATGTGAAAAATAAAATGAGAAATCACTGTGTATACATGTGTTCTTTTTGCAGAGATTTAAACTTGTTTGATTTTCTTTATTTTGTCAAACGATCGGCTTTTCTCTGCGTATCGAAAGATCGACCTGATCGTTGTTTGTTTGACGTTCAGCTTTATTTTCTTTGGTGTTTCGTATAACTCATCGGACTTTCTCTGCGTGTACGGGAGTACCGACCTGATTGTTGTTGAGGTATACAATTTCAACTTGTTTTATTTTCTTATTTTGTTAAATCCGAGGCCTATATCATGGTTACAATCATTATGTGATTAAAATCACAAATGAAATCACAAAATGTGATAAGGAAAAGCATATCTGAGTATGTCTGATAGTGTGGGGTACACTGGTCAATGCAAAACTAATCAATATTTTAACATATCCAGATGTTATGAGTATGATTGTGCCAGAGTTTAAAGTTGGACAAATTATATCTGCAATCGGCATGGTTTGTGTGCTTCAATAATCGAAATTGAAGTGTAGCTCAACATGTTATGTTCAATATGATCCCAAGTTGTGATCTTTCTCTCAAGACAAAAATAGTGTCTGATTCTGTAATGCATTTACTTTTCTTATTAGAAAATATCAAAAAGATTTTAAGTGTGTTTTGATATTTTCTAAAAGCCAAAAAGATTTTGTTTCTTGTTTCGATTGATCAACACGAAATACAAAATCAACTTTTAAAATCAAAATATCTTGGAGTCTCTAAGAGACGTTTTGCGCCAAGATTATTTATGTTGGCAGGTTTCTAAGTGGAAAGAGAACATCACAATTTCAAGTCTTCTGAAGATTGTTGATAAAGAGAGAGTACACATGATGCAATATCAAGTATTCAAGATTGAACTCATCGTCAAGGTCGAGGAAGAGTTTGTTTGAGGATACATGATACAAGTGTTGATGGAGGAGATGATACTGCACATGCCGAGGGGGAGTTTGTTGATACATGGTCCTGATCGTCATGTAAAGTATCAAATACAAGACAAAATATACAATGTAGTTGAGGTCCGAACTCCCAGCGAACCTGGAGTTCGGACAGGTCCGATCGTGTGGCCGAACCTCAGGTTCGGCCGGTCGTGATTTAGCTAGTATAAATACGTCGTCTTGTATAGAATTCATAAGCTTCTGAGTCATATCTTCTCTGTGTACTTTGTGGTCATCTTTGTGGTTAATACAAGTCATTTGTATTTACTCTTCGTGTTTACTCGTTTACATTGATTTCATTACGACTAAGTAGAAGATCCATACGCTCAAGCAATTTCAGTCTCGTGTATTGTATCTAGATCAGAGCGTGTTTGTGAGTCTTAGTGTCAACTTACCAAGGGCAATGTACCAATTGGTCCGCAGGTTGGTACACTGGTTGATAAGTTGGTCACTATAAATACTTCGAGTTAGAGAGAGTTCACTAGTTCTGTCATTGAGTCATCTTAACTGTGTGTATTCTAGGGTGTTTCGCTCTCTCTATATATCATTTGTAACCTCTCTTAGTGAAATTAATAAAGCAAAGCTTTATTTACCTTCGTGTTCATTCTATTAATCGAATCATGCAGTAGTAAGATCCGTCTGTGTACTTACATGTGCTATCAGAGCAATCCAGGTTGCTCTACTACTGTGCTTTGATCAAATCTGAGTTTTCTAGTGAGAGAAAGTGGGTTTTTGGTCATTTCATCAATTTTTCTCAATTCCGAGTGTTTCTGTTGTCAAATTTGATTTCTGAATGTTCGTAGTGTGTTTTCGTTGCTTACTGCTGCAAATTACAGTTCAAAACCTTCAAATTCGTGAAAATCCAAAAAATTCAGTTTGGTACGCCGGTTGAATCTGTTGGTCCGTTGGATGAGTGTGTTAGTCCACTGGTTGAATTTGTTGGTACGTTGATTGGTCAGCTGATTGGTACGCTAGGCAATCTTCAACATTGGTACGGAGCAGTTACAACATACCAATTGGTCCGCTAATCAATCTTCAACCAACATACCATTTGGTCCGCTGATTGGTACGCTAGGCAATCTTCAACCAACATACCATATTGGTCTGCTGATTGGTACGCTGGCAGAATAGTGACAATTACTAGAACTGACGTAACTTTTGTTCTGTTAAGAGTTACGAGACCCATAACCAGTCAAAAGGACCGTCTCAACGAGATCTACATTGTTACTTCAGATATAATTTTTAAAAACCGTTTCTAAGACCTTTGTTTTTGGGTTTGAAGTTTTGAAATCGAATATTCGAATATCAAAATTAAAAAATGAGCGATTTATCAAGCGTTTTCAGCTGCTCAATCTTCAATGCAACTCATGATGAGTTATGATAATGAAATAGGAACAACTCAGAAAGTTCCCAAGTTGCTAATATTGGAAGATTATCATATGTAAAACCACGGAGGGATCTTACTACTGCATGATTCGGTAAATCGAGAACAAACATGATGTAAATAAAGCTTTGCTTTATTGATTCACTTAGAGAATACAATGTAGAGAGAGAAACACTCAAGAACACACAGTTAAGAAGATAAAGCTCTCAGAACTAACCAACTCTCTCTAACACGATCTATTTATACCCTTCACTAAGACTGGCGTACCAAGTGACATACCAATTGGTACGGCGTACCATATGGTACGTCCACTAAGGTATTTAGCCACTAAGATCATTCCAACGCTCTGAACTAGATACAATACACGAGACACACTGTAGCATAGGTATATGCTCTAACAAACTCCCCCTTAACGTGTAGTGTATCTATGTATCTATCTAACTAAACTTCAGTCTTCAGTCTTCAGCATCGCTACGTCCGATCTTCAACTTGAACTCTTGTAAAAAATAGAGCTTGCATGGCTGGATCAGTCTTGAACAATCTTTGAAATTCAAGATCCACTTGTGGAAGATATAACAAACTCCCCCTTTCACCATGCTTGAATCTTGTCACACAGAATAACCTGCAGTTTCAGAAGACAGAAACGCGGCTTTTTATTTTCTTTTGAAAAATAATTTAATCTTGACGCAAAATTTCTCTTCGAGAATCCAAGATATAATTTTGAAATCAGAATTTTTGAATCTTGTATCGATCGGTCGAAACAAATAAGAAACAAAATCTTTTTGACTTTTTGAAACTTTACATCAAAACACATCTAAAATCTTTTTGGATTTTTCAGATGTGAAACATAAATGCAATACAGAAATGTAATACTGAATCACGAGTCATGCCGACTGCTGGTATAATTTGTCCAACTTAAACTCAGGCACAATCATACTCATAACATCTGGATATGTTATTGTATTGATTAGATTTGCTTTGACTAGTGTACCCCACACTATCAGACATACTCATAAATGCATTTGCGTATCACCCTTTGTGATTTCACTTGTGATTTAACACATAATGATTGTATTCATGATTCAGTCAACTGTGTTCCATGCAAAAAGAAATAAGAACGTTAAATCGTCTACCTTGAGGTCAATCTTTCGATACGCACATAAGGGCTCAGATTTAACAAAATAAGAAAATAAAAACAAGTTGAAATTGTATAACTCAACAACAATCAGGTCGGTACTCCCGTACACGCAGAGAAAGTCCGATGAGTTATACAAAAAACCAAAGAAAATAAAGCAGAACGTCAAACGAACAACAATCAGGTCGGTCTTGTGGACACGCAGAGAAAGTCCGACCGTTTGACAAAATAAAGAAAATCAAACAAGTTTAAATCTTTGCAAAATGAACACATGTATACACGGTGACTTCTCATTTTCTTTTTCACATATCTTTTCTTGATATATCATGAGATATGCATCAAGATGTTGTCCACTTGATCAAGCATTAGTATTTAATAAATATCACATTTGAATACTTTCTGATTTAATGCCGAGCCTACCAAGCAAATCGAGCAAATGATCTTATGACTTTTTCATCTATTTTATCCATAAGTCAGACACGTAATCTGATGTACCATCATTTCCCAGATATATCGGATACAATTTCTCATTTTTTAATGTTTTTGTATTTTCTGTTTTTCAATGTTTTTGTATTTTTTCCATTTCCATTTTCTCCCCCTTAAAATGAAAAATCTATTTTGGGATTTTCATTTTAACAAAACACAAAGACACTATTTTTCATTTTTTTAATTTTCTCCCCCCTAAACTACATACGAAATGTAACAGAAGAAAATTGACCAATCGATACTGATACCTTTCAGTTTTTAGCTTTCAGGAAAAAAACTTTCAATTTTTAAAATATGGAGCATTCAATTTAAGTTAAACAGGAGACTCCACTGTCAGTAACTGCTTGAAGCTTGAACTTCGCAATCACCGACAGGTCTTCTTGAAGAAACCTGCACACTAGATTTAAAGATTAGTACTCAAAAGACCCGAAGCACATAGCTTCTGGTCGACAAGTGTCTTCAACAAAATCAGTTGCAGCCTTGCTGATCAACTTAGGTCGCCACTGCATTTTTGCAAGTGTAGTTTTTACTGAAACATCATCTTGTGATGAATTACCAACACTAGAATCACTTTTGAAAACTTGTTTACTTGTCGATTTAAAATGTGAAGGTGTTGAGTCAGTAAAATTCTGCCTAATTCATCAATTATTGTGGTAATTTTTCTAGAAAACATTCTTTTGGCAGTTACATGACAATCCTGGGCCATATGTCCCTTTCGGCGACACTGGTAGCACAAACGATATGATCGTTTAGATTGTAGCTTTTCCTGAACTGGATGACATTTATAAGTAAACTCAGTATCATCAGAAATATCATCAAAAACTTGAAATTGAATCGAATGTACCCATTTAGATGTAGGACTTTGAGGTGTAGCATTTGAACCAGAAGAAGAATAATTGTTGATCTTTTGACCATCTCTTGAAGAACTTGCAAATGAATTCTTCTTTTGTTTCTTTCCCTTGAAACCTTTTTCCATTGTTGAGATGAACACCTGGGCGAGATGATAAATTTGTTCTAAAGTGGTATCCTTCTTTTCCTTCTTAATCTTCTTTGAGACATTTTTCTGATTTTGCTTCTCAAATTTCGGATTCTTGTTTCTCAACCCGAAACGTTTGGAACCAGATTTTGACAATTCAGCTTAAGAACCAGAAACACCATCATTAGCCATTTGAGAAAATACAACTTTGATATCCTTTAACTTCTTGGCTTCAACCAACTTAGCAGCAGCTTTTGCTTCACTCACTTTATTCTCATCTTTTTCACTATGTTTTTCTGTAGAAATAACACTCATATCTGCAATAAACCCACCAGAAACAAACTTTGATGTAGATTTATCAACTACACTGTCCTCTTTTGCCTCTTTCTTCTTTGACTT
Source organism: Deinandra increscens subsp. villosa (assembly GCA_039602395.1). Lineage (NCBI taxonomy): Eukaryota > Viridiplantae > Streptophyta > Magnoliopsida > Asterales > Asteraceae > Deinandra > Deinandra increscens. Next base: position 105,952,564 of record JBCNJP010000027.1, read on the forward strand.
TTTCTTTTCAGATTTCTCGGACACAAATTCAGATTAAGCGCCAGTTACGTCAGAAGAATGAACATCAGCCAAAGCATCAGATTGAATCACAGGATGTGGAACTTGATTGAATTCTTCTCCTCCAAACATCCTTTTGAAGTTTTCATCCTGACACAAATAACTTGCAAATGAATGTGAATTTGTCAAGTTATTAACTTTCCGATTAAGATCCAAAACTTCAACATTCAAATCTGATATCTTCTTTTGAGCTTCTCCCAACGCCTTTTCCGATTCAAGTAACTGTTCTGAAGTTTGGTTAGACAGAAACTTTGCTTGTCTCATCTGATCATGTGCACCATACACTTCTTGTTTAATTTTCTTCACCCGCTCTTCATGAATTTCAATTTTTCTTGTCAACAATTTGTTGTCATGCGTCAAGCTTGCGACTCTATCTAGTAATTTTGAATGTTCCTCCTGAAGATTACTTTCCAAAATAGTAACTTCATCAAGATCCCTTTTAAGTTCATTGTTTGCTTTGTAAGAGATTCCACCCTGGCTGTTGACTTCTTAAACAGATTATCAAAATCTTCAATTACATCCTTTGCTTCAGTTTCCCATTTTTGAGCATTTTGAACCAACTCTGCATTTTCATTTTGCAACTTCAATTTTTTTCCTTAATCTTCACTAACAATCTCATCCAACTTTTTCTTAAGTTCTACAAACTCTTCCATTAAGACACTCTTTTCTTTCACCAACTTTTCATTTTCCTTAACAATCTCATCAGAAACTTCACACTTTCTTTTGTAATTATCTAAAACTTCTTCCTTCTTCTTCTTTTCAGCAATCAACACTTCTTTTTCTTGAACCAATTCTCAAACTTTCTATCCTTTTGACCATAAAATTCACAAGTTGACTCATAACCATTAACTTCAGAATCACTTGTTTTAGATTTACTTGTCTCAGATGCATACCCACTTGATTCAACCTCAATATTTGCCATCAATCCATAATTTTCTGGAGAGTGGACTAAAAATGCAGATTCATCCGGTAAATCTGCAGCCTAATCATAACCTTCCTCAGCCACTAGAGCCTTTGCATCTTTATTGTGACCATGCTTATCCGAATTAGACTTTTCAGATGATGATTGATTGCATTCTCGAGCAAAATTTCCAAATTTGGAACATTTGAAACATTTAAGCTTCGACTTATCCAGACCAAGTTTTTCTCCCTGAAAAATAGATGACTTACCGTGTTTCTTCATAAATCTTCTGCCTCTTTCAACAAGCAAAGCCATCTGCCACTCCAGATCTAATTTATGTAGTTGATCATCATCTATCTGTTTTATGTCATTCGGATGCAAACCAGTTTCACTAATTTGACCAAATATAGAACCAGACGAAGATGATATGAAAGCAGAAATCATAGCAGCCAATTCTTCAGTTGATTAAGCAGGACGAGAACTATTCTTTGAATTTATTACGAGTTATAAAAGTACATCCCGAAGAATAATCACATTTACCAGCCAGAAAAGCAGTTGTAGGCGGATTAAAACTTGAATTAGACTTCGACTTTGCTTTGGCATTCACAGTAGCAGAATTCTCACCAAAATACAACTCAGGATTTTGAACCAAAGGGCCTGCTGACTTTTTCACAATCATTTCCATTTCTCGAGTATGTAACTTGCTTGTCAACTGATTGAATGTCCAGCTCGAATAACTTGGATCATTAGTCAACATCATCACAAAATTCTCCCACTTTTCGGATAAAGCTTCTAGAAACATTTCTTTCAATTCATCATTCTCTTCCTTGACACCCACAACATCAAGTTCATTTATCAAGTGTGAAAACCTTTCAATCAAGTCTGAAATTTTCTCATTCTCGCAGTGCCCGAAATTATCAAACTCCTTATTTAAAAATTTCTTTCTAGTGTTTTTATATTGATCACTACCCTCACACCTTTCTGCAATCGCATCCCATAATTCCTTAGCCGTTGTATATCACTTAAATTGATGCATAAGATCCTTTGGTAAGGCCATTGTAAGATAACTATATGTTTTCTTCTCTCTGGCAAAGAATTTTCGCTCGTCCGCATCAAAACTACTAATCATCTTCGGCTTGTTGGGACCTATCATTGGATACTCATATTCTTTCTCAATCGGAATCCAACTATCAATATCTTGCGAATAAATGTAGGATTCAAACCGACTTCTCCAATTGTGATAATCTTCCAACCGAAGCAACTTAGGAACATTCTGATTTGTTCTGATCTCATGATCATAGTTCATCAAGGCTTGCACCGATGTTTGAGCAGCTGAAAATGCTTGAAAATCGCTCATTTTGTAACTAAGATACCGAACGTAAAAACTTCGAACTCAAAAACGGAGGTCTTCCAAGCGGATTTTGGGGGTCAAACTGGAGGGTACTAACTGTTAGGCAGTAAAAGTATAGATCTCGTCGAGACGAACGTTTTGGCTGGTATTAGCTCCCGTAACTCTTAACGGGTCAAACTGAAGACCACTATATTGCCAGCGTACCGAAACCTCTCAACGTACCAAACTTTTCCAACGTACCAAACTTTTCCAACGTACCAAATCAGCGGACCAAACCAACTCAGCATACCAGTCGCGGACCAGAAATATCAGCGTACTAAATCAAGCAGCATACCAATTTGGTACGGCGTAATTGCCAACGTACCAGAAAATAACCGTCACGTACCACAGTTGAAGATTGCCTAGCGTACCAGAACCATGGAGATGATTGCCATGCGTACCAGCCGCGTACCAGATTGTTCTTCCTCTGTACCAGCGGCATACCACGCTAATTCGACTGAATTTTGATAAAATTTGACAATTGAGACCGGAATTTGGATCAGTTTGATGCGAGAACACTCTAGGAGCACTCAGAAATCATTTTTAACCTTTTAATCACTCAGAATTGAGAAAAATCGATGAAAAATGATCAAAACCCAACTTTCTCTCTCTAGGAATCTCGAATTAGACCAAACCAAAGCAGTAGTGCAACCAATTGCTTTGATACCACTTGTAAAACCACGGAGGGATCTTACTACTGAATGATTCGGTAAATCGAGAACAAACACGATGTAAATAAATCTTTGCTTTATTGATTCACTTAGAGAATACAATGTAGAGAGAGAAAGACTCAAGAACACACATAGTAATGAAGATAAAACTCTCAGAACTAACCAACTCTCTCTAACACGATCTATTTGTACCCTTCACTAAGACTGGCGTACCAAGTGACATACCAGTTGGTACGTGCGTACCAATTAGTACGGCGTACCATATGGTACGGCCACTAAGGTATTTAGCCACTAAGACTCATTCCAATGCTCTGAACTAGATAAAATACACGAGACACACTGTAGCATAGGTATATGCTCTAACATCATAATTGGAAGAAACAATTTGAATCATACATATTTTCTCAAGATGTTGCTTGTTGGATACCAATTGAAAAGGAGTATGAATATCCAATGCTAAGTGCTAGAAAGCCAAAGATGATAAGTGATTTTGATGCTGATGAAAGAAAACTTTTTGCAAGAGAGAAGAAATCTTATAGTTGTCTTACAATGGCGTTACCTAAAGATTTGATGCATCAGTTTAAGAATTATACAACTTCTAAACAATTATGGGATGCTATCGCAGAAAGATGTGAGGGTAATGAGAAATATAAAAAGACCCGAAAGAAATTTTTGAAGAAAGAATTCGATAACATTGGGCATTGTGAGAATAAGAAAGTATCAGACTTGATTGCAAGATTTTCACATTGAATAAATGAACTTGAAGTTGTTCAAGTGACAAAGGAGAATGATGAATTGAAAGGGAAATTTCTGGAAGCTTTACCTAACAAATGGGAAAATTATGTTATGATGTTAACTCATGATCCAAACTATTCAAGTTGGACATTCAATCAATTGACAAGAAAATTACAAGCTCGTGAAATGAAAATGCTTGTGAAAAAGTCGGCAGCTACTCCCATTCAAAATCCTAAATTATACTTTGGAGAACAGCTACCATGAACGCTAAAGCTAAGTCAAATCCTAGTTCAAGCTTAAATCCTGCTCCAACAACTTTTCTTGCTGGAAAGTATGATAATTTTGGTTACTCTTCAGGTTGCAGTTTTACCATTCATGATAAATCACACAATTCTGTTACTGTCAAAACATTTGAAGATTTAGCTGCATTGATATCTGCTTTCATATCATCTTCTTGTGGATCAGTATTTGGTAAAATTAGTGAAGCTGGTTTGTTTGGAGACGACTTAGATCAGTTGGATGATGATCAATTGAATGAGTTATATTTGAATTGGCAGTTTGCTATGACAGTTGAAAAGGTAGAAGATTCATGAAGAAACATGGAAAGAAGTCTTTTATTCCAAGAGGGAAACTTGGATTGGATAAGTCAAAGATTTTCAAATGTTCCAAATTTGGACATTTTGCTCGTGAATACAATCAATCATCATCTGAGAAGTCTAATTCAGATAATCATGTTCACAAAGCTACTACATCTAATGGTACAGAAGCAAAAGCTATGGTGTCTTCAACTCATGAAGGTATTGATTGGTCAGAATTTCCGGATTAATATGCTTTTATCAGCACTTCTCAAGCAAATGATGCTAGAATGGAAACTATGTCTGAAACTAGTTCCACTGGTGATTCACATATAGTGTTGATGGCAAATATGCAAGTTGCATCAAGTGATTCTGATTCTGAAGTAAGTGCTTATGAGTCTACTTGTGAATTTTGTTCACAAAAGGAAAGAAAGATACGGGAATTGGTTAAAGAAAAGAAAGTTTTGATTACTGAATGCAAAAAGAAAGAAGATGAGTTATAAATTTACGAAAAGAAATGTGAAGATTCTGATGACAAGAAAAATGAGAATTTAATCAAAGAAAAGAGTTTGTTGATGGAAGAGTTTGTAGAACTTCAGAAAAGATTTGAAGGGATGTGTGTTGAAGATAAACAACAGAGTTTGAAACTTCAAAATAAGAATGCAGAGTTGGTTACCCAGATTTCTACATTGCTCGCTAATAAAGAAGATTTAGTCAAGAATGTTGAAAAATGGGAGAAAGAAGCAAAGGAAGTAACAGAAGATTTTGACGCTTTGTTTATCAAATCAAAAGCAAAGTTGGATTTGCTTCAGAAGTCTTATGATGAAATTCAGAAAGCTTATGCTGAAGTTACTGCTTTGGAAAAGCAACATCAAGTGGCGCGTTCCGAATTACAAGATAAAGTCACAAGCTTGACAAAAGAAAACAAGTTGTTGACAAGGAATGTTGACATTTATAAAGAGGGGGTGATGCACATGATAATATGAGAAGAGAAAAATCATTGTCAATTAGAGTTTCAGAGCAGTTAATTGATTCAGAAAAAGCATTGGGTGAAGCACAGAAGAAGATATCAGATTTGAATATTGAGATTTTAGATCTGAATCGTCAATTGCATAATCTAAAGAATTCGCATTCATTTACGAGTTATTTGTGCAAATATGAGAATTTTAAGAAATTTTTTGGAGGAGAACAGCATAATCAAATTCCGCATCCGGTTATTCAAACTGGTCCTCTTGCTGATGTTCAAAGTTCTGATGCAAAGCAAGATTATTCTGAATTTGCTACTAAGAGATCCGACACGAAGAAATCAAAGTCATCTAATAAGCAAATGGAAACTAAGAAAAATGGTGATCATACATCTGTCAATTTTTTGTCTGGTGGAACTATATTAGATGATGGATCAATTTCTGTTGAGAGAATGGTTGAGAAAGATTAAGAGAAGTTATCTAAAGAAAAAGTTGTTGCTGAGTTGGTACAAGCTAACAACTTAAAGGGTATTAAAGCTACATTTACTCGAGCTGCTCAAGATGGATCTTCTGGTTATCAAGTGGAATTATCAAAGCTACCAGGTTACAAACATTCAGGTTTCGGTACTAACAATGAAAAGGTTGAAAAGAAAGACAAGAAGATCATGTCCAAAAAAGTTCCAAAAGAAAACAAGGATACCAATCTTGATCAAATTTATCATTTGGCTCAGGTTCTTGTATCTACAATGGAGAAAGGATTAGGAGGTATACAACAGAAGAATAATTCCTCTGACAGTTCTTCCAGAGTTGGTCAACAATTCAAAGATTTTTCTTCATCTGAATCAAATTCTACTCCTCGAAGTCCTACTTCAAAATGGGTGCATGCTAATCGATTTCAAATTTTTCATGATTTTTATGATAATTTTGATTCTGAAAATGTGTGTCATGCATTTCAGGACAAACGGAAACCAAAGCGATCATATCGCTTGTGCTATCAATGTCGCCGAAAATGTCACATGGCACAAGATTGTCCTGAAACTGCAAAACGATCTGTTTCTGATAAATATGTCACTTTCATTGATGTATCTGGCAGAGTTTTTACTGATTCAACACCTTCACAATTTAAATCTCAAAAGAAATAGTTTTTCAAATATGATTCAAGTGTTGGTGGTTCATCACCTGATGATGACTCAGTTCAAACTGAAAAAGTTAAAATGCAGTGGCGACCTAAGTTGGTCTGCAAGGCTATAAATGATTTTACTAAAGAAACTGGTCAACCAGAAGCTGTGTGCTTCAGGTCATTTATAATCTAATTGTTTTGTCCAGTGTGTAGGTTTCTTCAAGAAGACATGTCGGTGATTGTGAACTTCAAGCTTCAAGCAGTTGCTGATAGTGGAGTTTTATGCGTAACTTAAATTCACTGCTTCATATTACAAAACTAAAAGTTTTTCTGAAAGCTTAAACTGAAAGAGCGTGTAACGGTGGATCGTGTCAACTCAAGTCATTTTACGTAAACGAAACGAACAAGAACGATGTAAATAAACTTAATCTTTCATTCAAAAAACCAATGACATGTTACAGAAAGACTTAGAGTAAAACTGGAAAACACCTTGAGTTTCACACACTAAATGACAACTCGTTCCAAAGTTCTATCCAAATTCTACTATATATAATTACCCGATCACCCGAACTGGACCTTGTCCGAACTGGCAATTCGGGAACCAGTTCGTCCGCGGTTCGGCTAGTCTAGGTTTTCTTCACAAACTTTGATTCTTCTGTAATCTTTTGCTTGAACAAGCATCTTGCCATATTATGCATCAACAAACTCCCCTTGGAAAATGCTGGTTAGTCTTTATCATTCTTGAGCTCCATCCTCCATCTCAGTCCATGTCTTCTGGTGATTATGCCCGGCATAGATATTGAACTCAAAACAAATCTGGATCACCCTTTGGAATTACAGAGCATGTTCCATATAGTCAGGATGGAACAGGATCTGGTTATGGTAAAGCTCGTCTATATAATCCCTCGATAAGTTGATCGGCCACAGTGGGTCAAACACCTTCACAACTTTGTTATCATCCTCCAACACAATCAGAGCTTTACCTGTCTTTTCATTGTAGTACCACCACTTCAAGTTCTTCATAAAATCCAATCCATCTTCATCAATGGAATTTTCTTCATTACATTAGGCTTCTTCTTGAAAGTTAGAACTATGAGCTTCTTCCCAGTTTCTGATGTATCTTTGTTGGATGTTCACGCCTTTTCGGTCTTTAAGGCTTCAAATATTGAAATCCATTGTTACATTCTTTCTCCACCTGATGCTTGAAGTATAAACCCCTCTAATCATCTCCATAGTTACAGAAAGGTTTTCTTGTAAGCTCTCGAACATCCCAAACTAGTAAAGAACTAAAGTCTATTGCATGCTTGAAGTATTGAATACCATGCTGACGTTTAATCCCATAACACTTCAGACTTGCTGCATACATCCAGCTAATTATTTCACCTGACACTTGACCTTTGAACCTCACATGCCATCTCTGTTTGATCGGTTTTGGAGGTGGAACATAGTTGGCATGAAATGTCTTCATGTAATCGTTGTAAGCCTATCGTTATTTATGTTCCTTAACCTCTTTGGAAATCGGGTCTTCAGGTTTTTCATCAGCTTTTCTTTCAGCTTTGCCTCAGCCTCATCACCATTTTCCTTTGGAAATACCTCAAAGTCATCATCAGTTGAGTTGTTGTTATTGAAATTTGAATACAGATCAGGATATTCCTCCTCAGTTATGTCTTCAACCTCAACCTCCTCATCAAAGATATCATCTTCAGTTTCTGATTCTGATGACTCATATATTTCGGGTTCAGCTTCGGCAGCTTTCTTCGTCTCCTCGTAGTTTAAATCAAAGATCGCTTGAATTTGTTCTTGGTTGAGTTCATAGACAAACTCACCATCCTTAAGTATTATGCCGATCTCATTTATGCTTTTTGCTGCTTGATTCGACAGGACAAAAGTTATTGGCACTGCATCCCTGGAATCAGACTCCCCATGGGCTATAGAAGCACCAGCGCCCGAGCTAGAAGCTCCAAGTGGGCCTGGACTTCCACCAGTGTTACCTTCCGGGTAATTAGAGCATCCTAGTTTAGACTGGCCGTTTTCAATCTTGTTATCACTTGAGCTTTGGCCGCTTCTCCACCCTTTAACTGAAGATAATCTATGTGCAAAGATTCATCTCTTGCCTTTCACTCTTCAATCATTAGGGTTTTCTCTTCATCCTTCCTCTTTAACACCTCAATCACCTTTGACTTCTCAGCATTTTGAGCCTTTAAGTCATCAATCTGTGGTTGGCAATCGAGCAAAGCACTATTGAGTAACTCAGTCTGTGTAAAGGACATTAAGCCTTGAGAAACATGAAAAATTGACATCTGGTGTGGAAGGAGTTGATGTTGTTGCAGTGGCAGTGTCACACCCCGGTCAATGGATTTGGGTGTGAACGGGATGGAATCATAGTCGTGGATACATAGAACAACTAAACATATTCAAATGTTATAATAAACCATCACATCATTTAGAATGCAGTGGAAAACTGGTAAAAATGATAATGTCTTACATTTGAAAATAAGAAGTCTTAATTTATTAATAAAAGCGTACGATAGTTTTATATATCATCCATGAAGTGTTACCGTCCGGGTCGTCATTCTCAGGTTCATCTTTCAAATATTCCAACCCATCATCTTTGCATCCTGAACCAGAACCTATCTCCCCTTGAGCTTTAAACTTCTCAAGCAAGAATTTAATCTGCTCATTCATCTGTGTAATTAGAGCATCCTGGTTAAGACTGGCCGTTTTCAATCTTGTTATCACTTGAGCTTTGGCCGCTTCTCCACCCTTTAACTGAAGATAATCTATGTGCAAAGATTCATCTCTTGCCTTTCACTCTTCAATCATTAGGGTTTTCTCTTCATCCTTCCTCTTTAACACCTCAATCACCTTTGACTTCTCAGCATTTTGAGCCTTTAAGTCATCAATCTGTGGTTGGCAATCGAGCAAAGCACTATTGAGTAACTCAGTCTGTGTAAAGGACATTAAGCCTTGAGAAACATGAAAAATTGACATCTGGTGTGGAAGGAGTTGATGTTGTTGCAGTGGCAGTGTCACACCCCGGTCAATGGATTTGGGTGTGAACGGGATGGAATCATAGTCGTGGATACATAGAACAACTAAACATATTCAAATGTTATAATAAACCATCACATCATTTAGATTGCAGTGGAAAACTGGTAAAAATGATAATGTCTTACATTTGAAAATAAGAAGTCTTAATTTATTAATAAAAGTGTGGTCATGTTTTATAAAATGGTTTATATAATAGGAGGTTTTATAAAATAAAATGATGGTGGTGAATCCTAAAAATCTTAATTTTATAAAAAATAGATGAGGCTTCCCTTGTATAAAAATAATACAATGTGGTAGGATTTTATAAAAACTAAAGGTTGATGGGCTTTATTGTATAAATATCATGGGCCTTGTTTATAAACATTGTGGGGCTTTTATAAAATAAAAACCGGTGGGTTTTGTGAAATGGGTTGAAGCCCAAAAGAATTTAGAAGGGGTGCGGGCTAGGTTTCCAGTTTGGGCCGGACAGGTGGGCCGGTCCTCGGCCGGGCCGAAGAGGAAAAGAGAACCGGGTCCGGTTTGGGCCGGTTGGGCCGTGGTTCGGTCCTCCAGGTCGAGCCGGTGTTTCGGTTGAATGGGTTTAGTCATCGGGTCGAGTTACGGGTTTGTTTTTTGGTGTTTTTGATCCATTGGGCTTAGTTCGGCCGGAATGGGCCTGAACGGGTCTCAGGTTTAGGTTTTGGCTAAGTCTTGACAACGAACAAGTTTAGATATATTTTTGGTTCATAGAAATGAATTTTGTTGAATTGATTTGTTGATAAGGAATACGGTTTTTGTACATGTGAAAGGTAACGAAGATTATTTCGTTTGTTCGAGTCGGTTTTAAGCTCGATCACCATGAGTATTTAAAACCAAGTTGTTTTAATTACGTAATTGCTTAGAATGTCGTTTTGTCGTTGATGTAAATCTGTGACACATGTTTTTAAGAAAATATAATAAATATATTTTCATATTCATTTTCTTATTATTAACGTTCCACGAATTTTTTATGGAATTTTTCATATGCTACGGGTATGAGTTTCTAATACAAACGAGGGAATTAACTTACGTCCGGTTTTATCAGTTAAGCTTAGTTATTGACAGTTAAGCAGTTAAAATTAAGACACATAGTAGTTACTCTAAAAGTCAAAGTAATTAGGTTTGACCTGACTTTTGGACGAGTGTCACAGGCAGTTGAAAATTTTGGAGTAGATGTTGACCCCATTGGCTGTTAAACATATTGAGCACCAACACTTGCTGAAGGTGTTGTGCTGGCTGTTGTAGACTTTGACAATCCGAAAACACCCGATTTACCCAACTCTGTGAATATAGCAGCTTGTGTTGTAGAAGTAACTGGAGTTGAAGTAGTCTCAGGCATAGATATATATGTACCAACTGATCAAGATCCACCGGCACGTCTTTGTAAGATAAAGTCTGAACTTTCAAGCTTCTTTGAATGACTTTTATCTCTTCCACCTGTGGAAATGGACTTCCTCCTTTTTCCTGGAGTCAATTGAGATGAAGAACTACTCGCTTTCTTACCCTTGTGTTGATACCTGATATGTGCGTCGTGTGAAGTATCAAGCAATGTACAAGATCAAGTCAAACTAGGTCTGGCCGATCTAGGTCCGAACCTGGAGTTCGGACTGGCCGAACCTGAGGTTCGGCCGAAGCTCGGCCAGCTGGGTATAAATATACGTTTGGTCTTTGTAATAAGGGACTCTGAGCGTGTGAGATTTCCTAAGTGTGTGTCTTCAAGGTGTTTCTCTGTGTTGTGTTTCTGAGTGTTTCACTGGTTGTAATTGTTCATTTTGATCAATAAATCAATCGGTTAATTACGTTTCAATGTCCGATTAGCTAGATCGAGTAGACGATCCAATGCTCACGCATTTTCAAGTGGTATCAGAGCTTTCTGGTTCACTCTACTGATCTGTGGTTGCTATATTTGGATTTTTTGAAGCGTTTTTGAAGTTTCTTGAGTTTGTTTTCGTGTTGCTCATCAATTCTATCGAGTGTTTGGTGTCAAAATTGTTCCTAAGTAATGTTCTATCAGTTTTTCTGAGTCACAGCATCGAGTTTCGTCAAAATCAGTCCATTTTCGTGTGTTTTCGGAAAATGTGTTTGAAGTTCGGAGTTCTTTATTCAGGCTCGGAGTAACTGCTCCGAACTTGGAGTTCGGTCAATCTTCGGTGAGAGTTCGGTGAACTTTGGTCAAGGTTCGGATTTAAATCAAGGTTCGGAGAGGGTTCGGAGCTAGATCGGAGTCTTTAGGAGTTCGGTCTGTTGATTTTGTTTCGGAGCAAGTTCGGACAATGTTCGGAGTTTGGTTTTCGGTTCGGACAGAGTTCGGAGCTTTGTTACTAGTTCGGAGAGAGTTCGAACGACAGAATCTTACTTTTTCGAACGATGTCGGATTTTCACGCGTTTGCTGCAATGCAAAGTGCCATGCAAACCATGCTAAATTTTGACAATGAAATTGGAACAAGTCAGAAAGTTCCCAAATTGTTGAAGCTTGAAGATTATCAAAATTGGAAGAAACGATTTTCGGCTTACATAAGCACGAATGATATTGATTTATGGATTCCAATTCGAAAATTGTATGAAAGACCAATGGAAGATGGAGATCTTAAAGAGATTCAAGATTTCGATGGCGATGAAAGAAAAAGTTATGAGCTTGAAAAGAAAGTTTATGGTTATCTTACTATGGCTTTACCTACTGAATTGCTTCATCAATTTAGTACTTGCAAGAAATCTAAGCAATTGTGGGATGCCTTATCCGCAAGATGTGAAGGAAATGTTGATTATAAGAAGAGTCGAAAGAAAGTCTTGAACAAAGAATTTGATAACTTTCAAAATTATGACAATGAAAACATTACTGCTCTAGTTTCAAGATTTTCACATTTGATTAGTGAATTGAAGGTTGTTGGAATTGAAAAATCTGATGCAGATTTAAAGGAAAAGATCATGGAAGCATTACCTGAAAAGTGGGAAAACTATGTTTTGTTACTCACTCATGACAAGGAGTATTCTACAATGACATTTCAAGAGCTTACTGGAAAGCTTCATGCTCGAGAAATGGAAATGTTTAATTCCAAGAAATCAACTGCTACTTTGCAACATCCTGAGTTGTATCATGGTGAGAATACAGCCAGCATGAATGCTAAAGCTAAACCAAGTCTCAATTCTGCACCAAGTACAGCTTTCTTGACTGGAATTTCTGATCATTCTGATAACAAATCTTCACGGGGTTGTAGTTTTACAATTCCGAGTTTTTCAAATCAAAATGCATTTTCTGCAGAATCTACAAATGATTATGCCAATATTATTTCTGCTTTAATTTCATCTTCATTTGGGTTGATTATCAAAGATGTTGCTGATGCCAAGATAACAAGGGATGATCTTAACGAACTTGATGATGATCAATTGCTTGAATTAGATTTAGCTTGGCAATATGCTATGCTTGGTCAAAGATCGAAACGTTTTTTCAAAAAGCATAACATGGGATCATTTGATTTCAATGGTCACTTAGGTTTTGATAAATCTAAATTGAAGTGTTATAAATGTCAACAGCTTGGACATTTTGCTAAGGAATGTCATCAGGCACATGCAAATAAGTCTGGTGTTTCTCTATCACCAAAGCATGGTTTTACTCAACCATCTACTAGTAATACAAGCAAGTCAACAACTTTGATGGCTCAAACTGATGGTGTTTATGATTGGGGTCAACAGTTTGGATATGATACTTCAGCATTGATTGTCACACATGATCAAGATGATTATTATTCTGATTCTAGTTCATATGATGCTGTTGAGTCTGAGAAATTTGAGTCTAAAATTGAAGCTTTGATGAAAGAAAAAGAATTTCTGATTGATGAGGTCAAAAGAGTTACTGCTGATTTCAAAATGATTAGTTCAGGGTTGGGAATTTCTAAGGAAAATGAGAAGGAATTGGTTATGAAGAATGAATGTTTGCTTAAAGAGATCAAGAAGTTGAATGAAGTTTTGGAAATTTCCAAACAAGAAAAAAAGAATGTTGAAGTTGTAAAAGATAAAATTTGTGAAGATAGAGATGAGTTGGTGAAAGAAGTCAAGAAATGGAAGGATGAGGCTGAAGATACTGCTAATGATTTTCAGAATTTGTTTGATAAATCCAAAGTCAAGCTTGATATGCTTACAAAGAATGTTGAAGAATCAACTGCTAAGATTGAAACATATCAAGTTGACATGGGAAAGTTGCTGGATGAAAAGCGAGAGTTGGTTCGTGTGAATAAAGTTCAAACTGCAAATTTAGAAATTCAAAAGAGAAATGAGGTTAAATTGAAAAAGGAGTTACATGTAGGACTTGATAATCTTCGCTTACAAAAATTTGAAACTCATAAGGTTGCGAAGCGATTGATTGCTAAAGAAAAGGAATTTGCTGAGGCTCAACAGAAAATTTCTGATCTGAAAATTCAAGTTCTTGATGCTAATCGATTACTCAACAATGTTTCAAATTCTCAGGTTTTTACAAGCTTCTTAGCTAACGATGAAAATTTTGAGAAAATGTTTGATAAGACTGCTTCACCCCCTGCTCATATCAAAGAAGCTGTCAAAGAAGTGAAGGAACAAATTGAAGAATTTGATTATTCACAGGTTTTGTCATCTACTGCTGAGGATGAGAAAGTTGTGCTTAAGAAGAAGAACAAGAAGAATAATAAAAAGAAGAAAAAGAAATATGAAGTTTCTCCTGCACCAAAGTTTGTATCTGGATCATCGTCTGCTGATAATGAGAAGTCAGCTACTTCTAGTGACAAGATTTTGTCTCAACCTGAGTTTGATAAAAAGATTTTTTATGACCAAAAGAATGTCACTGAAGTAAAAGCTGAATTTTCTCGATTGGCTAAGAATGGTCATTCTTCACCTGAGGAGAAAATTTATGGAAAGCATGAAGGATTGGGTTTTCACAGGATGAAAAACAATGCTGAAAAGGTTCAAGCATCTTTATCTCCAGATTTGAAGAAATTAAAAATGAAACAAGTGAAGAAGGAAGTTTTTCAAGCTGATAAAATTCAACCCGAACGTTTTTACAAACTCAAGGGTTCGGATCAATTATTTTCAGACAAAGAATTTCTACTTCATTGTGTTGATGCTCGGAAGATTGCTGAGGTCTTTGTGAAAGCAACTATTTCTTCTGAAAGTACTCAATCTCTAAGTCCTACATCTAAATGGGTATATGATCACAGGCATCAGGTATATGATTCTCATTCTGATCATGTTAGAGATATTCATGTGTGTTCTTCGCAGGTACATCACCAATGGGATAAAACGACAAGAATTTGTTATATCTGTCGTCGTCCAGGGCATATGGCAAAAGATTGTCCATCACCTGCTGTTTTATCACAAAGGTTTCAAAAGAAATCAGCCTTTGGTAAATCTGCCACACCAAAGTTCTTTGATGAACAAGGCAGAGTTTTTGATGAAATTAAACCTACATTCTTTCATAAATAAAAACTTTTTGTTCCAATGTTTTCAAAGGTTCATAATGTAGGTTCATCATCACAGTCACCTGTGATTGTTTCATCAAAAACAAAATTACCAAAACAACAACAATGGAAACCTAAGGTGGTTTCTAAGCAAAATAAGGACACTGGTCGACCAGAAGCAATTCGCTTCGGGTCATTTATGGACTAATTAGTTTGACCAGTGTGCAGGTACTTCTAGAAGACCTATTGACGATTGCAAAGTTGTTGATGGAGGAGTACTCTGTTTAAGTTAAATTTCATTATAAATTTTTCTAACCTGCAAATTTTCTAAATTCTAAAATTGCATCGTATCCGTGTTGATTGATCACTTTACTTTGTTTACAATGTTTTTCTTAAAAAAAAACCAAAAATAGAGTCTTGTTTTGTGTAAAATGAAAATCCAAAAATAGAGTTTTTCATTTTATTGTAAGTAAGGGGGAGTAATTGAGAAAAAGCATGTTATGGGGAGAAAGTGAATACATGCTAAATATAAAATCGTGAGAAATTGATTATTGGGAAATGATGGTACATTGGCTTATGTATCTGACTCATGGATAGAGTAGATGAAATAGCCATAATATTATTGTTTGATATGCTTGGTAGGCTCGGCAAATCAGAAAGTATTCAGATGTGATATATACTAAATACTAATGCTTGACCATGTGGATAACATCTTGATGCATACTTCATGACACAAAAGAAAAATAAGTGTGAAATTCAAAATGAGAAGTCACTGTGTATACATGTGTTCTTTTTGCAAAGATTTAAACTTGTTTGATTTTCTTTATTTTGTCAAACGATCGGACTTTCTCTGCGTATCGAAAGATCGACCTGATCGTTGTTCGTTTGACTTTCTGCTTTATTTTCTTTGGTGTTTCGTATAACTCATCGGACTTTCTCTGCGTGTACGGGAGTACCGACCTGATTGTTGTTGGGTTATACAATTTCAACTTGTTTGATTTTCTTATTTTGTTAAATCCGAGGCCTTATCTGCGTATCGAAAGATCGACCCTAAGGTAGACGATTTAACGTTCTTATTTCTTTTTGCATGGAACACAGTTGACTATATCATGAAAATATTATGCATTGTGAAAAATCACAAGTGCTGTCACACAAAAGGAAAAGAAATGAAAAGCTGAAAATGTCTGATTATGTCTGATAGTGTGGGATACACTGGTCAGAGCAAATCTAATCAATACCTTACCATATCCAAATGTTATGAGTATGATTCTGCCTGAGTTTAAGTTGGACAAATTATACCAGCAATCAACATGACTTATGTGCTTCGATTAATTGAAATTGAAGTGCAGTTCAGTGCGTTATGTTCAATATGATCCCATATAGTGATCGTTCTCATACCAAAAATAGTGTTTGATTCTGTGTTGCAATTTCTTTTCATTTCAGAAAAGAACAAAAAGATTTTCGGTGTGTTTTAGCATAAACTGTCAAAAAGTCAAAAAGATTTTGTTTCTGCTTTATTTTCGATCTGCTCAACACGTGATACAAATCATTTTCAAAATCATATCTTGGAGTCTCAAAGAGACGTTTTGCACCAAGATTATTTTAAATGTTAGTTGCTATGTGCAAGTTATCACAACTTCAAGTCTTCTGAAGATGTTGATGAAAGACCAGAGATACACCAAAATGTCATCAAGTATTCAAGATTAAGCTACGATCGAGTTGAGGAGGAGTTAGTTTGACGATTCATTTCCTTGAACGAACGGATTCTATACTTGAGGGGGAGCTTGTTTGAAGATACAACGTTGATGTTTTTGAAGGGATACTGCACACGACGAGGGGGAGTTTGTTGATACCTGATATGTGCGTCGTGTGAAGTATCAAGCAATGTACAAGATCAAGTCAAACTAGGTCTGGCCGATCTAGGTCCGAACCTGAAGTTCGGACTGGCCGAACCTGAGGTTTGGCCGAAGCTCGGCCAGCTGGGTATAAATATACGTTTGGTCTTTGTAATAGGGACTCTGAGCGTGTGAGATTTCCTAAGTGTGTGTCTTCAAGGTGTTTCTATGTGTTGTGTTTCTGAGTGTTTCACTGGTTGTTATTGTTAATTTTGATCAATAAATCAATCGGTTAATTACGTTTCAATGTCCGATTAGCTAGATCGAGTAGACGATCCAATGCTCACGCATTTTCACCTTGGCTTGTACGACATCAGCATCTGGGTTGTAATCTTCATCAGATTCAAACGAGGCTTTATCTTCATACACACGACCCATGTATCGGTCGTTGCTTTTGTTCAAACTTTTTCGGTAAGCCAAATGATCTTCACTACCGTTTCTTACACGAACATTCTTTGACTTGAATTTAATATATACAAATGGATTATTTGTGTCTGAACATCCTCAGAGTTACCCATATCACTAAAGTCATCATCATCACTCTCTTCTTCATCGATCAGGGTATTTACTACCAGTGTCTCAGTCACATCGACAGTCGCACGGACTTCGGGTGCTGAGACAGCGGGTTCAGTGACAGTATATTCAGTTGCAACTGGTTTAGATACAACTGGTGAAGCTATAGCAGGTTCTGACACTACAGGAGGTTTTGTGTCTGTAGTCTCGGTCGTTTAACTTTCTGTTGTTGTGGTTGCTGGTTTCTTTCCTTGATTCAACTATAACCAAGTTCTTCAGAATCACTGCCTTCATCATGACAAGATACACCATTGATCGGTGCAAAATAATTTGCATTTTCCAGATGACCAATCAATCGGTTTCATCTTCGGATAATCTTCCGGCTTCTTTTTCTTATATGTCGTCAAAGTACCAACACTTGTCTCACTCTTATGCTTCAGATTCATCTTCTGAGCTTCAGTCTTCATCAAATTCGGGTGTAGATCATCTAAGTGAACCTCGGGTACATCAATGCTCTCTTATGCCTTTGAGTCAGGTTATCTCTCATGTAATAGAAGATCAACCCGGCACAATTATTTGGACAGTTAAGAATAGGAGCATTCATCAATGACAGCATCTTTGGACCTATCTCGTCATGACCAACAATTCGGTTCCCCAAACAGTGTAACAACACATGTATCAGAAACTTGTAAGGAACAATGAACTCTGACTTGTAAATCCAATCTCGGCTCGGATCTTCAGTATACCACAACCTTTTCAATAATGCTGCGTTGACTACTTGATCAAATTCCAACGGTACTATTGTAGTATCATCAATAAGCTTTAGTACCCTTCTGACATCTTCTTTAGTAAATTCGACCGTTCTATTCTGAATTGTAGCAGATATTCTAATCGGAGCATCGGTTATTGTTCTAGCAGTGGTCCAGAACTCGGTGAGAATGTCACGATACGCATCACACTCGTGTGTAATAGCGTAATGAATCCTTGAACGACGTAAGAAATCGAATATCCCGGAACCACCGAACTTGGAAAGCTTTGTTCTGGCAACGCTCAAATAAGCACAAATATTATGTTTCTCGCCAACTTTTAGATCGTTCGCCATTTCTGAAAACACATAAAATGAAAAGTTCGTTAAATTCAATGTGATTAACAAAAATGTTCACCAAATTCGTCAATTATTAATTATTCACGTAAAAAATTCATTTTACACGAACTGGATTCGAACTGGATTATGACATCCGAACTGGCTTTGGTCAAATGAACTCGATCCGAACTGGAATCAGTCAATAGTTAACGTTGACCTTAGTCAACGTTGACATTGGTCAACGTGCGAACTGATTGGTCAACATTGTCCGAACCTGTACGAACTGGGATCCGAACTCCCAGTTCGGCTCTGGACGAAACCGAATAGCTTAATCGATCTAGAATTTGATTTAGGCAATTTCAAGCGAAACCATTCTACACCTAGACGCGGTTTATCAAGGCGAATCTAATAATACAAGTTTTATCACCTAAAACCAACTCTAAGTGGGTTAATTTTTAGATCTAGAAACTCAACACAACCGAGAATGTTTTTAACCAGATTCGACAACTTTTAACGAAAAAAAACAATAATAGAACACACCCCTGCACTCGGAATGCAATTTTAAGGTTGGTCAATTCACGATGAGTCTCATGATTTCAAGACTGTTTGGTTGTTTCCGGCATAATATTGATACTTTTCATTATCAGTTGATCGAAAATAAGATAGAAGCAAAATCTTTTTGATTTTTATAAAATTTCCAAAACACACTGATAATCTTTTTGAATTATCACAAGTTTATGCTAAAACACACCTAATTTTTTTTTTCTTTGAACTTTTCAAAATAACAAACAAGTAACCAAACAAAATTGAAAAGGAAAAACGTAAGGAAAAATAAAAAATTGATCAATCGACAATTACTTAGCGGGATTTTGTTGTATGCCATTGATTTGCAAAAGGAATTTGAAGCGGGTTTTATCAAAAGCTTTAGTAAGAATATCCGCTCGTTGGAAATCAGTGTGAATCTTTGTTAGAACATAATTCTATGCTACAATGTGTCTCGTGTATTGTATCTAGATCGGAGCATGTTTGTGTGAGTCTTAGTGTCTACGTACCAAGGTCCATACCAGTTGGTACGGAGCCAATGTACCAATGGTACGTTGGATGGTACGCTAACTTAAGTGGTTACTATAAATAGTTTGTGTTAGAGAGAGTTAGTAACATCTGGTCATATCATCACTCTTAACTGTGTGTGTTCTAAAGTGTTTCTCTCTCTAGATCATTGTAACCTCTCTTAGTGAATCAATAAATCAAATCTTTATTTACATCGTGTACATTGCGTTTGATTGAATCCTGCAGTAGTAAGATCCGTCCGTGTCTTTACAAGTGGTATCAAAGCAATCCAGGTTGCTCTACTGCTTTGATTAGATCAAATTCGGATTTTCTAGTGAGAGAAAGTGGGTTTTGAGCATTTTTCATCAATTTTCTCAAATCTGAGTGTTTCTGATGTCAAACTCGATCACAAAACGTTCCTAGAGTGTTTTCATTGCTTACTGTTCCAAATTCCAGTCAAAATTCTCAAAAATCAGTCGAATTTAGTTTGGTACGTGTAACACCCCAAATTTCACAGATGCATGATATATATAGTAAATACCTGTTTATATAATTAATACGTGAGCTTAATTGATAAATGTGGTAAGACTATGCATTAGATAGGTTACATGCATTAGGAATACGTGTTTTATACCTAAAATGATGAAATATGCATAAAACGGATGTGTTAAACGTTAAAAAAAAAGTAAAATATGAGATGAATATTTGTTTATATAAATAACATGATGATATATGAATCATTTGATGGATATATACGTGTTAATACGTATGTTAATAGTTAACGGAAAAATAAAAGGGCTAAAAGCGTAATTATTATAAAGATATAAACATATACAAGTATTATACGCCTTTATATTTATTATAAGTATTTTGAAGCTTAGAAATTAGTAAAAATATGTCCTAATATGATTCATAACATAAAATGATAAGTACTGTAAAGTTTAAGGGGCTAGAACATAAATTAGTGAAAGATATATAGTATTTATACATAAATATAAATATATTCCTCGTTATATTAACCGAACCTTAGAAAATGTTACAAACATATTTAGGAATGTTTTAGGACTTGAAATAATAGTTACATCGAAAGATAAAGGGTTAATATGCATTAAATAGAAGCTGGGGTACTAAAAGTGTAATTTATGTATATATATATATATATATATATATATATATATATATATATATATATACGTATGTATATGTATATAATCGAACATATCCCAAGCCTTAGAAACCTTTAGAAATATACCCTTAAGTGTTTTATAGAATAAAATGACAATTCGGTAGAAATCTAGGGGCTGAAATGCAATTAAAAAAAGTTCAGGGACCAAAACTATCATTCTACCAAACTTGCTTCGCATACGCGAAGCCTTCCTCGCGTACCGCGAGCCATTTTTGGCCAGAATTCGACCAGCACTCGATTTTTGCGACTTACAGCCCAATATCTTGACCAATTGACCTCCATACGCTTCGTTTTTGCACCCTGAGTCACCCTAGTACGTGTAGGAATCATATTTCGTAGCTGATAGTATAAATAGGAGCTTGAATTCATCAAAAATCTGCACCAATTCGCTGATTCTTCATTCAAAAACCCTAAACCCGCCCAGAAAGTTCATCAGTTGAATACGAGCAAACCAGGAGGACTCAAGAGATGAATTTCTACAATCAAGCACTATTAGGTAAGGTCTAAAATAACCTCTTTCAGTTTTGGCTAAATCGATCTCTATGTATGTTTTCTAAAAATGTGTTGAAATTAGGGTTCTTGAGCTTGTTTTATCAAAACTAGGTAATCGGGTGGGAATTAGGGTCTCAAAATTTTGTAGGTAATCCTAAAATAATGTGCTAAGAAAGCCCTAAGTTTATCTCACAATCGGAAACGGTTTGGTAAAGGTTTTGTTAACGGGTCAAAATTAGGGTTTTCATAACGTTGTTCTGCCCAAATTGAGTAAACAATGTTGAATTAAGCTTTGATATTATAAAGGATATTATAACATGTTATAATGGATATTACCCTAAATTGGTTTGAAATAAAAATGAGTTTTGATAATAAAACGAGAAAAACATGAAATTAGGATTTCTAAATAAGATTAATTAATATAAAATAATCCTATGCGTATGGGGACTTGATTTTTGGTCTTAGAACTTATTTATATGTGTAATAAGTATATATGAGTTTAAAATTTATAAATAAATAAGTATTGTATATACCGAGTTAATCGGATATTTAGAAGTTCGTGCGGACCGGAAAGATTGGCGTCTGTACTCCGGGATTTCTAGAAAATCGGGGGTGTTACATAAATCCCAATTGGGACCTGGCATACCTCACTGGGCGATCCCAGGGTGAGCGTTTACTTATAGGAATGTGCGTCTTCATATTATCAATAAAAAGGTTATTATGCCTATAAAGGCATTTTGATTATTTTGGTCTTAAAAGAGACAAACCCTAATAAAATGTTATTAAGATAATAAGATATAAATAAACATAGGTATTATTTATAATAACCTTGCAATAATGTGATCCGATACGCGATTAGGTTAATTGTGAACTATAACAGAGATTTTGTCTGAATAACCAATTAAAGATATAAGGTGAGTTTCTATAATCCCACTTTTAAATGTTTTAAATGTTTTCGGGCTGGTATACATACAATATTTGTGAAAATATATTCAAGATAATTGTGACTTGATATATACGTTTTATATGATGAAATTGTTACTGAATTGCTTATACGTGTTATGCAATTATGTTGATTATAATGTGATGTGTATATAGTTGCTTTGAAATTAGGTAGCCAAGTGACAAGGGAGTTGTTAGTAAACGTTTAGTGAATATGTATGATTATATGAGAACAGGTGGTGCATTTTCTTATATTAATATGTGGTGGATACGCTGCTAGTACATCCTATATATATAAATAGTAGTATAAGTTACCCGATCTATTGGAAGTGTGGAGGATACGCCGCTGGTACATCCTGTATACATACACTAATGGTAAATTGGGGAATGTTCATTTGTTGCAGTGTATGAATGCCTTATCACTGTTTAATAACAAACCTAAAGCATCTAGTTATTTAACTAGGGGTAGGTAGTATACATGATCGGTGATTAAGTCATTAAGATAACATAATGTCCTAATAGAGTTAAAGCATGAGTTGCTAATATGACTTATTAAAGTTAGAGCATGTGTTGCTACTGAAGACGAAGGGTCGCTGCTTCCCGATATTGCTGGCTTCGGGAACCGTGTACGGACAGAGCGGCAGTCGAACATCACAAAAGCTATCTTACGACAAGGTTGGATGACGATTACAGTGGCGGGCGAACCATTCGAAGGAGATGAAGAATGAAGAGACGTTACTTCCCCATAGTGGTGGCTTAAGGAACCGTGTACGGACGGAGCTGCATTGGGTCGTTGTAATAACTATCCTTCGAGATGGGACGAAGTGTGCAGTGGTGGGTGGACTCTTCATGGAGAACCAAAATAGTTGGTTGAAGATAGTAACCTAGAAGTTAAGCCTAGGGTTATGGTTAAGATAATAGGATCTATTATCATAGTGAATACGTGTTAGGAATTTATATGTGATATATATATATATATATATATATATATATATATATATATATATATATGTGTGTGTTGTGAAAACCAGGTAAACAATTAAAACGGTTTTTGAACTAAATGGTAGAACTCACCAGCGTAAGCTGACTTTTTAAAAGTATGTATGCTAGATTCTGATGCACCTATGGGTCAAGCTTCGATTACGCTCTAGGAGGAGACGGTGAAGACGCTGGTTGCTAGAATAAACTATCTTATGTTTTAGTTTACCTTATGTTTAATATATCGTATGTTACGTTTATGGTTCCGCTGTAAGAATCGTCGTTGTTAATAAATAAAAGTTTTAATTTCCCCTGTTTTTGTGTTCTCTGATTAAATCATGTATTGATGAGTAAATCCGACGACGTGGCACCGACCCGCAAGGGGCAGGGTGTCATAGTACGCTGCTGATACGCCGGACGAATACGATGGTACGCACGATGATCCACTGGTATGCTAGGCAATCTTCATAGATCTGTTGGTACGCTCTACGTTGGTACGGAAGGCAATCTTCATCCATGGTACGCGACGGTTATCTCTGGTCCAGAAGTAGTTACGTTGTACCAAGGTGGTACGCTACTATTCACTCGTACGCTGACTTAGTTTGGTCCGGTTCTTAGTACGTTGAGCTCACTAGTATGTTGTTTGTAATTGGTCCGTGATTGGTACGGTGAAGATTTGTGGTACGGAAGTCGATTCTTTGGTACGCTGGTAGGAAAGTGACGTTCACTAAAACTGACGTAACTTGAGTTCTGTTTTAAGTTATGGAACCCAATACCAACCAAAACGACCGTCTTGACGAGATCTACACTTTTGCTTGCCTAACGGCCAGTGCCCTCCGTTTCGACCCCCAAAATCCGCTTCTAAGACCTTCGTTTTTTAGTTTGAAGTTTTGACGTTCGACTTTTAACTTCAAAATGAGCGCTTTTTAATTATTTTCAGCTGCTCAAACTTCAATGCAAAACATGATGAAGTATGATAACGAAATAGGAACAACTCAGAAAGTTTCCGTTGCTAAAATTGGAGAATTACCATAATTGGAAGAAACAATTTGGATCATACATTTTTTCTCAAGATGTTGATTGTTGGATTCCGATTGAAAAGGTGTATGAGTATCCAATGCCAAGTGCTAGAAAGCCGAAGATGATATGCGATTTTGATTCTGAAGAAAGAAAACATTTTGCAAGAGAGAAGAAAACTTATAGTTTTCTTACAATGGCGTTGCCTAAAGATTTAATGCATCGGTTTAAAAATTATACGACTTCTAAGGAATTGTGGGATGCTATTGCAGAAAGGTGTGAAGGTAATGAGCAATATAAAAATACTCGAAAAAAGTTTTGAAGAAGGAATTTGATAATTTGAACATTGTGAGAATGAGAAAGTGTTGGACTTGATCGCAAGGTTTTCACATTTAATAAATGAACTTGAAATTGTACAAGTCGAAAAGGAGAATGATGAATTAAAAGAGAAGTTTCTGGAAGCCTTACCTGATAAATGGGAAAATTATGTTATGATGTTGACTAATGATCCAAGTTACTCAAGTTGGACTTTCAATCAATTGACGAGCAAATTACAAGCTCATGAAATGGAAATGATTGTGAAAAAGTCAGTAAGTCCTTCTGTTCAGAATCTTGAATTGTACTTTGGAGAGAATTCTGCCACCGTGAATGCTAAAGCTAAGTCAAGTGTTAGCTCAATTCTCAATCCTGCTCCAACAGCTTTTCTTGCTAGGAAGTGTCACAATTCTGGTTATTCTTCAAGTTGTAGTTTTACTATTCCTGATAAATCAGCAAACAATTATATTCCTGTTCAAACCATTAAAGATATAGTTGCATTGTTCTCTGCTTTTATATCATCGTCTTCTGGATCAATATTTAGTAAAATTGATAAAGATGGTTTGTTTGGAGACGATTTAGGTCACTTGGATGATGATCAGTTAGATAAGTTAGATTTGGATTGGCAGTTTGCTATGGTAATTGAAAGAGGAAGAAGATTTATGAAGAAATATGGAAAGAAATCTATTCTTCAAGGAGAAAAACTTGGTCTGGATAAGTTGAAGCTTAAATGTTTCAAATATTCCAAATTTGGACATTTTGCTCGTGATTGCAACCAATCGTCATCTGAGAAGTCTAATTCGGATAAAATAGCTATGATGGCTCAGAAAAAATTTTGATGATTGGTCAAACAGTCTTGAGAATAATTTTCAAGTGGATGAATTTGCCTTTGTTTGTCATTCTCAAGCAAGTGATACTAGCATGGAAACTATGTCTGAACCTAGTTTCACTGGAGATTCACATATAGCATTGACGACAAATGTGAAAGTTGAAACAAGGGATTCCGATTCTGACGTAAGTGGTTATGAATCTACTTGTGAATTTTGTTCACAAAAGGATAGAAAGATTCGAGAATTGGTTAAAGAAAATGAAGATTTGATTGTTGAAAACAACAAGAAGGAAGAAGAGTTGAAAATTTACAAGAAGAAATGTGATGATTCTGATGAGTTTGTTAAGACAAATGCGAATTTAATCAAAGAAAAGAGTGTGTTGATAAAAGAGTTTGAAGATTTTCAGAAAAGATTTGAAGAAATATGTGTTGAAGATAAAGAACAGATTTTGAAATTGCAAAATGAAAATGCAGAGTTGGTTACACAAATTTCTAAATTGATTGCTAATCAAGAAGATTTAGTCAAGAATGCTGAGAAATGGGAGAAGGAAGCAAAGGAAGTAACATAAGATTTTGATGCGTTGTTTAGCAAGTCAAAAGCAAAATTGGATTCGCTTCAGAAATCTTATGATGAACTTTAGAAAGCTCATGATGAAGTTTCTGCTTTGGAAGAAGAACATCAAGTTGCACATTCTGGTTTACAAGATAAAATCACAAACTTGATAAAAGAAAACAAGTTGTTGACAAGGAATGTAGACATTTATAAGGGGCAGGTGGATAAAATTACACAAGAAGTGTATGATGGTCATGATAATATGAGAAGAGAAAAGATTTTGTTCAACAGAGCTTCAGATCAGTTAATCGATTCGAAAAAGGCTTTGGCAGATGCTCAGAAGAAGATATCAGATTTAAATGTTGAGGTTTTGGATCTTAACAGGCAATTAAATAATCTGAATAATTCACATTCTTTCACAAGTTACTTGTGCAAAGATGAGAATTTCCAGAAAGTTTTTGGAGGAGAAGAGTATAATCAGATTCCACATCCAGTTATTCAAACTGATCCTCTGGCTGATGTCAAATCTTCTGATGCAAATGGAGATTATTCTCAATCTGCTACTGAAAAATATGAAAAGACGAAATCTAAGTCATCTACCAAGAAGTTGGAAACTAAGCCAAAAATTGATCAACCATCTGTCAAATATGTGTCTGGAAGTACTTTGTTGGATGGATGTAACATCCGTATATTTTAAAAATTTAAAAACTCGACCCACATCAAGATCCAAGGTTTAAGCCCAATTCTCAACACCATGAATTTTGGATTACTCTATTCCATATGATAGTACTCTGAAAATGGTGAACGTGGGCAAAAACCGCACGTAAAACCGAGTTATAACGAAGCGGGAATCGCGAAAACAAGTTTGGTGTTAGATGTTGATTGCATAGTCGCGACCTCCTCTTCTAAACCCATCCCACATCGCCCTAAAAACAAATTTTCACTCCATTTATTATCTATATATACCCTCCCTTGATCCCTAATAGCTTGCAACTCCTAGTTTGAGTATAAATAAGTTGAATAACCAATTGTTGGCGGTTCCACAACTACAATACCCCTTCGGGTGTCGTGCTTAATAGTTTTTATGCTCTTGGCGAAGAGGTGCTTCCTTTCAAGCTCGTCTCGTTTGAAAAGCTTCTTTGAAGGTTATTCTTCTTTTTCTTTCTTTGTTTCCTTTATTTCCTTCCTTTCGTTATTCGTTTATTTATCGCTTTATTAGTTTTATTAGTTTAGTTTAGGTTCATAGTTAGGAGCTTTAGGCTCATTTAGGTAGCCTTGCTAAGGCTCGTTCTTAGAACGCCTAGCATTGCTAAGGCTTGTCCTTTGGACGGCCTAGCTTTGCAAAGGCACGTCATTAGGACGTGTTGCCTTGCTTAGGCCCATTTAGGCTTGCTGTAGCCTTGTAGAGGCTCGTTAGGCCCAACAAGTCTAAACTATTATGTCCAATTTCATCTATATTCTTCTAATCCAAAACTCAACATTTTTATGCATGAACAAATTGGGAATTAAGGCTTACTTTTCACAAAGGAAAATTGGCCTATATTAATCCCAGTTATCACTTATTGGCCGATAATAATCCCAGTTATGGTTTTTCCCTACAATAATCCCAGTTATTAACATGTTGACCGGTATTGATCCGCCGTTAAGTTGTGACTAACGGTGTTAAAGTTTTGCTGACTGTACAAGCCACGTAGGATCCTAGGTGGAATTATATTAAAAAAAACTTTTAATGAAATAAAAAAAATACATAAATAAAGCCTAACAAAGATACGTAAAAGTCAGCCCCTAATTCAACAAATCTTAATCAATTTTCAGCCCCACTTGCGATCATTACCTACGATTCATCATCATTCTATATTCAAAGAAAATTCGCAGCCCCACCTTGCATCATCACCCATCGATCATCAAAAAAAAATCGCAGCCCCACTTGCGATTCATCATTATTCGATACTCAAAGAAAAATCGCAGCCCCACCTTGCATCATCACCCATCGATCATCTAAAAAGAAATCGCAGCCCTACCTTGCGATCATCAAAATAAAGAAGTTAACTCACTTTGCGATTCCTGTTTAATCATTAGTTGTTAAGGTATTTTTTTGCAATTTATTCAATGTTTATTTTGCCCTGATTTGCAATTGTAATGTTTTGTTTTTGTTTCACAGTAGGTATGTGTGACAAACTTATTGTTAAGGTATGGCATGGGGGTAAGATTGCAAGGAATAATAAGTGGAAGTATCTAGGTGGTGAAAGTGATATGTTTGAAGTGGAGATTGATAAATGTTCATACTTTGAGCTCACTGATTATGTGGTGGAGTATGGTAAGTATACAAACAAAGAATTTCGCATGTTTTACTTGCTTCCCGGTAAGCCACTTGAAGTTGGTTTGGTTGAGTTGAAGAATGATAGTGATGTGATGAATATGTTGACCGATTTGGGTGATGATATCAAACACATTTGCTCACTTTATGTTGAAGCCCAACCTGCCACTATAACAACCCAACCGACTCTACCAGCAGCCCACAATAAAGCCCATATTGAAGTTAAGCAGCAGAATCCACCATCCATCCATACTTCTTTAACTGTAGTTGAGCCTCAATCTGAAGATGATACATACGAGAATGAAGAGGAATCTGATAGATATGATTCATCTGATGAGGAATCTGAGAGGGATGATCTAGTTTGTTCAGAGTCAGACACGGAGGATGAGGAATGGAGAAAATTTGTGTGTAGTATAATTGAGGTAAACAAAGAAGATCAGTTAACAAAGAAAAAGTTGATTGAGAATTTGGGCCAACATACACGTGAAGAATTCAACTCAATTGTTGTTCAAGAAGGTGTTGACAGTAGCTATGAGGATTCTGATGTTGAAGTGAACTCACCTGGGGAGAGTGAAGATGATGACATTCTAGGTAAGAAGAATAAGTTACATGTTCCAGTTGTAGGTGAAGATACTGATTGGTCTAAGTGGATTTGGGTTGTTGGAACAAGGTTCCCTACCAGGGATGCTTTCAAGGTCGCTGTAAGGAAGTATGCTGTTGCAACAGGTAGAAATCTTTACATTTCTGTTAGTCACAAAAATAGACATGGTAGACTTGGTTATAGTTGTGCAAAAGGGTGTCCATTTAAGGTGTATTGCTCCTTTAATGAGAAGAAGAGTTGTTATATGGTTAAATCTGCTATAAACAAACATAATTGTCAGAGGAACATGGCTAAAAATAGGCAACTAACTGCTGAATTTGTAGCTACTCAGTTCTTGGATGTGTTTAAGGCTAAACCACATTGGCCAGCAAAAGAAATACAAGATGCAATAAAGGTAGCTTTCAAGGTATTGGTTACTAAATGGTTTGCCTACAAGGCAAAACAATGTGCTCATAGAAAGTTGCATGGCTCAATGAAGGAGCATTATAGTAAAATAGGATCATACCTAAAGGCTTTGACTGATGCTAATCCTACATCTACATTTGAGCTTGTTACGGTCCCACCTCAGTTCCATGGTGACTATAGCTCAGACATAGATGTTTTTTATAGGATTTTTGTTTGTTTTGATGGTGTGAAGAAAGGGTTCTTAGCTGGTTGTAGGAAACTGTTGTGTTTGGATGGCTGCTTTCTGAAAACCTTCCTTGGAGGCATATTATTAGCAGCAATAGGCAGGGATGCAAATGGTCAAATGTACCCCGTTGCATGGGCAGTAGTTGAAGGAGAAACAATACTTAGTTGGACATGGTTTATGACAGAGTTAAAGAAGTGTTTGGAAGTAACATATGAAGGTAAAGGCTGGACTTTAATCTCTGACCAACAGAAGGTATGCAATTACTACTTTGTTTTATATTATTTAAACCTTAATTGACCTTATTATGTTCTGTTCTGTTTACAACAGGGATTACTAAATGCAGTAGCATCTCAATGGAGCAATGCTGAGCACAGAAATTGTGCAAGGCACATTTATGCTAACTGGCATAAGAAACATAAGGGTGATGAACTAAAGGCGTTGTTTTGGCAAGCTGCTAGATCTTATTGTGAGGCTGATTATCTTAAGGCAATTGATGAGATGAAGGTGTTATCAACTGAGGCAGTAGATGCTTTCATTAAACAAGATCCAAGGGTCTTTTGTAGATGTTATCTCAAAACCGAAACCAAGAGTGATGTTATAGTCAACAACATGGCAGAAACATTCAATGGTTTTATCATCAGGTCAAGATCAAAGCATATAATCTACATGTTGGAGGACATTAGAGTAGCAATGATGACTAGATTGACAAAGATGAATATGGAAATGACAAATAAGGATGTCATTCTGTGCCCAAGGATACAAGAAAAACTAGAAAAAGATAAAAGCAGGGCATACAAATGTGAAATATTACCATCAAGCCCTACTTTGTTCCAAGTGAAGGCCTTGGATGATGTTTGTGTGGATATAGTGGCCAAAACCTGCACATGTAGGAAATGGCAGTTAACTGGTCTTCCATGTTACCATGTGTGTGCATTGTCTGAATTCTTAGGTAGGAATGCTGAAGAGTTTGTGCATGAGTATTACACAAAGGAGATGTATATGAAAGCATATGAGTTCACTATTCCACCATTGCCCTCTGAGAAATTTTGGCCAAGAGTTGATCATCCATTAGACCCACCACCTATCAAAGTGCAACCAGGAAGGCCAAAGAAAAACAGAAAGAAGGATCCACATGAAGATCCTAAGAAGCCTGGAAAGTTAAGCAAGCATGGACAGTTAAAAGCTTGTAGTATCTGCAAGAGCAAGGCACATAACAAGAGGAAGTGTCCACTAAAAGATAAACCGGTTGAAGCACCTGTTAAACCAACAAAGAAGAGGGGAAGGCAAACTCAAGCTAGTAGGAAGGGGACACAAGTTGAAACTGCACCAGTTAGCCAACCAAAAAGGAAGAGAGGGAGGCCGAAGAAGACACAATCAATTGTTGAACTACCATGATTTATGTTAACTTATGTTTGACTTTGTTATTTTGTTTAGTAAATGGTTCAAAACACTTGCTTGTTAAATCAGTTGACTTTGTACTAGTCAAATTGTCCTCCCCATTTTGCTAGTAAATTATATGGGTTAGTTTGACTTTTAATTAGTCAAATTGTCGTTCCAATTAGGATCTTGTAAATTATATGGTTAGTTTGACTTTTAATTAGTCAAACTGTGGTTCCAATTTGGATCTTGTAAATTATATGGGTTAGTTTGACTTTTAATTAGTCAAATTGTCGTTCCAATTTGGATCTTGTAAATTATATGGTTAGTTTGACTTTTAATTAGTCAAACTGTGGTTCCAATTTGGATCTTGTAAATTATATGGTTAGTTTGACTTTTAATTAGTCAAACTGTGGTTCCTATTTGGTTCTTGTAAATTATATGGTTAGTTTGACTTTTAATTAGTCAAACTGTGGTTCCTATTTGGTTCTTGTAAATTATATGGTTAGTTTGACTTTTAATTAGTCAAACTGTGGTTCCTATTTGGTTCTTGTAAATTATATGGTTAGTTTGACTTTTAGTTAGTCAAACTGTCCTTCCATTTTGGTTATTGTAAATTATATAGTTAGTTTGACTTTTAATTAGTCAAACTGTCATAATACAAGTTGGTATATAATTACAAGTTGTTAATCAGGTGGATGAGTTCAATTGCATACGTTCTTTTCTATAATACAAGTTAGCCTCTCTGCATAGTTGTATATGTTCTTTTTAAGTCAGATTCATCACAACACAAGCCAAAATAGACATTATATGACAATTGGTTTCTTTGACTTTTTGAAGTGCCAAACTGTCCCTTCAAACAAATATGGTTGGAAACACTACTTCTTTTGAGTAAATCAAAACAACATATACACATTACCAACACTTTTCCATTTAATTGAAGCTTCAAAACATACAAGAATTCAAACTATGAGTCAAATCTACATCAATAAATACCCAACACAAATAAAAAAACCATCCAACTATAAATTAACAATCTTCTCAACTTTTTGGTCCCCTCCGTACTTTCCTTTACCTAATCTTCAAGCTTAATTTGTTTACTTTTGTTCACCGAATCTTGAAGCTTTCGAACTTGGTGTTCAAGTTCATTGTTTGACATTCAAACCGGGTATAATTCTTTTAGATCTTTCAAACATTGGAGGGTCATACCATCCCTATACTCTGCATCCCTACAATAACAAATTCAAATACGAATTAGGTTACTACAAATTCGCACACCGAACATAATGCTCATATGTATGTGTAGATTATATGAATATATACAATAATATAAGAAAGTGAGATTTTCACTCACTGAGAGTATAAGCAGTGTTTCTATTATAGAATTTGTGTCACCTTCCACTACACATATGAAATAACAAAGTTATAAGGCATCCTCTCACCAATGTACCTGTTCTTAAAAGTGAGTAATCATATCATATACCATCTTCTTTAATCGCTTTTATAACCAAATTCTCAGAGAACCTCATTTCTAAGAAATGCTTAACTAGATTGAAGTTTGAAGGACTTGCTGAGAACTTGCCGGGAAACATAAAGAGAAGTCAATTTTGAATAGGAACTTAACTTCAAATATAGTAAAATTATAAACTTGTGTCACCTATAAATTTATGATTAACCTAGAAACTTACCTCACAATTGCTAATAATCGCTTCAGCATCCCTAGTTACTAAAGTTGAATTAGATGATGGGACTATGTTCTGGATTCCAAGTTCATCCTCTGTGTTATAATCGATATCCTCGTCCTCCTCACCAAAAACATGATCATCCTGTACAATTGAAATCAATATATAGAAAGAACAAAAACTATAGATTGGAATTAGGTTAAATAGTAGCAATTAAGAGTAAAAGAGGTTGAATTGAGATGGGGACATCAGATTCGCTATAAAGTCCTCAAAGGAGGCTGAATTAAGAGAAACGAGGGGGGGGGGGGGAGGAGTACCTGATGGGGGATTAGAGCTTGACGTCGGAAGCGGAGCACCGGTGATAGACGTCGGAGGCGGAGCACCAGCGATAGAAATCGGTGGCGGAGCATCGGCGATAGACGTCGGAGGCGGAGCCCGGCGATAGACGTCGGTGGCGGAGCACCGGCGATAGACGTCGGTGGCGGAGCACCGGCGATAGACGTCGGAGGCGGAGATGACACTCTGAGCTTCAAGCGTGCCCTCTTTCTCAAAGCAAACATCTATAGGTTTCCACCGACTTTTTGTTAGGCTTTATTTATGTATTTTTTTTTATTTCATTAAAAGTTTTTTTTAATATAATTCCACCTAGGATCCTACGTGGCTTGTACAGTCAGCAAAACTTTAACACCGTTAGTCACAACTTAACGGCGGATCAATACCGGTCAACATGTTAATAACTGGGATTATTGTAGGGAAAAACCATAACTGGGATTATTATCGGCCAATAAGTGATAATTGGGATTAATATAGGCCAATTTTCCTTTCACAAATCAACAATTAAACTAATTCTTAATCATTCTAATATGTAATTCAGGTTGTGAACATAAACTCATTTTTAAGATTTTCAAATAACTTAGAAATCGATCTCTGTTTAACAACATATTTAGTGATGGTACTTGAGACGCGAATAACATGTAGTAACTGGAAGGGTGAAAACACCGGTAGTTGGGGTCTCTGTCAAAGGATAAGTGTTCGCATAAATCCCATAGTCGGACCTGGATGCTTACCTGAGATGCCCCGATGAGAGTGTCATAATCTATTAGGCCAAAGCATGTCTAGTAACGTTTAAGGTATTGTTACTCTTAAAACTTAACATGTTTTCAAACTTCAATTTATAACATTAAAAAAACCTATTCCCCAAATGCATAAGAGCTTAGAATCCCATATTCCAATATTCATGTCGTCCCCTTCTATTCTTTTAGGATGAATCTTCGGGACTAATCCTTTCACCTTCACTTTTCGCTTCGTGAACTTAACTTCTCATCCAAGTGAGTAATCCTTGCCCTTTTCTCATTTTATCATTTGGGGTTGCAACATGTATCCTATTTCAAAGTGTTATCTTCTAAGTTTATCATTTACCATGCGTATGTGATCTATGTGTGAATTATGTGTTATGTGACTTCTAGCATGATTTGTCAATATGTGATTTTCAAAGTCTTTCATGTTTATCAAAGGTTTTCATGTTTATCATTGGATGTCAAGTATGTCATGGTTGTCATGTATATCATGTCTTTCATTTGGCATAAACATTAACGTAAGGCCTGGGGTAACAAAGGTAGATCTATCGGTTGACAACCCACTCTACTTGACCGCTTTGGTGTTAGGTGTTTGGAGCCTATTTCATTATTTCATATAGTCTAACATGCGGGTTAGGGAATCTATCATATGTCATTGAGGTTTGTTTATGCCTAGTCTTTCATGTTGTCATTTTATACTAGAAATTTTGGTTATGCCTAGTCTTTCATGTGGTCAATATCTTCTAGCATGTTATATTTCACTTATTCTATCATATGACACATAACGCATGTTTTTCAAATATATGTTACGTATCAAACTTGTGGTTACTCACCAACTATTTATAGTTGACCCCCATTTATATTATACATGTTGCAGGCTATTATGTTGATGTTTCAAGGTTTTATCCCATAGGGCTTTTGGACCTAGTTTAATGAAGAAATTGTATTTGTTATCAATATGTGGTGTATTGTTTTATTTTTCAATGTTATCAATATATTTCATTGTTTAACTATTGTCACTAAATTAGTTGTCATGAGCTTATGGGAAATCTAACCATGCCCTGACGTTCCCGCCGTCGGTTGGGGTGTGGCAATGGAGAAGAGATTGGTTTTGAAAAAGTCATTGAAAAAGATGAGAAGCAATTATATGAGGAAAAAGTTGTCGCTGAGTTGGTAGAAGCTAACAATTTAAATTACCCAGGTTGCTCAGGTTGATTCTTCTAAGTCTCAAGTTAAATTGTCAAAGCTACCGGGTTACAAACATTCAGGCTTGGTTAGTGAAAATAAGAAAGTTGAGAAGAAAGACAAAAAGAATATGTCAAAGAAGATTCCGAAAGAAAAGAAAGATACAAGTTTGGATCCAATTTATCATTTAGCTCAGGTTTTCATCTCTACAATGGAGGAAGGATTCGGAGGTAAGAAATAGAAGAAGGATTCATCTGAAAGTTCTTCCAGAGATGGTCAATAGTTCAAAAAAAAAATCTTTATGTGGATCGAATTCTACACCTCGAAGTCCTAGTTCAAAATGGGTGCATGCTAGCAGCTTTCAAGTTTTTGATGATTTATATGATAATTTTGAATCCAATGATGTGTGTCATGCATTTCAGGACAAACAGAAACCAACGCGATCATATCGCTTATGCTATCAATGTCGCCGAAAAGGCCACATGGCACAAAATTGTCCTGAAATTGCAAAAAGATCATTTTCTGATAAATCTGCCACATTTATTGATGAATCTGGCAGAGTATTTACTGAGTCAACACCTTCACATTTTAAATCTCAAAAGAAACAATTTTTAAATATGATTCAAGTGTTGGTGTGTAAAACACGTAATCGATCTTGCTAGTGCATTATTACAATCGGATTTGGACACTACGAGGTAAATAATCTTCTTTATATTGATCACAGCTCGTAAACAGAGAGTACAGAGAGTATTCAGGTTACACCAGTAAAACACACAGTTAAGAAGCTCAGACCTCACTCACTCTCTCTGAATCAAACTGAAACCTATATATAAAGACTGGCCAGCGGACCAACTTACTAGCGTACCAGGTGGTCCGGCGTACCACCTGGTCCGCCACTGATCCGCTGGATCTATAAAATACAAACTTATAAATTACATATTCAAAATATCAAGATCTAGCACTAGACAACACAAAATGCTCTAACAAACTCCCCCTTGTCTTGTGCTAGTCTTCAGAAGCTCTTGACTCTGTCTTCTTCCAATCCTTTCTTCTGTTATTTCCAGCATGTATCCCACCACCAAAACAAACATTTATTACCTTCTGAAATTGCATTGCTTGATCAAAACATTCAGGCTTGTAGAGAATCTTGTTAGAATGCAACTTTTCAATATCATTCTTCGACAGATTTATCAATGACATCGGGTCGTAGATTCTCACAACCTTGTTATCTTCTTTGATCACAGTTACTGCTTCACCAGAAATTTCATCATAATACCACCACCTCAAAGTCTTGATGAAATCCTGTTCAAGCCTTTTTAAAGGTATCTTCTTGAGCTGAACTGGCTTCCTATATTTCAGAATCACTACTGGTCTGCCTGTGATAGGATGAATATCTGTTGGATGCTCAGAATAAGTTGGTCTTTGAGGAGTCAAAAACCTGAATCTTCCTTGACACTCTTCAATTAACTTTTCTTTAAACACAGCAGCCAAAAGATTTCCTCCATGATTCAAGAATGGACTTCTAGACAAATCCCTCACGTCACAAACAGGTAACGTGTTGAACCTTGAAGCATTCTTCAGATATATAATCCCAAACTCCTCTTTGATAACATAGCATTTGAGTTCAGAATTATACATCCAGCTGATAATCTTTCCAGAAGCTTGTCTTCCTTTTCTGTCAAAAAACCTTTTCTGATCAACAATCTTTGAAGACTTTTCAACTTGAACTGGAACTGGAAGCTTCTTTGTCCTTTGTTCTTTTAACCAAGCTTCAAACAACAACTTATTTTCCTCTTCTTCGGACACATCAACAGACACAGATGTTTCAGGTTGTTCTGATTGATTCTTTGTTTCAACTTTCTCTTCACTGTCTTTACCAAAGAAATTAAAACCCTCAGAATAGTCGTTATCAGAAAAATTCCCATACATCGTTGGATCATTGGGATATTCTTCAGCCGTCATATCTTCCACTTCCACCTGTTCATCTTCAAACACCACTTCTTCTTCTGAATCATCTTCCTGGTATGGATCAGCAACTGGCACCTTATCAACATCGTCCACATTTAAAGCAAATATGGCTGCCAGCTGCTCTTTAGTGAAGGGATTAACAAACTCTCCTCTTTCATTTCAACCCTTGATATCGGAGTCACATCATATATCTCTTTATCTGCAGACTCCCCCTGAGATGTTGTGGCTGTACCAGTAGCAGGTGATGTTCCTGCTGCATCAGTACCAGTACCAGCACCACCAGCACCACCTTCTGGATTATCAGGGTCATCGTTTAAAAACTTCATAACATCCTCTTCTTCTCTGCAAGTTTCCTCATGATTCGGCCTTTTCTCCCCCTGAGCAGATAAAGCAGTAAGCATCTGCTTAAGCTGCTCACCCATAGTCAGAGACAATTGCTTCAACTCAGCAATTTCCCGATCTTTTGCTTCATCCTGAGCTTTTAATCTAGCAAGTTCCTTTGTATGAGATTGATCTCTGGCTACTAACTCTTTACACAAATTCCTTAACCCAGAAATCTCTTCATCTTGCAACTTGTTTGTATGCTCTACTCTTTCAAATCTGGCTTGAAACAATGCGAGTTTTAAATCAGTAGAAGAAATTGTGGAAGTAGTTGAAGAAGTGGAAGCAGAACCAGTAGTAGACGGTCTTTTAATAGTCAAATTTCTGACCGGAGGTTGTTGTGAACTTTGAACATCAGCTGCTTTGGTGGTTGGTTGAATTGGGATTGAAGACGACGTAGTCACCTTTTGCTTCTTGCTAGGTGGACTTTGCCCAGATTTTCTGGCATCAGCAAGAAAGGAACCAGGCTTCACTCCTTTATATCCAACAGCCATACTCTTCATACGCTTGCCAGGAACAACTGCAGGAGCTTTGCCATTATCTACGGGCTTTGACTTTGCAACAGGCTCCTCCATCATAGGAGTATAAGATGGATCATCTTCAGTATCTTCAGCCTGTTTGGTTCTAGACTCAAAGAAAGAAGTATCTTGATTCTGAGATTTCAAATAAGCAATGTGAGCCTTAGAACCTCTCTTTACTGGAATTTCTCTTATATTGTGCAAAATGATAACATATTCACCCGAGTCTGAGTCAGTTTCAGACGAACTACCAATAACATCATCACCCTTAGATCTAGTAGCATCATCATCCAGAACATTCACCCGTTCAGAATCATTTACAGCTTCAGAAGTTACTTGCTCTGGATTCTGTTGTTGCTGAACAGGTTCTTGCACAACAGGTTGTTGCAAAACAGGTTCTTGCACAACAGGTTCTTGATTAGCAGGTTGCTCAATTTCATCATCTTCTACAATCGCAGTCGGAAATCCATTATCATCATAATGTAATTCATCATCAGAACTGTCAGAATGTTTAGCAGCACCATTCTCTGGAGCTACATAATCAGGATTTACGAGATGACCAATCAAACGCTTATTCGGTGGAGCAACTGCATTTCCTTTTCGCTTGTAATACACGGGAATCTTTCCAACAGCCACTCTGTTCATGTGCTTCATATCTATAATGGCAGCAGCATTCTTTGGAAGATTCGGATGCATATCATTCAAAATCATCTGTATAAACCTTGGATACATGATACTTCGCACTTGTTTCACCAAAATGTTCTCTCTCATGTAGTTAAAAATCCATCCAGAGAAATTGAATTCTCTGTTTAGCACCAATGCACAAAAGAAAGATAGCTCCCTCAAATCAAACTCTTCCTGGCCTCTTGTTCTATTTCCAAAACACTTAATGATAACGTGCATCAAGTATATATATGGAGGACTCAAATTAGCTTTAAGATACCATGGAACATACAATTTTCCATCGTACTTAATTCTTTTTAATAAAGCTACCAAATCTTCTTCAGGAAATTCAGTTGGATAAGTAGCTTGATCATTTAACCGTAAAACTCTTCGCACATCAGCTTCAGAAATAACCACATCAGTTTCTAATATCTTTGCACGAATTACTGACGGTGTCACCGAGCAATCCACTTGCGCTGAATTCCAGAACATTACCAACAAATCTTTATAAGGTGGACATTCATGAGTAGCAGCAAATAATATTCTTGATCGTCTGATGAACTCAAAAATGTTAAGAAAATGCGGCCTCCACTTTTCTGCAGCATCAAGAAAAGCACAAACATTGTGTTCTCCAATCGATTTAAAATCTGCCATTTTTGTTCATATCATCAAAACAAACCATCATTAAAATCAGCCAATATAATCAAAAGTCTCAATGACGATCTCTGATGTTAAGTAAAACACTCAAACGAATAACTTTTGAAAAATTTTATTAGCGGATCAAACCACGGATCAAATTTGTGCATCCGGATCATCTGGTCCGGCGGATCAATTGCGGATCACATTATCCTGCAGATCACTTGATCCGGCGGATCACTTGATCCGGCGGATCAAATTCGTTGACTGCGGATCAGTTTGGTCAACCAGATCATCTCCGGATCAGTTTGAATTTTGACCAAATCTGGTCCGGCGGATCAGTTGATCCGGCGGACGATCAGTTTATCGAACAGTCACTTTGAATTTTATGCAACTTTGAAGTGTTTGTTTTGGAATCAAAGAACAAGGGTTCATTCTAGAGTGTATTGCGACTCTAACAATGTGTTTTATACACATAAAGATTGACTAAAACCGATTAAACAAACATCAAGTCAATTTTTCTCAAAAACCAAAACTTTAAATCTCAATTTTAACCCTAATCAGACAACCATTGCAGAAATCAAGACCATCAACCTGTGCGTAATCAGTCAACCTACCTGTAGCAACAAAAATTTCGAGCAGAGCTTCGTTAACGACTGAGAAATCACTAAAATACGGATGTGAGAGGTTTCGGGGGTTTTCTATGTTGAGAGTAGGTGATCCGCGAGTTATGAACTCTCGCGGATCAGATTTTCTATTTATACACGGTTTGGTCAGCCGGCGGATCAGCTGGTCCGCCGGATCAGAAAATGACCACATTGCCCCTTATCATCAAATTTTTCATTTTTCATCAAAAACGTTTAACTTCTTCAATCACAAATCCTTTATGAACTGATTTTTGCATCGATTGTGGTTCATCAAACAACAGATTGTCGATTCTGAAATTCAGTTGATCTAAAACAAAGCAGAATGAAAATCTTTTTGATTTTTGACAAAATTATATCAAAACACACTCAAATCTTTTTGATTTTTCAAACTTATGCTAAAACACACCTAAAATCTTTTTGATTTTTCAAACTTAAGCTAAAACACACCTAAAATCTTTTTGATCTTTTCTGAAGAACAAAATAACAGAAATCAGACAATTAACTATCATAATTAATGTTTTTGTGAGAAAGATCGCAACATGAGATCATATCAGTGAGATGCACTTAACACACTTCAATTTCAACCTAATCAGCATGCAAATCAAGTTGTCCACGAATACAACACATAATGTTTATTTCAGCCAATTCAAATCAATTTTTACATTTTTCTGATATGCATTAGGTATGTTTATCAAGTACAGAAATCATGGCACCCACAAACTCAAGTAATTGATAATCTAATTTATTCTATTTTTTTTATTTTTTTTTAATTATTTTTTTCACCGATTCATCACAGAATCTATTTACAGAGACAATCGGTTCATAGTGTTTCATGCAAAAAGAAAGCAGAACCCTAAACAAACAACAATCAGGTCGGCTGGTAGGCACGCAGAGAAAGTCCGATTGTTTAGGAAAATAAGAAATAGAAAATAAAGCAGAAAGCGTATAATCCAACAACAATCAGGTCGATCTTTCGATACGCAGAGAAAGTCCGATGGATTATACTAAACACCAAGAAAATAAAGCAGAACGTCAAACGAACAACAATCAGGTCGATCTTTCGATACGCAGAGAAAGTCCGATCGTTTGACAAAATAAAGAAATAAAACAAGTTTAAATCTTTGCAAAATAAAGCATGCATACACTAAGACCATCTCTTATTCTCTTTTTGAATTTTTCACATAAGCTCAGCATTAAACAAAAACAAGAATCATGGTTCGCCACATATTTCAGACATGCATTATCTTTATATCATACTAACATGTATCAGATATGAATGGCACATTCAATGAAACAAGCAAGTATCTACAGCCTTTCAATCTAGTCTATCCATGGTCAGTAACATTCACTGGCGTACTATCATTTCTCACGAGGTTGGATCACATTTCTCAAATTTTTGGAATTTTCCAATTTTTATGCTTTTGCATTTTTCAATTTTTTATGCTTTTTCATTTTTGAAACACAAAACAACACACTATTTTTGTATTTTTCATATTTCTCCCCCTAAAAAGCAGAAACAATAACATAAAAAAAATAAAACGAAAAGCAAAAACGATCAACTGAATCAAATCATGTGACATTTAACTTAGTTATCCCATTGATTTTCAACAAAAATTGGAACCGAGTTTTATCAAAAGCTTTTGTAAACAAATCAGCTCGCTGAAAATCCGTGTGAATTTTCTGCAAATCAATTAGTTTCTTCTCAAAGCAATCACGGATAAAGTGATATCGAATCTCAATGTGCTTAGTTTTAGAATGTTGAACTGGGTTTTTAGTGATAGATATAGCAGCCGAGTTATCAATAAAAATCGGAGTAGTAAGAAAATTCAAACCATAGTCGCGTAACTGCTGTTGTATCCACAAAACTTGTGAACAGCAACTAGAAGCAGCCACATATTCCGCCTCTGCTGTAGACGTTGCAACCGAAGTTTGCTTTTTGCATTGCCACGACACCAGTCGTTCTTCCAAAAACTGACATCCTGCGGTCGTAGATTTGAAATTGATTTTACATCCGCCATAGTCGGAGTCAGAATATGCTGATAACTCGAACCTATTATCATTAGGATACCAGATCCCCAGATCCGGATTACCCTTCAAATAAGCAAAAATTCTCTTTACTGCCATCAAATGAGAAGCCTTTGGAGCTGCCTGATACCTAGTACACAAGCACACAGCAAACATTATATCAGGACGAGATGCAGTTAAGTACATAAGCGACCCAATCATAGCCCTAAACAATGTGGGATCAATAGATTCACCAGTCTCATCTGGTGCTAAACCATGTGAAACCTGGATTGGTGTACTAGGAACCCGAACATCGCCAATCTTGAACCTAGCCAAAATATCAGACACATATTTGGTTTGGTGTAAGAATATGCCTTTGGCCGATTGATGGACTTGAAGACCTAAAAAGAACCCCATCTCGCCCATAGAACTCATTTCAAACTTTGTTTGCATCACACGTTCAAAGTCCTTGCATAACGCGTCATTTGTGCTTCCAAAAATAATATCGTCCACATAGACTTGGATAAGCAACAGATCCTTTCCAAACTTCTTCAAAAACAGCGTACAATCCACCTTTCCGCGCTGAAAACCGTTTTCCAGCAGGTGCGTAGATAAAGTTTCATACCAAGCTCTCGGGGCTTGATGCAATCCATATAACGCCTTGTCTAACTTGTACACTTTGTTTGGATAATCGGGATCATAAAAACCAGGCGGCTGCTTCACATACACTTCCTCACGAATCAACCCATTAATAAATGCACTCTTGACATCCATTTGATACACTTTGAATCCATGATATGCCGCGAAAGCTAAAAAGATTCTGATAGCCTCGATTCGTGCAACAGGAGCATAAACTTCATTGAAATCAACACCTATAATCTGTGAGAAACCCTGAACCACCAAACGAGCCTTGTTTCGAACAATTATGCCTCGATCATCTTTCTTACATTTAAATACCCATTTAGTACCACATGGTTCTTTGGAATTAGCGGGTAAATCCATGAGATGCCATACACCCAATTTCTGAAATTGCTGCAACTCTTCTTGCATAGCCTCAACCCAAGAAGCATCTTCCAACGCCTGATCGACATTGGTTGGTTCAACTTGAGACAGAAAACATGAGTGAAACACGTCATTCTGAACTCCTGAATCCCTGATTTCAGCAATTAAAGCATCAACGGAATCTGCTATTTGATGACGTGTGCGAACTCCAGAACTCGGATCACCAATAATATTCTCTTGAGGATGAATGGTGTGTATCCTCAGAGTAGTTGAATCAGAAACAGGAATATTATCTGCCAAATTATTAGGTAAACTTGCATCTGCTTCATCTGTGCTTGAAAGATCATCTAACGGTAAAGAAACTGGTACCGAAGAACTTGTACTTGGTAACGGAATTGGATCGTCAACAGGTGTTGACTCAGCTTCATGATACGAACTTTCATCATCATCGTAAGACGAACTCATTGTTTCTAAACTAGAAACATCCTGACTAGACGAAGTAGTGACAAATGAATTAGGAAGCTTAGGAATACATGACCCGGAACCAGGAGTAGACAATGTATACATGATAGCAGCAGATAAGATTTCAGACTCATCTTCTTTATCAGAACTCTTTTGTGCAGCCGAGAACGAATCAACAAAAGAATTATAATCAAAAGCTCGAGAATCAACCGATTTAGGTTGTAGAAAGGTATGTCGATGACAATCCACATTCATATGATTCTCAATGGTTTTGGAAGATGTAAAATAAACCCTTTTCATTGGATGATGATATCCAACAAAAATGCCTTCAACAGCTTTAGCATCAAACTTTCCACCTTCCTTGAGAACCGTACATGAACACCCAAATGGTTCCAAGAAATTCAAATTTGGCTTTTGACCTCTGAGCAATTCATAACTTGTCTTGTTAAATCTTTTAACAATCAGAACACGATTGAGCACATAACATGCAGCATGAACAGCTTCAGACCAAAACTTAATTGGTAAATGTGCATCCGCTAGCATCGTTCGAGCCGTTTCAATCAATGTTCGATTCTTTCGTTCAGCTACCCCATTTTGTTGTGGAGTATACGGCGCACTGAATTCATGATAAATTCCAAACGAACCACAAAAATCCTTCATTTTGGCATTGTTGAATTCAGAACCATTGTCAGTACGAATGCGACAAACTTTATGCTTGTACAACGATTCAAACTTAGACAACATGTTCCGAATTGAATCTGGAGTATCAGCCTTGGTCGCCAAAGATGCCACCCACGAAAATCTTGAGAAGTCATCCGTAATCACCAAGCAATAGTAACTACCCTCAATACTACGAACATTCATAGGACCAAACAGATCCATATGAAGCAGTTCCAAGGGAGTGACAATCGAATTCAAACGCTTAGAAGGATGAGACTTCTTTTTCTGTTACCTTTCTTACAAGAGACACACACATCATTTATAGAGAATCTATTCTTGGAAACGCCTTCTACCAAAGAATGATTGACCAAGTAATTCATCTTTCGGTAATTGATGTGACCCATGCGTCTATGCCACAAAATTGATTCCTTTTCAGTAGCTTTTGAGAGGAAACATGTAGCAGATATAGCAGATGAAGTCTGATTCATATTTAACACATATAAGTCCCGAAATCTGGGAGCGCGCATCACAATCCAGTGTTCAGGAATTCGAATGCCAGGTTTCAGAATCAAGCATTCTGAACTTGTAAAAGCAGCCGTGTACTGCTTATCACAAATTTGAGATACGCTTAACAAGTTGTGCTGCAGCTCTTGCACAAATTGGACTTTTTCAAAAGTAATCTTCTCGTTACCCAATTTTCCTCCACCGGTTATCTTCCCACCTTTATTGCCAGCAAAAGTAACATTTCCTCCTTGAATTGGTTTGACTTCAGACAGCAAGGAAATATTACCCGTCATATGCCTGGATGCTCCACTATCAACGACCCAAAAGTTGTTAACAGCTGGCTTTCGAGCACCCTGCACATAGTAGCAAGCAATTAGTGAGTATCTGGACCCAAGCATTCAGCTTTGGGTCGACCGGTATCTTCCGAAAAATCCTCAGTGGCTTTTAAAGTCAATTTAGGCAGCCACTTTTGCCTGACAGATGGAATGGATGAATCAGCAGTAGGATCTGAAGTAGAATTATTACCAAAAAATTTGTAAGATTTATTGAAAAATTTTCTCCTTTTAAAATGTTGTTTGGTAACAATCTTTTCATCATCCATCTTGGGCTTTGCATCAGATTTTGAATCTGAATATGATTGTGTATAAGCTGAAGCCCTCTTTCTAGCTAAAACATGACACCGACTACGAATATGTCCTATTTCAAAACAACAATAACACCTTCGGAGATC
Organism: Deinandra increscens subsp. villosa; assembly: GCA_039602395.1. Taxonomy (NCBI): domain Eukaryota; kingdom Viridiplantae; phylum Streptophyta; class Magnoliopsida; order Asterales; family Asteraceae; genus Deinandra; species Deinandra increscens. The sequence goes on from JBCNJP010000027.1 coordinate 105,997,368, forward strand.
AACAAAACCCTTAGGAACACCATCCTCAAAATTATTAGGAACACCTTGTTTAGAAACATTGGTTTTAAACCTTCTTCCTTTGGAGGTTGGCAAAGGTTTAAACAAAGGGCCAATGTATCCATGTTCATTGTAAAATCCATAGTCATCAACACCACAACGATCAGCATATCCTTTAGGTTTAACCTTTGTGGTTTTGTTTTGTTCAAATTTACCAAAATCATCATAAAAATTGTAATCATCACAAAAACCAAACGCTTCATAATCAAAACTATTAGTTTCTGATGAATACTGACCATCAGAGTTATAAAAACTCTTTGGTGAGTAAGATGATTGTTTTGATTTAGTCTTAAACTTTTGATCATTTAATGACTTTGGTTTCTCAGAAGGCCTTTGACCTTTGGAGTATGATCCTTGATCATTTAAACCAGACGGCACATCAGACAAAACAATGAACTGCTCGTCATCCAGATCTGACTTAACCACCTCAGATGGTTCTACATACCACACTTTGGCAACACGTGATGGATCAACACAAATTAAAGGAAAATCTAAATCAGAAAACACTGAATCACTTCCTTTCAAACTATACATTCTCAATTTCTGAGAAGAATCACCATCAACAGTTTTGCCTTTCAAATTTTCATCAAACTTTCCATTTTTGGCAAATTTCTTTTCACGTTTCTGAAATTTCTGAGGTTTCTTTTGATTGACCTTAGAATTTCCAGCAAACTGTCCAAACCCAACACCATTTAATTTTGCACTTCTTTCAGGTGCTTCTGGTATAGCATTGACATCAGGTGTGATTGTGTTACTTACAGAAACAACATCTCTTTCAAAAAACAAATCTGAACCTTTAGTAAATTTGGAATTTTCAAATGTTTTCATTGTTTTTGCAGTTTCAAGTATTTTCTGAGCAGCCTCTAATGGTGTCAGTTTGACACTTTGAGGCTTAACCTTAGTGACAGGTTTTTCAACCTTAGAATCACTGGATTCAGACTGTTTTGACACCTCAACCTTAGGTTTGGACACATGTTTGCCTGATTTCTTCTTATCAGTGCTTTTGGATTTATCAGATGATCCCTCAGTAAACATTGAGTATTCAAACACAACACCAACTTTAGTTTCAGATTCCTTTGGTCCTAAACCATGAACAATGGGTGGAGGAACCGAATTACACCCGGATTCTTTGAGCAAATCTTTTAGATTTTCATCTTTGCAAAGAAAACTTGCAAAGGAAGATGAATTTTTGAAATTTTCAAGTTGCCTTTTAAGATCCAAAATTTCAATGTTTAATTCGGAAATTTTAGCATTTGCTTCAGCAAGCTTCTTTTCACTAAAAATATAATCTTCCGTTTTGTTATTAAGCTCAATTTTTGTGCTCAGAACCACAGCATGTTCACTTTTCAGTTCAGCTTTAACAGCTTCCCACCGTTGTCTGTAAATTTTGACATTCTCTTCTGCTAACGAGTATTTCTCAAAATACATGGTTTTCTCATCAGAGAGTTCCTTTAACTGATTAGCAGAATTAAGACAAAGTTCACAAGAATTAGAAACAACCTGAATGTTGGCCATAAACGCATGTTGACCTTCAGCAAAGAAATCTTCACCAGGAAGATCAGGATCATCTTCAATCTTTACACTCTGCTCCTTAGTACACAGGAAAGCAGATTCATCTGGAAAATCAGCAGCCCAATCATATCCTTCACCAGTTTGTGAAACCAACGCTTTATTGTCTGAATTTGATCCACTAGCATTTGCATTTGAACTTGAAGGATTAGTATTGCTTCCTGATGGCTTGTTACTCTGTGCAGCATACTTTTGATACAACTTTGAAGTTTCTTGCTGTTTTCCCTTGGTACACTCCTTGGCAAAATGCCCATAATTCTGACAATTGTAGCAACGAACCTTAGATTTATCAAATCCAAGTTTTCCTTCAGGATTTAAATCCTTCCGACCCGTTCTTTGCATATACTTTTTGCCTCTGCGTACAAGCATTGCCATGGACCAGTTAATATCCATCAATTCTAAGTCATCAGGATCAATCTGTTCATAGTCTTCATCAGTTAACTCAGCACTAGTTAACTTTCCTGCAACAACTCCATCATAAGACGAAACCATTGCTGAAAATAAAGCCATAAAGTCATTTGTAGTTTTTGCTGAAAAAGCACTCTGATTGTGATTTGGAACAGAAGACGACTTATGCGAATACACAGGATATGTTACAGCAGCTTTACTAGCATAACTTCCACTTGAAGAACCTCTAGACATGTTTGCATGACCACTTGAAGTATTTTCTACATAAAAAGCAGTAGATGGTGGATTTGAGTTAGCCTTTGCTTTAGCATGCATGGTAGAAGCATTTTCACCAAAGTAAACATCGGGATTCTGAACTTGAGATGGTAAAGTTTTCACACGCATCATATCCAGTTCCCTTGCTAGTAGATTCCTTGTAAGTTCATCATATGTGAGATCATCAAAGCTTTTATCATGAGTCAGCAACAAAATATAACCTTCCCATTTCTCGGGCAAAGCATCTAATAGCTTTTCTTTCAATTCTCCAGCCTCAATTTGTACTCCAACAATATCAAGTTCACTGACCAAATGAGACAATCTTGAAATGAGATCATTAATGGTTTCATTCGGAACATGAGCAAAGTTATCATACTCTCGCAACAACACTTTTTTCTTGCTCTTCTTGTATTGTGCATTACCTTCACATCGATGACATAAAGCATCCCACAATTTCTTAGATGTTGTATGTGTTTTAAATTGATGCAAAATATCCTTAGGTAAAGCCATTGATAAATTGGAATATGCTTTTCTTTCAAGTTTGAATGCCTCTTTCTCAGCATCGTTCATCTTGTTAAACGGCTTCTCTTGACCAATAAACTCCCCAGTTGTGAATTTTGGAATCTCATATCCATCAAGCATAGGAGTCCAAACACTAACATCGGTCACACCGATATACGACTCATACCGAGTTTTCCAATTATGAAAATCTTCAAATCTCATCAGTTTAGGAACTTTATTCGTAGTTCCTATTTCATTATCGTAGTTCAATAACGCTTGAACAGTCGTAGACATAGCAGCAAAAGCCTGAAACGGATCCATGATTAACAAAACCTCAATTCTGTAGTCAGCGGACCAGTATATCAGAAAAATTCTTCCCGGATCAAAACTCAACCCGCGGATCAAAATTCTTCTACCGGATCGAAACACCCCGCGGATCAACTGATACGCTGCTAACTGATACGCTGGAACTGCCGCGTATCAAACAATAACCGCCACGGATCAGTGTTTGAAGATTGCTTGGCGGATCAAATTCAGCGGATCACTGAATCGATGAATTTACTCTAGCGGATCAGAATCTTCAACCGGCGGATCACCAGCGGATCAGAAACAAAACTCATAATTCTCACTATTTTTGACTTTTAATGCTTGAATATGACATACAACTCAGCGAAAATGAAACAGAAGCAATCCGAATGAAGAAAACATACTGAATTGACGAAGAACTGAGAAGAATTGATCAAAATCTTACGAAAACCAAAGTTTTTCTCTCCAATACCCAAAACGGATCAGTAAATCACAGCAACCGAGCAAACCTGCTCTGATACCACTTGTAAAACACGTAATCGATCTTGCTAGTGCATTATTACAATCGGATTTGGACACTACGAGGTAAATAATCTTCTTTATATTGATCACAGCTCGTAAACAGGGAGTACAGAGAGTATTCAGGTTACACTAGTAAAACACACAGTTAAGAAGCTCAGACCTCACTCACTCTCTCTGAATCAAACTGAAACCTATATATAGAGACTGGCCAGCGGACCAACTTACTAGCGTACCAGGTGGTCCGGCGTACCACCTGGTCCGCCACTGATCCGCTGGATCTATAAAATACAAACTTATAAATTACTTATTCAAAATATCAAGATCTAGCACTAGACAACACAAAATGCTCTAACATGGTGGTTCATCACCTGATGATGATTCAGTTCAAACTGAAAAAGCTAAAATTCAGTGGCGACCTAAAGTGGTCTACAAGGCAGCAAATGATTTTACTAAAGACACTGGCCGACCAATGTGGAAGTGGGAAAACATAGCCATGGATTTCATCACTAAACTTCCACGCACTTCGGATGGTAACGATAGCATTTGGGTAATCATTGACCGGTTGACCAAATCAGCTCATTTCATTCCTATTCGAGAAAAGTATCGAGTTGGGAAACTATCTCGAATCTACATCAAAGAAATTGCTTGTCGTCACGGTGTGCCTTTGAGCATTATCTCTGATCGTGATGGTCATTTTATCTCCTACTTTTGGCAATCTCTTCAATCAGCTTTTGGTACTCGTCTAGACCTTAGCACCTCTTATCATCCTCAAACCGATGGTCAATCTGAACAAACTATCCAAACACTTGAGCATATGCTTAGGTCATGTGTTATCGATTTCTGTTGTAATTGGGATTCGCACTTACCTTTGATCGAGTTCTCTTATAATAATAGCTACCATACAAGCATCGGCATGGCACCTTTCGAGGCACTCTATGGTCGAAAGTGTCGCTCACCTATTTGTTGGAACGAGATTGGTGACGCCCAAATCACTGGTCCGGAGTTAATTCAAGAAATTACCAACAAAATCATTCAAATCTGTGATAATCTACTTGCTGCTAGAAGTCGTCAAAAGAGCTACGCTGATAAACGACGCAAACCCCTAGAATTCAAAGTCGGCGACTTAGTACTCCTTAAGGTATCCCCTTGGAAAGGAGTCATCCGATTTGGAAAGAAAGTAAGTTAGCACCTCGTTGCGTTGGCCCATTCAAAGTCCTTAAAAGGATTGGGAAAGTGGCTTACAAGCTCGAGCTACCTTCTGAGCTCAAAAATGTTCATCCAACCTTCCACGTGTCAAATCTTCAGAAATGCTTAGCCGATGAAAACCTCCATGTTCCTCTAGATGAAGTACAAATAGATAAATCTATGCACTTTGTAGAGAAACCCATAGAGATTATGGACCGTGAGGTGAAATAACTCAAGCGTAGTCGCATACCTATTGTCAAGATTCGTTGGGAATCCAAGCATGGCCCGGAATTCACTTAGGAACGCGAATACCAAATGAAAACCAAGTATCCACACCTTTTTGCATCGGCCTCCTCGTAATCAATTTCAGGACGAAATTCTCTAAAGTACGGGAGACTGTGACATCCGTCTATTTTCCATATTTGTAACCCGACCCGTTTCAGTTATCCATGTAATTTCAATCTTTATTCAGGCAAATCATGAAATTCTATTTTTTTACCCTCGTTTCATTTTATATGTAATATATATATATATATATATATATATATATATATTTATATATATGTTATGCATGTTAAGGTCATACCCGAGTCAACTCACGAACCAATGGTGATAATCATTTGACAACTCCAACACTATGTATTAATGGTGGTAAAATAATAAAGATTATAAAAAATATAGTTTTTATAAATTGATTTTTTTATAAATAAAACATTTAAAATATTAAACCAAGTGTTACCACGGATTACCAAGTGTTATCAAGTGTTACCAAGGATTATCAAGTGTTACCAAGTGTTACCAAGGATTACCAAGTGTTACCAAGGATTACCAAGTGTTACCAAGGATTACCAAGGGCTAAAATTTCATGTATAAATACGGCATGCTTGAACCAAAAATAAACACACTCAAACTCATTTCTTACTCCCAAAAACGCTCACGAAGATATATCCATTTCTCCTTCCAATTCCACGACAGAAGGAAATTATCTACCTTTTGAAGACTCACGAGTGGATTCAACTTCCTCCTACTACATTCCTTCTCCTTGCTTGCTTTAAGTGAATAATCATTCGTTATTATTTTTTTTATGTTGTTATTTTGAACTAGTCGAGCCTTCAGGTTAACTATAATCTCTAAAGAAAAATACTAATCTTAAATATTTTATACTCCTCAAATATAAGCACCTCGTATGTTAATCATAAATAAAATTTGCTATTGTGAAACTTATATTCATAGTTTCATCTTATTTGCATAAAACATTAACGTTTATTATATAAAATGTGTCTCAAATCTAATTATTATATATTTCAATTAAATATTAGATCTAACAGATCTCCATTATGCCCGTTAAGACTCTAAATATTTATAACTTTATTAAAATGGATTTTATATAAACTGAGTTAATACTTGGATTTATTAAAAAAAATCAACTATTAGTAATCTATATATATATTTCTTTTGTTATATATGTATATATATATATATATGTATTCGTTGCTTTTTAAACGGACACAACCTGAGACAAAAATATTATTTATCCAACTCACTTGAAATATAACTCGTAAATCTAGAGCACGTTTACTTGAATATTCAAATACACTTATATTTATTTTCGTAGAATAAATATACATATATCTAACACAAATACCTATCACCAACGATTAAACGAGTTAACTCACGTAACTAGACTCGACTAGTCTAAATGGTTGACTTACATATTTGACCCCTATCACTAAACCTTAAGGTGTCTTTATATAATTTAGGACACAGATAGGTCGTCTTCATATCATTCGAATTATTCTCATATTTCACTTATTGATCAAGTGAGTATTCATATCCCCTTTCATTTTCAAGTTTTGGGATGTGACATGTATACATATTCAAATATCAAATCTTTATTTATTTACAAACCATGCGATTTCATTTCATGTCTATGTGTGATTACATGTTATATGTTAGACTATGGTGTTTTTATGCAAAATTCAACTTTCAAGTGTAATCATTAACATACAAGCCTACGGTAACAATGATAGATCTATTGGCTGACAACCCACCTAAATTTGACTGTATAGACGGCATTTGGGTGATTGAAACCTATCACAACTAGCTATGACCTGAATTTGACTGTATAGATGGCATTCGGGTTATGGTACAAGTCATCAAGGTTTGATTATGCAAATTCAATATTGGTTTATCATACATGCTTGAGTCTACATCAGACATTTGAATCGCTTGCAAACTACTATATGTATTCTAACCTTATGTTTACTCACCAACTAATTTTAGTTGACACTCTCTATTTTTATACATGTTACAGGAAATGCGGTTTGAGCCATACTTTATTGATGCTATATCTAGGATGCTTTGGACCTAGTTAATCTATTAAGACTTTATCTTTATGTTAAGTTATGTGATTTTGAACCTCCTGTTTGAATTAGAATTTGGTAATGATAAATTATCGAGACTTTAATTAGTGTCATGAGCATTTGGACAATCATCATGCCCCGACGTAAATTCCGTCGTCGGTTGGGGTGTGACAGATTGGTATCAGAGGAATGGCTATAGGGAATTAGGTTATTAGAAATGGTGACCTAGACTATGGCTTTAGGTGTCCAAACATGAGTATCTCATGTCTTGCATGCTTATTACATATTATTATATGTCCGTATATATGCTATTTCTTCCTACCATATTCGATTTAAGCCCCAAATCTTTTCTAGACACACACATTTACACTATCACTTTATACCACATTTGAAGTTTCATTATTCTAGTTACTTTTCGATTTTCACTCTCGTCAAAGTTTAAGTTCTAAGTGACGGGCATGTAGTAACCGGAAGGGTGGACGCCGGTAACCGAGTTTTCTGTCTAAGAAAGGCGTTTCGTATAAACCAAAGTGAACCGCTGGGCCTGTGCGCCGATCTGGGAACTCATAGTGAGAGTGTCTTACCAATTAGGCCAAAGCATGTCATACCAAACGTCACACGAACTAAAATAACTTTGATAAGTCAAGGTGATCGTTTTTAAGTGGTTACCACTCAATGCCATGTTCATTTTGCAATTCAACATTATTTACTTTTCCTGTTTCATATTTTATTCCACTGATTTACAATGATTTCAACATATGTTTCATGATTTTTATATTTTCTTCCATGCCTATCACCTATCAAACCATTTTCATCATTGTCTCACAATCTCTTTCACTTTTCTTCAGCGTGTCTGTGTATTTTAAGGGCCGTCGTTCTGCAAATTCTGGATGCAAGATGGCTGCTAAAAAGCCAAGCAAATGGCTAAAGTTATCCCAGATATGATGGTTAAGCTCCAACAGAACCTCAACACGAATCAGAATAACCAAGATGGTGCTAATCCTCCCCACTGCACCTTCAAACACTTCAACTCCAGCAAACCACCCATCTTCTATGGGTCTGAAGGGGCTACTGGACTGTTACAATGGTACGAGAGAATGGAGAACACTTTTCTCAACAGCGACTGCCCTGAGAATTTGAAGGTTCGTCATGCTACCAGTGTCTTCCAAAAAGAGGCACTCACCTGGTGGAACAGCGAAAAACACACTCGGGGTTTGGATGCTGCCATTGCCTTATCTTGGAACGAAGTCAAGGAACTCATGAACCGTGAGTTCTGCCCTCGTAGCGACATCATGAAACTCGAGGTTGAGTTTTGGGGACTGAAGCAAGATAGCGGAGAAAACTTAGCTTACAACACTCATTTCAAACAGCTAAGTTACTTGGCTCCTCACTTGGTTGAACCTCTTTCTCGAGCCATCGAGAAGTACATTAAGGGTCTCCCGATTCAAATCCGAGACACCATGTGGGGTAGAAACCCAGAGACACTCGCAGAGGCTATGCGTCTAGGTGCAATCCTTACTGATGATCACGTAGAAGCAGGGACCCTATTTCGAAAGGGCGCTAAGAAATCATCTGATAGAGCCTAAACTGATACACCTAAATATGTTAAGGCTGAGTCATCTGCTGCTAACAAAAAGAAGCGGAAAGCTAACCACCGAAACTATGCTATCATCACACCAACTACACCCATAGCCCAAGTTGCTCCTTTTACCTAGCCTATTAAGAAGCCTTATACTAGACCCTTACCTCAGTGTAACACCTGCAATTACCATCATCTTGTGGCTACCCCATGTCGCTAATGCCTAAACTGTGGTCGTTTGTAAAACCACGAGACGATCTTACTACTGCATGATTCGGTAATTGGATAGCAACAAGATGTAAATAAAGCTTTGCTTTATTGATTCACTTAGAGAATACAATGTAGAGAGAGAAAACACACTCAGTTACACACAGTTAAGAGATATGTAAATGACAGAACTCCTAAACACTCTCTCTAACAAGCTATTTATAGTTACTTAGTCATAAGCCAGCGGATCACCAGCAGACCATCTGGTCCGCCGTATCAACTGGTCCGGCGGATCATGTGATCCGGCCAGATGACTAACTAACTCACACAGAAGCTCTTGACTAGATACAATACACGAGACACAACGTTAGCATAGGAATATGCTCTAACAAACTCCCCCTTAACGTGTAGTGTATCTATATTCCAACTAAACTTCAGTCTTCAATCTTCAGCATGACTGCATTTGATCTTCAACTTGAAATCTTGTCAGAATTAGAGCTTGCATGGCTGGATCAATCTTGAACAGACTTTGAACTTCAAGATCCACTTGTGAAAGATATAACATACTCCCCCTTTCACCATGCTTGAGTCTACTCACTCAGATAACCTGCAATTTCAGAAGACAGAAATGCGGCTTTCCTTTTCTTTTGAAAATTAATTTAATCTTGGCGCAAAACTTCTCTTCGAGAATCCAAGATATAGTTTTGAAATTTTGAATTTGTATCATGTATCGATCGGTCGAAAACAAATAAGAAATAAAATCTTTTTGGCTTTTTGAAACTTTATATCAAAACACACCTAAAATCTTTTTGAATTTTTCAAACATGAAACATAAATGCAATACAGAAATGAAATACTGAATCACACACTATTTTTGCCTTTTGCGAGAAAGATCACAACTTGGGATCATATTGGTCATAACATGCTGAACTACACTTCAATTTCAATTACTTCAACACATAAGTCATGTCGATTACTGGTATAATTTGTCCATCTTAAACTCAGGCACAATCATACTCATAACATCTGGATATGTTATTGAATTGATTAGACTTGCTTTGACCAGTGTACCCCACACTATCAGACATACTCAGATATGTTTTTGCTTTTTATATCACACTTTGTGATTTCATTTGTGATTTAATCACATAATGATTGTATTCATGATTCAGTCAACTGTGTTCCATGCAAAAAGAAATAAGAACGTTAAATCGTCTACCTTAAGGTCGATCTTTCGATACGCAGATAAGGCCTCGGATTTAACAAAATAAGAAAATAAAACAAGTTGAAATTGTATAACCCAACAACAATCAGGTCGGTACTCCCGTACACGCAAAGAAAGTCCGATGAGTTATACGAAACACCAAAGAAAATAAAGCAGAACGTCAAACGAACAACGATCAGGTCGGTCTTTCGACACGCAGAGAAAGTCCGATCGTTTGACAAAATAAAGAAAATCAAACAAGTTTAAATCTTTGCAAAATGAACACATGTATACACAGTGACTTCTCATTTTCTTTTTCACATATCTTTTCTTGATATATCATGAAATATGTATCAAGATGTTGTCCACTTGGTCAAGCATTAATATTTAGTGTTTATCACATCTGAATACTTTCTGATTCAATGCCGAGCCTACCAAGTACATCAAACAATGATCTTATGGCTTTTTCATCTATTTTATCCATGAGTCAGACACGTAGGCCAATGTACCATCATTTCCCAATCATATCGGATACAATTTCTCATTTTTCAATGTTTTTGTATTTTTCCATTTTTCGATGTTTTTGTATTTTTCATTTTCTCCCCCTTAAAATGAAAACTCTATTTTTGGATTTTCATTTTAACACAAACTCAAAGACACTATTTTTGGCTTTCCAATTTTCTCTCCCTAAACTACATACGAAATGTAAAAGAAAGAAAATTGACCAATCGAGACTGATACCTGTTCAGTTTAAGCTTTCAGAAAAACTTCTAGTTTAGAAATATGAAGCATTCAATTTAAATTAAGAACGCAAAATATTCCTCCATTAGCAACTTCGCAATCACCAACGGGTCTTCTAGGAATACCTGCACACTGGTTATAAAGATTAGTACTCAAATGACCCGAAGCACACAGCTTCTGGTCGACCAGTGTCTTCCACAAAGTCAGTTGCAGCTTTGCTGACCACTTTAGGTCGCCACTGCATCTTTGCAGGTGCAGTTTTCACAGAAACATCATCTTGTGATGAATCACCAACACTAGACTCACTTTTGAAATGTTTGGATTTACAATGTGATGTTGGTGAGTCATTAAAAATTCTGCCGGATTCATCAATTATCGTGGCAGTTTTTCCAGAAAATTTCCTTTTAACAGTGACAGGACAATTCTGTGCTATATGTCCCTTTTGGCGACATTGATAGCACAAACGATATGAACGTTTAAATTGGGACTTGTCCTGAACTGGATCACATTTATTAGACAACTCAGACTCATCAGAAATATCATCAAAAACCTGAAATTGGTTAGAATGTACCCATTGTGATGTAGGACTTCTAGGTGTGGAATTGGAATCCGAAGCGGAAGATTCTTTCGGAGAACTTGTAGAGAAATCTTTCATCTTTATCTTACCTCCGAAGCCTTTTTCCATGATGGATACAAATACCTGCGCCAGATGATATATCTGTTCAAGACTAGTATCTTTCTTCTCCTTAGGAGTCTTCTTTGGCTTGTTCTTCTCAACTTTCTGAACAACTTTGTGATGATGATTACCCAAACCAGATCGTTTATAACCAGGTAACTTTGATAAATCTACTTGAGACGTAGAAGAACCAGCTTGAGCAACCTCAGTAAATTTAGCTTTAATACCCTTCAAATTATTAGCTTGAACAAGCTCAGCAGCCAACTTTTCTTCAGACCCTATCTTCTCATCTGTTCCAACATGCTTGATTGAACACTGCGATTCCCTCTTCTCAAACTTTGCATATACAAATTCAGAATAATCTTTGTTTACCACTGGAGTATTCAAATCAACAACAGACTCTGTTTGAATCACTGGATGAGGAATTTGATTAAAATCATCACCTCCAAATACCTTCTTGAAGTTGTCATCTTGACACAAATAACTTGTAAAAGAATGAGAATTCTTCAAGTTATGCAATTGACGATTGAGATCGAGAATTTCAACTTTCAAATCAGCTATGATCTTCTGAGCTTCAGCAAGAACTTTTTCTGATTGAATCAATTTCTCAGATGTAGTGTTGACTAGTGATTTTTCTCGTCTCATCCCATCATGAGCAGCAAGCACTTCTTTGGTAATTTTATCCACTCTTTCCTTATATATCTCAATATTCCTTGTTAATAAATTTTTGTCTTTCTTCAAAGAAGTGATTGTATCCTGCAATTCAGACTGAACAATTTGATATTGAGTTCTATCAGCAGTAACTTCATCCAATGCCTTCTGAAGTTCATCATTCGATGTCTGAAGTACTTCAACCTTTTTGATAGATTTTTGAAATAACTGTTCAAAATCTTCACTAACATCTTTAACTTGAGACCTATACTCTTCAACCTCCTTGACCAGTTTTTCATTGACCGAAGTAAGCCTGACAATTTTTGACATGAACTCATCATTCTCGTGTTGAAGTTGTAACTTTTGTTGATCATTCTGAATACAGCTTTCTGACAATTGTTTCTGAACACTCGCTAATTCTGTCACCAACACACTCTTTTCCTTGAGTGACTCTGCATTTGTTTTGGAAACTCTCCAATTCTTCATCCTTTCGTTTGATTTCAACAGATTGACACTCTATTTCCTTTATCAAACCTGTAATTCGACTATCCTTTTGTGAACAAAATTCACACACGGATTCGTAACCACTCATTTCGGAATCAGAATGACTTAAGTCAGATTTACAGGTCTCAGATGTATACCCACTCGATTCAACCTCAATATTTGCCATCAATGCATAACTGTCTTGAGAATGAACCACGAATGCAGATTCATCTGGAAAATCTTTAGCCCAATCATAACCTTCATCAGTTTGAGATATCATAGCTTTAACATCTTTATCTTGACCATTCTTATTGGAAATATCCTTGTAAGATGACTTGGTAGGACAATTGCGAGCAAAATGTCCATGTTTGGCACATTTAAAACATTTAATCATTTTTCTATCCAAGCCAAGTGTTTGTCCTTGAAAAATAGATGTCTTACAATGTTTCTGCATAAATCTCTTTCCCTTTTCCGCGACCATAGCAAATTGCCATTCCAAATCGAGTTTATTCAATTGATCGTCATCCAGATTATTTAAATCCTCGCCATACAAACAAGACTGACCAATTTGATGAAATATAGCTCCAGCCGAAGAAGATATAAAAGCAGATAGCAAAGCAGCTAGATCTTCGGTTGCTTGATTAGAAGTTGACTTGCTTGATGATTTATCAGGAATAGTAAAACTACAACCTGAAGAATATCCACCATTATCTGACTTTCCAGCAAGAAATGCTGTTACTGGTGGATTACTGCTTGAAATAGAATTTGATTTAGCTTTAGCATGGACAGTAGCAGAATTCTCTCCAAAATAAACTGCAGGATTCTGAACTGATGGAATTGCTGATTTCTTTACAAGTAACTCCATTTCTCGAGCTTGTAACTTGCTTAATAATTGATTGAAAGTCCAACTTGAATAATTTGGATCATTAGCAAGCATCATAACAAAGTTCTCCCATGTTCCCGGTAAAGCTTCCAGAAATTTTTCCTTCAAGTCATCTTTTTCTTTCTGGACTCCTACAATATCGAGTTCATTAATCAGATGAGAAAATCTAGAAATCAAATCTGCAATACTCTCTTTTTCACAATGCTGGAAGTTATCAAACTCCTTTAACAAAACTTTCTTTCGACTCTTCTTATATTGCTCGTTTCCTGCACATCTATCCTTCAGTGCATCCCATAATGTTTTTGAGGTTGTGCAATTTTTGAATTGATGCAAGAGTTCTCTTGGTAAAGCCATTGTGAGATTTGCATACGTTTTCTTTTCTCTGGCATACACTTTCCTTTGATCTTCATCAAGATCACTTCGTGGAATTGGTTCTCCATTTTTCTTAGGATATGTATAATCTTGTTCAATAGAAATCCACAAATCAATGTCAAGAGCATTAACAAATGATTCAAATCGTTGCTTCCAATTCTCATAATCCTCCAATCGAAGTAACTTAGGAACTTTCTGAGTTGTTCCTATCTCGTTATCATAGTTCAATATGGCTTGCATTGATGATTGAACAGCTGAAAAAGCATGAAAGTCGCTCATTTTGAAATTTCAATACCGAACACGAAAACTTAAAACTAAAAAACGGGTGTCTTCCAAGCAGATTTTGGGGGTCAAAACTTGACGGTACTGGCCGTAGGCGGTACACGTTCTAGATCTCTGAAAGACGAACGTTTTGGCTGGTATTGGGTTTCGTAACTCCAAACGGTTTGCAAGTTACGTCAGTTTTAGTGAAGATCACTATTCTGCCAGCGGACCAACAACTCCAGCGGATCAAAATATTATCAGCGGACCAGTTCCGGATCAAACTAACCAGGCGGATCAGATTTGTACTAGCGGACCAGATCCGGATCAGATTTCGTCCGGCGGACCAAATTTCATACGGCGGATCAAAACTGGTACGCTGCAACTGTCGCGGATCAGACTGATGAAGATTGCTGGGCGGACCAAACGGCGGATCAGATTTTCAACCGGCGGATCAGATGCAGAGAAACACAAAAATCGACTGATTTTCACAGATTTCGACAATTGAAGCTAGATACTGGATCAGTATGATGCGAAAACACTCCAGGAACATCCAGAAATCATTTTTATCCTCAGAATCACTCAGAAGTATGAAAAATTGATGAAAAACGTAGAAAACCCAAACTTTCTCTCTCTAAAATTTCGAAAACTTACCAAATCACAGCAGTAGAGCAACCTGGATAGCTCTGATACCACTTGTAAAACCACGAGACGATCTTACTACTGCATGATTCGGTAATTGGATAGCAACAAGATGTAAATAAAGCTTTGCTTTATTGATTCACTTAGAGAATACAATGTAGAGAGAGAAAACACACTCAGTTACACACAGTTAAGAGATATGTAAATGACAGAACTCCTAAACACTCTCTCTAACAAGCTATTTATAGTTACTTAGTCATAAGCCAGCGGATCACCAGCAGACCATCTGGTCCGCCGTATCAACTGGTCCGGCGGATCATGTGATCCGGCCAGATGACTAACTAACTCACACAGAAGCTCTTGACTAGATACAATACACGAGACACAACGTTAGCATAGGAATATGCTCTAACAGTCGACAACCCATTCAACCTCAAACCCAACAACCCTTTGTCCGACCCATTGATCTACCCAATGCTCCACCACCACCCAATAGGCCTGCTTGCTTCCAGTGTGGTGACCCTACGCATTTTCGCAACATATGTCCAAGGTTGACAATCATGAACAACGCTCAAGCCAACCTAATCAACCAGGGTGCGCGTGGTGGCGCATTCAACATCAATGTCAATCAAGCTCAAGCCACCAACGAAGTGGTTAACGGTACGTTCCTTGTTAATAACCATTATGCCTCAATTTTATTTGATATTGGTGCCAATAAGAGTTTTGTTTCTATTGACTTCGAGCCCTTACTTGCGACCCCTCGAACCACATTAGAGAAACCTGTTACGGTTGAAGTGGCGGATGGAAAACCCATCACCATTTACTCTATTATTCGTAATTACACACTCGACTTTAATGAGCATCATCTCTCTATCGACCTCATACCCATGCAACTGGGTAGTTTTGACATCATAGTAGGCATGGATTGGCTAACTCTGAATCATGCTGAAATCGCGTGTTTCGAGAAGGCTATTCGAATTCCTCGTGCAGATGGTCAGGTTTTGGTTGTTTATGGCGACAAACCATCTAAAGGACTTAAACTTATGTCATGCACCAAAGCTCGAAAGTACTTATGCAAGGACTACGTGGAATTTTTGGCTCATATTGTGGAGACAGATGCTAAAGAGAAGAAGATACAAGACATTCCCATCGTTCGGGATTTTCCGGAAGTTTTTCCTGAAGATGTATCCGGCCTTCCCCCTATTCGACAAATCGATTTACGTATCGATCTTGTACCTGGTGCAACTCCTGTGGCTAAGTCTCCATATCACCTCGCACCTTCTGAAATGCAAGAGTTGTCTAATCAGCTCCAAGAGCTTTCCGAAAAAGGCTTTATTCGCCCAAGGTCCTTACCTTGGGGAGCACATGTTTTATTCATAAAAAAGAAGGATGGATCATTTCGAATGTGCATCGACTATCGTGAGCTCAACAAGCTTACCATTAAGAATCGATACCCTCTACCGAGAATCGACGATCTCTTTAATCAACTTCAAGGTGCCAATTGTTTCTCCAAAATTGATCTTCGTTCTGGATATTATCAGCTTCGAGTTCATGATGATGATATTCCAAAGACTGCCTTTCGTACTAGGTTTGGTCACTTCGAGTTCACAATTATGCCTTTTGGCTTAACAAACGCACCCGCGGTATTCATGGATCTGATGAATCGCGTTTGCAAGCCCTACTTGGATAAATTTGTGATTGTCTTCATTGACGACGTCTTAATTTACTCCAAATCAAAATCTGATCACGAACAACACCTGCGTCTGATCTTGGAACTCTTAAAGAAAGAACAACTTTATGCTAAATTCTCAAAATGTGAATTTTGGCTTAAGGAAGTTCAAATTTTGGGACACATCGTTAATGACAAGGGTATCCATGTAAATCCTGCTAAGATCGAAACTGTTAAAAATTGGAGTATTCCTACTACTCCTACCGAAATTCGTTCTTTTCTTGGTCTAGCAGGCTACTACCAGCGTTTCATTTCTAATTTCTCCAGGATTGCTTTACCACTCACTGCCTTAACCCATAAAGGCAAACCCTATGAGTGGGTCCTAAGCAAGAGCAAGCATTTCAAACACTTAAACAAATGTTATGTGATGCTCCTATCTTAGCTCTTCCCGATGGTAACGACGATTTTGTCCTCTATTGTGATGCATCGAACCAAGGTCTTGGTTGCGTTCTCATGCAACGAGGCAAAGTTATTGCTTATGCATCAAGACAACTCAAAATCCACAAGAAGAAATACACGACGCACGATCTTGAGCTTGGTGCGGTCGTCTTTGCTTTGAAAATCTGGAGGCATTACCTATACGGTACCAAATGTGTGATCTTCAATGACCACAAAAGTCTCGAACACATCTTTGATCAGAAGGAACTCAACATGAGACAACGACGTTGGGTCGAACTACTAAACGACTATGACTATGAAATTTGCTATCATCCTGGCAAAGCAAATGTTGTAGCCGACGCCCTCAGTCGTAAGGACCATGTCAAGTCTATCCACCTTCAAAGTATTCGTATTCAAACCGATATTCAACTTCGCTTCTTTGAAGCATAACATGCCTCAATCACCGAGGGTAACATGTACGAAGAAATGACATGTGGTGCTGAACTCCAATTGGAAACCAAACCTCATGGCCTCCTATATTTCTTAAATCGTCTTTGGATTCCTAATCGCAGTGACCTTCGTACTTTCATCATGAACGAAGCTCATAAGTCCCGCTAGCGCGGACAAAATGTATCAAGATCTTCGTTGTCATTATAGGTGGCCCGGCATGAAAAAGGACATTGCCCTCTTCGTGGCTAAATGCCTCACTTGCTCCAAAGTGAAAGCTGCACATCAAAGACCTTCTGGCTTGCTTGAACAACCAGAGATTCCAGTGTGGAAGTGGAAAAACATAGCCATGGATTTCATCACTAAACTTCCACGCACTTCAGATGGTAACGATAGCATTTGGGTAATCATTGACCGGTTGACCAAATCAGCTCATTTCATTCCTATTCGAGAAAAGTATCGAGTTGGGAAACTATCTCGAATCTACATCAAAGAAAATGCTTGTCGTCACGGTGTGCCTTTGAGCATTATCTCCGATCGTGATGGTCGTTTTATCTCCAGCTTTTGGCAATCTCTTTAATCAGCTTTTGGTACTCGTCTAGACCTTAGCACCTCTTATCATCCTCAAACCGATGGTCAATCTGAATGAACTATCCAAACACTTGAGCATATGCTTAGGTCATGTGTTATCGATTTCTGTGGTAATTGGGATTCGCACTTACCTTTGATCGAGTTCTCTTATAATAATAGCTACCATACAAGCATCGGCATGGCACCTTTCGAGGCACTCTATGGTCGAAAGTGTCGCTCACCTATTTGTTGGAACGAGATTGGTGACGCCCAAATCACTGGTCCGGAGTTAATTCAAGAAACTACCAACAAAATCATTCAAATCTGTGATAATCTACTTGCTGCTAGAAGTCGTCAAAAGAGCTACGCTGATAAACGACGCAAACCCCTAGAATTCAAAGTCGGCGACTTAGTACTCCTTAAGGTATCCCCTTGGAAAGGAGTCATCCGATTTGGAAAGAAAGGAAAGTTAGCACCTCGTTACGTTGGCCCATTCAAAGTCCTTAAAAGGATTGGGAAAGTGGCTTACAAGCTCGAGATACCTTATGAGATCAAAAATGTTCATCCAACCTTCCACGTGTCAAATCTTCGGTAATGCTTAGCCGATGAAAACCTCTATGTTCCTCTAGATGAAGTACACATCGATGAATCTATGCACTTTGTAGAGAAACCCATAGAGACTATGGACCGTGAGGTGAAACAACTCAAGCGTAGTCGCATACCTATTGTCAAGATTCGTTGGGAATCCAAGCGTGGCACGGAATTCACTTGGGAACGCGAAGACCAAATGAAAACCAAGTATCCACACCTTTTTGCATCGGCCTCCTCGTAATCAATTTCGGGACGAAATTCTCTAAAGTAGGGGAGACTGTGACATCCGTCTATTTTCCATATTTGTAACCCGACCCGTTTCAGTTATCCATGTAATTTCAATCTTTATTCAGGAAAATCATGAAATTCTATTTTTTTACCCTCGTTTCATTTTATATGTAATATATATATATATATATATATATATAATATATATATATATTTATATATATGTTATGCATGTTAAGGTCATACCCGAGTCAACTCACGAAACCAATGGTGATAACCATTTGACAACTCCAACACTATATATTAATGGTGGTAAAATAATAAAGATTATGAAAAAATATAGTTTTTATAAATCGATTTTTTTATAAATAAAACATTTAAAATATTAAACCAAGTGTTACCAAGGATTACCAAGTGTTACCAAGGATTACCAAGTGTTACCAAGTGTTACCAAGGATTACCAAGTGTTACCAAGGATTACCAAGGGCTAAAATTTCTTGTATAAATACGGCATGCTTGAACCAAAAATAAACACACTCAAACTCATTTCTTACTCCCAAAAACGTTCACGAAGATATATCCATTTCTCCTTCCAATTCCACCACAGAAGGAAATTATCTACCTTTTGAAGACTCACGAGTGGATTCAACATCCTCCTACTACATTCCTTCTCCTTGCTTGCTTTAAGCGAGTAATCATTCGTTATTATTTTTTTATGTTGTTATTTTGAACTAGTCAAGCCTTCAGGTTAAATTATAATCTCTAAAGAAAAATATTTATCTTAAATATTTTATACTCCTCAAATATAAGCACCTCGTGTGTTAATCATAAATAAAATTTGCTATAGTGAAACTTATATTCATAGTTTCATCTTATTTGCATAAAACATTAACGTTTTTTATATAAAATGTGTCTCAAATTTAATTATTATATATTTCAATTAAATATTAGATCTAACGGATCTCCATTATGCCCGTTAAGACTCTAAATATTTATAACTTTATTAGAATGGATTTTATATAAACTAGAGTTAATACTTGGACTTATTAAAAATCAACTATTAGTAATCTATATATATTTCTTTTGTTATATATGTATATATATATGTATTCGTTGCTTTTTAAACGGACACAACCTGAGACAAAAATATTATTTATCCAACTCACTCGAAATATAACTCGTAAATCTAGAGCACGTTTACTTGAATATTCAAATACACTTATATTTATTTTCGTAGAATAAATATACATATATCTAACATAAATAATTATCACCAACGATTAAACGAGTTAACTCACGTAACTAGACTCGACTAGTCTAAATGGTTGACTTACATATTTGACCCATATCACTAAACCTTAAGGTGTCTTTATATAATTTAGGACACAGATAGGTCGTCTTCATATCACTCGGATTATTCTCATATTTCACTTATTGATCAAGTGAGTATTCATATCCCCTTTCATTTTCAAGTTTTGGGATGTGACATGTATACATATTCAAATATCAAATCTTTATTTATTTACAAACCATGTGATTTCATTTTATGTCTATGTGTGATTACATGTTATATGTTAGACTATGGTGTTTTTATGCAAAATTCAACTTTCAAGTGTAATCATTAACATACAATCCTACGGTAACAATGATAGATCTATTGGTTGACAACCCACCTAAATTTGATTGTATAGACGGCATTTGGGTGACTGAAACCTATCACAACTAGCTATGACCTGAATTTCACTGTATAGACGACATTCGGGTTATGGTACAAGTCATCAAGGTTTGATTATGCAAATTTAATATCGGTTGGGGTGTTACAGGTACGCTGACTTAAGTGGTTACTATAAATAGTTCGTGTTAGAGAGAGTTAGTAACTTCTGGTCATATCATGACTCTTAACTATGTGTGTTCGAAAGTGTTTGTCTCTCTATTTCATTGTAACCTCTCGTAGTTAATCAATAAAGTAAAGATTTTTTTACATCGTGTTCATTGCGTTTGATTGAATCATGCAGTGGTAAAATCCGTCCGTGTCTTTACAATCTTTTGGAAATCATTCAGATTAGCAATCACGAATAAAATGATATCTGATTTAAATGTGCATTCTCTTAAAGTGGTGCACGGGATTTTTAGTTATGCAGATGGTAGCAGAATTATCTATGTGCATGGGAGTAGTAAGAAATTGCAAACCGTAGTCTCTCATTTGTTGTTGTATCCACACAACCTGAGAGCAACACCTTGCAGCTACAAGATACTCAGCTTCAGCAGTGGATGTGGCTACCGATGTTTTCTTCTTACACTACCATGACACAAGCCTATTACCTAGAAACTAACAGCCAGCTATTGTGGATTTGAAATTTATTTTGCAGCCGCCGTAATCAGAATCCGAGTAGGCAGATAAGTTAAACTTATCATCATGAGGATACCAGATCCCGAAATCTGTGTTACCCTTCAGATAAGCTAGAATTCTTCTCACTGCATTTAAATGTGAAATCCTTGGAGATGCTTGGTACCTGGCACATAAACAAATAGCAAACATTATATCAGGTCTGCTAGCTGTCAAATACAATAATGATTCTATCATGGTACGATAAAGAGTGGCATCGATTTCTTCACCATCTTCATCGGGACACAGACCATGAGACAACTGAATTGGAGTACCCGGAACACGAACGTTAGTTATCTTGACTCGGTTAAGCACGTCATGCACGTATTCGTCTGGTGAATAAAAATACACTTCTCAGACTGATTTACTTGCAAAACAAAAAAGAACGACATCTTGCCCATGGAACTCATCTCAAACCTTATTTGCATTAATTTCATGAAATCTTTCAAAAGTTGTTCGTTCAAGCTGCCAAATATAATGTCATCGACATAGATTTATACCAATAACAAGTCTCCTCCCATTTTATTGCAGAAAAGGGTGCAGTCCACCAACCCACGCTTAAACTCGTTATCAAGTAAATAAGTGGACAAAGTCTCATACAAAGCTCGAGGAGCATGATGCAGACCATACAGCGCTTTGTCCAAATTATAAACCTTCTCCGGATAATCAGGATCGTAGAATCCCGGAGTTTGTTTTACATAGACTTCCTCTTTGACTTTTTCATACAAGAACGCACTCTTGACATCCATTTGATAAACTATAAACCGGTGACGTCCAGCATATGCCAAGAAAATACGAATAGCTTCAATTCGGGCAATCGACGCATACAATTCGTTAAACTCTATCCCTTCTTCCTGAGAAAACCCTTGAACAACCAAACGAGCCTTTTTTTGACAATAACTCCTTGGTCATCGCGTTTACGCTTATATACCCAATGAGTACTGCATGGCTCATTACTACCAGCAGTTAAATCAACAAGATGCCATACGCCGAGCTTCTGGAATTATTGTAATTCTTCCTGCATCGCTTCCACCCACGAGCTATCTTTTAAAGCTTGATGTACGTCTGTTGGGTCGATCTGGGACAAAAAGCACAAATGGAAAACTTCATCTTGAATGCTAAATTCTTTGATTGCAAGCAGAACACTAATCTCAATCCGTCGTCTCGTAACCAATCCATCATCTAAATCACCAATGATGTTGTCTTGTGGATGATAGGTGTTTATCCGGAGCGTCTGATGAACAGGAACAATTATAGTTTCTCCCAAATCAGGAACATGATCTTCCTCCACCACAATATTGTTACTTGAACTGGTTTCATGTTGTGAATCAGTTGGAACAGCATCGACTACAACCTCTCCAGCACCACTTGTAGTAGGTACATCTTTTGGGACAGGAATCTCAACCTGTTCAGAAACAGCTTCATGAAATTTATGTTCGTCATCAGAAGACAATTCATCAGCAGTAATTGTGGTATCAATAGTTGTTTCAGTCAGATAATCTTCAGGATCATGCACATCTAGAGCAGATGAAATATTCATCGCTGGAACATCGTCATCTTGTAGATTGCTATAAAGATTTATAAGATGATCATCGGATGTATCACTTCTTGACTCAAGTGAATCAAAGATATGCTTGTAGTCAAACATCCAGTCTGGACCAACTCCTTTGGGTGGCAAAGTATATGATTGAAAATCTACATTTACACACTCTTCCACTATACCAGTTTGTTTGTTGTAAACATGCTTTTTCTGGTTCAAATAGCCAACAAAGAATCCTTCGATATCTTTGTCATTAAACTTCCCAGTTTACCGTAAAACTGTACAAGGACACCCAAATGGTTCCATGATGTTTGAGATTCAGCTTGTGCCTTTTCAACAAGTTTTACCGAGTCGTTTCATTGTTAGTACTCAATTTAGCACATAGCACGCTGTATTGACCACTTCAGTCCAGAAGTTCACTGGCAAATGCGAATCAACCAACATCATTCTAGCCATCTCAATTATTGTTCTATTTTTCCATTCCGCAACACTGTTTTGCTGAGGTGGGTAAGGTGTACTGAATTCATGTACAATCACCTTTTCAAGATAAAATAACCTCAAAGCAGTGTTTTTGAACTCCGTGTCATTCTCACTTTGAATCCTTCTAACTTTCAACTTGTAAAATGACTCAAGTGTGTTGATCAAGTTGATAAGGACTCTCGGTGTTTCATCCTTTGTAACAAGAAAATCTACCCACGAAAATCGAGAATATTTGTCAGTTACTACTAAACAGTACCAATGCCCATAAATGCTTTTTCGATTCACATGACCAAATTTATCCATGTGAAGCAATTCCAGCGGGACTTCAATCGAATGGTACTTCTTCAACGGATGAGATTTTCTTTGCTGCTTCCCTTTCTTGCAACTGACGCGGACATCATTAAAATAAACTGATGCTTCGGAACCCCTTCGACAAGATTCTTTACGCACTAATTCATTCATCTTACGATAGTGTATGTGGCCCATGCGTTGGTGCCATAGAATAGATTCTCTCTCAGAAGCTTTGGATAGAAAACACTGACTAACCACGTTTGCTTTTGCTGAATTCATGTCAAGGACATACATATTTGATAAACGAGGTGCTCGCACTACGATGCAATCTTTAGGAATCTCATAACCCGACTTCAAAATCAAGCATTTTGTCCCATTGAAAGCTGTTGTGTAATGCTTGTCGCACATTTGGGACACACTCGGCAGGTTATATTCTAGTTCTTGAACATACTCCACTCGCTTAAACGTAATTGCACTTTTGCTTAGGCGGCCAATACTCGTAGTTTTACCTCATTTATCACCAGCAAATGTAGCATTCCCTCCATTAAATGGTTGAACATCATGCAAAAGGGAAATGTCACAGGTCATGTGCCTGGACGCTCCGCTTTCAACAACCCATAGGTTACTCACGGGTTGTCGCGTAGCTCCCTGCACACATTAAGCCAATTAATTAGATCGGGAAGAACCCAAGCTCGAAGCTTTGGGTCGACCGTCATCTTCAATAAAATCTTTTTCCAGCAGTTGATGAACCCTTAGGTTTCCACTTGTCATTCTGTTAATTTTTCGATCCATCAGAAGTTTTCAATATCGATTTTACCTGGTTTACCATCAAATGTCTTATCAAGTTTTTCAGTTTGAAAACTTAACACTGACGGTTTCAAATCATTGTGAAAGAATCCTTTAGGATCAACAAATTTCACATGTTTCTGTGTATTAGTAGATGTTGGTTTATCTGATTGATAACCATCAGATACATGACCAGATTTTACAAGTTTATCCTTCTTGAAAGGACAATTTCTGTATGTATGACCATGGTTTTTACATTTGAAACATCGACGTCGGTCGATAACAATCTCTTCTACCATGTCATCATCAACAATGGTCTCTATGACAGGTTTTAATTTCTAGATTTTGAAAATTTCTTTTGAGTTTGAGACACATGATGATCACAGAAATCATCTTAAAAACATGAAATATCCATCATTCGGATAACCACCTCATCGACCACTATGTCCCATTGGACCAGCACCATACTAATGAGGACCCCCCCCCCCCTATAACCTTGAGGATATGGCCCGTAGCCAAAGTCATCATAGAATCCATCATCACGATAATGAGATTTCTTAAAAAACTGATTTGGCCTTTTGAAATTTGAATTATCATGAAAACTTGGTTTGTGTGTTTTCAGTGGTTGAGAAACTTTTGGTATTTTTTAACGGATTTCTTAACTCGATCAACCAAACCACCGTTATCTGAACGATGATCAGAATATTACGAATCTAGTATGTCCATTGGAATAATGATTTTCCTATTTCCCCTCCTAACGGGCACACTAACATCATTCGGATTATATTTAGGACCTATGTGAATTCAATGGAATTGACTGAATGAAAGGAAATACAATGATATATCCTAAAATAGGCAAATAAAATACAATAAGCTACCAAAAGAACTAGGTATTTGCAAAAGAGACCTAGAGAATAAAAGGTTAGCTAACTAGTCTTAAAATCCCCCCTCAGGCGAGACGGTGGAGGACCGAGCCGTAAACTATTTCGAAAGAACTCAAATTGAGGACGAGGAAGACTTTTGGTGAAGATGTCCGCCACTTGAAGCTTGGTAGGAATAAACTTGGTGATGAGTTTCCCAGAGGTAACAAGTTCACGAATGAAGTGGTAGTCCAACTCAATGTGTTTAGCACGCTTGTGGGACACCGGGTTTTGAGTGAGGAAAAGAGCACTTTGATTGTCGCAAAGTAGGGTAGGCCAATCCGGAGGAAGAGCATTGAGTTCTTGAAGAAGATGCGTTATCCAGACAATTTCTGCTAAAGTGTTTGCCATAGCTCTGTATTCAGACTCACAACTTGATCGAACCATAGTAGGTTGTTTCTTGGCACTCCAGGAGATAAGGTCCCCCCCCCCCCCCCAAGAACATTGAGTAACCATACGTTAACCGACGGGTTTCAAGGCAGCGAGCCCAATCGGCATCAGAAAAACCAACAATGGAGGTTTTGGTGGGTCTGGTGAAGTGAAAGACCAAATTGAAGAGTACCCTTGACGTATCTTAGAATGCGTTTGACTTCTTGATAGTGGTTGATTGTGGGAGACTGAAGATACTGGCTCACTTGATTGACGACAAAGGAGAGATCAGGCCTTGTGATGGTAAGGTATTGCAAAGCACCAACAATCGAATGATAAAGAGTGGGATCGCTGAACTTCTCTCCCTCAGACGTTAGGCTCGTGTTGGTGGCAAGAGGAGTGTGAGCAGGCTTGGCGTCAATCATGTTGGCACGAACAAGTATCTCAGTCGCATATTTCACTTGATTCAAGAGTACCCCATCTGTGAAGTGACTTGCTTCGAGGCTTAAAAAATAGTTGACATTACCAAGATCCTTAATGTCAAACTCGTTGTGAAGAGTATTGACAAATGACTCCATAGAGGGCTTTTGATTACCTGTTAAGATTAGATCATCAACATACACAAGCAGGTACATAACACATGAGTCACGATTGTAAATGAAAAGAGAGGGGTCAACCCGACTGCATGAGAAGCCATAAGAAGTGAGGAAGTCAATTAACCGATGGAACCAAGCACGAGGAGCCTGCTTGAGGCTGTAGAGAGCTTTATTCAACTTGCAAACATGATTCGGATATTTCGCATCAACAAACCCAGGAGGTTGTTCCATGTAAATGGTTTCTTCTAGATTTCCATGCAGGAATGCATTGTTGACATCCAGCTGGTGCATAGGCCAGTTGTTGGTTACAGCAAGAGTGAGGATGATTCTGATCGTAGTAGCTTTGACCACTGGACTGAACGTGTGCGAGAAGTCGAGACCTAAAAACTGACGGTAGCCTTGAGCAACAAGCCGAGCCTTGTGTCTTTCAATAGAACCATCAGACCTGTACTTAGTCCTGAAAAGCCATTTAGAACCAATAACATTACGGTTAGGGGGACGAGGAACAAGTAACCAAGTGTTTTTTTGTGTTAAGCAAGAAGTTCGGTGTCTATGGCCTCCTTCCATTTCCCGTGTTTGAGGGCGGAAGTGTGGGTTTTAGGATCGCATGAGGAAAGGAGGGCATGATTAATAGGAGTGGAGTGAGCGAGATTGGCTTTGTATTTAGGCTTGAAAATGCCACTTTTGGCACGGGTTTGCATTGGGTGGGATGGACGAGGGGGGGAGAGGTGGTGGAGAGGGGATGGGGGACGAACTGTAGGAGTGGGAAGTGGAAGCATGAGATGATGGGGGTGAAGATTGGCTAGATTGGGATGAGCTAGAGGGTGATGAAGGAGTAGACGAATCTGTTTGGTTAGGGAAGGAATATTGTGGAATTTGAAGGCTAGGACAAATAGAACAAGGGGTGGGGTTTGGAGTCTCAACGGAGGGTGGAGATAGATTATTTGATTATTGGGTTTGGGCTGAATTAGGTGGGTTAGAATGAGGGGAAGATTGGGCGGGTAAAGGAGGGATTGGTGGAGAGGTTCGGGTCGGCACAGGTTGGGCTGCGAAAGGAGGGAAAGGCGGGCTGGTAGGAGGAGACGTTTGGGCCTGTACGGGTTGGGCCTGGGTGTTTGAAGGAGAGGTGTTTTGGGCTTGAGAAGGCGAGTTTTAAGTGACAGTGGGTTGAGTAGAGGGGTGTTGAGAGTTTATTTTCTTGATGCCATCAAGAAATGTTGACAAGGATAGTGGAGTGTGACATTTATCAACCGAGAGAGAATTTTGAGGAATAGAGAGCTCATCAAATTTGGCATGTCTGGTGATAAAAGTACGAGAGGAGATGGGTTCAAAACATTTATACCCCTTGTGTTTTGAGCTATACCCCAAGAAGATGCACGGGACACTTCGAGGGGATAGTTTGTGCTTGGAATAAGGTCTAAGAAGAGGATAGACTCGACATCCAAATGGTTTGAAAGAGTTATAATAAGGTTTGGAATTATGTAAAGTTTCAAATGGTGAGCTTCCATCAAGTGATTTTGAGGAAAGGCGATTGATAAAAAAATCCGCCGTCGAGAACGCTTTAACCCATAGGTTGGGGTTGAGTTTTGAGTGAAAAAGCAAAGATAACCCGGTTTTAACGATGTGACGGTGTTTTCTTTCCACCCGCCCGTTTTGTTGGGGAGTATATGGACATGAGTAACGGTGAAACGTTCCATTATCTTTAAATAGTTTTTGCACTTTTTGATTCGTGAATTCGGTTCCACCATCGCTTTGGAAAACTTTAACCTTCCTTGAAAATTGTGTTTGAACAAATTTGAGGAAGATATTGAGAGCCTCAAAGAATTCACTTTTAAGTTTTAGCGGGTAAATCCAACAAAACCTTGAGAAGTCGTCAATAAAAGCGGCATAATAGCGATAATTATTTCGGCTAGTAACGGGAGACGGTCCCCATAAGTCACAGTGAATTAGGTCAAGGGGGTTTTTAGCACGTTTTTCGTCTTTATTAAACGGTAATTTATAGGCTTTCGCCATTTGGCAAGGAGAGCGAATTCCCGGTTTGGGTAAAATTGACGATAATGAAATTACACCAAGTTTTTTCAATAACATAATAGAGTCAAAAGAGACATGTCCAAGTCTCGCATGCCATTCTTCAAAGGAGGCCATTAGACTTGAGCGGGTAGCAACCAAGGCTTTATTTTTATTGTTGAGCACATATAAGCCGTCCTCACATCTTCCTTGTGCTAGGGTCTTTTTCATCATCCGGCCCTGAATATAAAAGGAAGGATGAGAAAATAAAACATCAACATTATTTGTTTTGGTGAGCTTGTTAACTGAGAGAAGGTTTTTGTGGATATTAGGGACAATGAGAATATCCTTTAGAAGCACATTATTGGGTAATAAAACGTCACCCTTATAGGTGACGGGAAGAGTTTGGCCATTGCCAAATGTGAACCGACTGTTGCCGGTTTTGAGACGTAAGTTGCTCATATAGTTTTTCATACCTGACATATGATCGGACGCACCCGAATCAACATACCAGTCGGCATCGGAGGTGCTGGAATTACACTGGGCATTGAAGGCTTTAGCAAGTGCTTCTTCATTGACAACAGCGGAGTTAGCCGAGCTCGGGGAACCCACCTGTTTGGTACCAGACGCAACGACAGTCGTAGTACGGAGCAGTTTTCGGCAAACATTGGCTTTGTGGCTAGGGATGCCATACCATTGACATGGATCACCATTGCGATTGCCTTTATAGTTAGACTTACCATTGTTACGGTAATTACCATTATTATTGCTGCGATTTGGCTGAGTAGCAGGGGCAGTTGGAGCAGTAGGAACCGCTGGAGTTTGGACCGGCACAGCAGGTGGTGACGGAGTGGCTTGGGAAACAAAGGCAACGGCAGGGCTGGGAGAGACGGTAGTAATAGATCGAGCGAAAAGCTCATAGCTTTCAGCACGAGCAAGTAAATCAGAGAGTGAGGTGGAGGGATGGAGAGCGTTCGCAGTAGAAGAGAACGACGGGAACTCCAGGCCCAAACCAGTAATGAATAGATGATTTTGTTCAGCCCTATCCATGGGGTGCCCGACGGCAGCCAATTGATCACAAATACCTTTAAATTCATGGCCGTAGACCGCAACGGATTTTTCACCTTTGACCACATGACGGAGCATATCCGTAGGTGATGAATATGCTCAACAGACGTATTGCCGTAAGCAGCCTCAAGGGCGAGCCAGATCTCGCGAGCACTGGTCAGACCAACAATAATGGCGATGGATTCCTCCGTTAAGGAGGAGTGAATGATAACGACAGTCTGATTATCGTCGTTAATCCACGTTTCATAGTCGGGATTGGGTGCAGATTTGCTATCAGCAGTGACGGTGGGGGAGGGGCAGCGCCTGTGCCATCGATATGTGGGAGAATTTTATGGAGGGTGAGGAGAGGGATGATCTGATTTCGCCAAAGAAGGTTTTAACCGGTCTCAAGTTTGATCTGGAGTGCGTGGAAGATAGCACCAAGATGATTGAGGTTGTTTGAGGAGGAAGCCATGGGAGAAAGATGGAGAAAGGGGGAGACGATAGCAGGAAGGAGGAAGGGGATCGGATGAGGGAAAAGGAAAGGGTGGGAGGGAGAGGAAAAGAAGACTATGATACCATATGTGAATTCAATGGAATTGATTGAATGAAAGGAAATACAACGATACAGCCTAACATAGGCAAATAAAATACAATAAGCTACCAAAAGAACTAGGAATTTACAAAAGAGACCTAGAGAATAAAAGGTTAGCTAACTAGTCTTAACAGCACCAAAACCACATGTAAAGACCTTATCTATCAAGTCTGGATTTACCATTTTTAACGGGAATTTTTTATCGCTATACATGACGTCTAAACCTTTTAAGCGATAAGTGGTCCATTTCTCAGTTTTATTAGAAACAACAAGCTTGTTTTTTACATGAGATTTTTCAGACTGAGACTGTGATGGTTTTGAACTAGAACCTTGTTCAAAAGTTTTAGCTTTAGAGTCAAAGCCAATACCACCATTCTTTGGTTTCTTTCCACCAACTGATTTTTCTCGAGCAGTCTTTTTCTGCTCATATGCACTAATTTTTGTAAGTTCAGATTTAATTTCCCCGAATTTGTATTTAGAAATAAGCTCTTCCTGAGTGTTGTTGGAAACAGTTTTGACCAACTCAGGTTCGTTATCAGAAATTAAATCATCAATTTTGTCAAAATCCGACACATTGTAAAACAGATCATCAACTTCGAGATCAAGAGCAGATTTTTCTTTTGATTTCTTATCAGTGGTGTTTGAATGTGATGGAACAAATACTTCCTTCTTGTAAGAAGTATAATCACATTTTTTTTATTGGAACACAAGATGGACTGTTTGTTATGACCACTGGGGCAGAAACTTGGCTAAGATTTTCCGACACATTTTCCTTTTCATGATTATAAAGAAAATTTGTGAATGACAACGGAATTTTAAAAGTATCAATCTTTTTAGTCAATTCAAAATTTTCAATCTCTAAATCAGAAACAATCTTTTGGTGATTAGCCAATTCCTTTTGAGCCGACACAAGCATTTCTGATTGCTTAGTAAAATCATACTTTTAAATACGCAATTGCTCGTGTACAGACATCAATTCCTTAGTGGTTTCCTCCCAACGAGTCTTATAAATCTCCATGTCTGCTTTGGTAACAGACACTTGGTCAAACAGTTTGGACTTCTCATCTAAAAGATCACTCTTAGATTTAGCAAATTGAGCACAAGTATCACATTGAGAAGAAGAATTTACTACCTTCAAAGTATCGGCCATTAAGGCTACAACAGAGTCTTTGAGATTTTTTCTTCTTAAAGCTCCATTCTCTGATTTGAGATTGTTGTTTTCATCAGATAGTTTCCTCAATTCTTCTTGCAAAGCAATTACCTTGTCAGTTGCATCCATAGAATTCTTGTGTGCTTTTTTATATTTCTGTTGTAAAGGATAGCTTCGTTGAAACAACGCTTCAAAGTCATTGGTTGCATCTTGAGCCTCAGCTTTAGCAGCTTCGCAGTCTTTGATCAAATCCTCCTTTTCTTTCATCAGCACTTCTACCTCCTTCTTCAACAACAAAATTTCATCAGAATCATCATGCTCAGGTATGGTATTTTCCATGAAAGCAAAAAAAATTAGGCAACGTTTGAACATCTTCAACTGATTCTGTGATGTCATTTGCTTCATCTCCTTCAAGAGTAGATTCAGTCATAGTATCTTCATCCTGCACATGTTTGACAATCAATGCAAAAGAATCAGTGAATTGATTACCCCAATTGTAAGTCTTGTCTTCTTGAGATACAAGAGCTATAGTATGATCAGATTTAGGGTTAGAGTTAAAAGTACTCCCTGAACTCGATGTGTTATATTTAGCATTACTGTTTGCAGATTCAGTTGCCTTTGGAGTGTATATATGATAATCTTGCTTCTTGGGTTGAGAACATTCCCTCGCAAAATGGCCAAAGTTTGAGCAGTTATAGCACCTAACTTTCGATTTATCAAAGCCAATGCGAGCACCAGAATTTAGATCTTTTCGTCTGGTTTTCTTGAGAAATCTCTTCACCCTGCGAGCTAACATGGCAAACTTTTACTATCCATAAGCTCCAAATCATTCGGGTCAACTTGATCATCATCTTCTTCAGTCAGTTCAGCGTTACTAACTTTTCCCGTAATGACCCCATAATATGATGAAATCAAAACAAATACAAATGCCATATAGTCTTCTGTTCTTGTAACAGAAAGAGCCAATTTACTAGCATTAACAGTGTTGCTTGCTGGTATTGAAACATTGCAACCATGTTCTCATAACTTTCAGAATTTGATACATTTGCAGAATAAGAGACACCACCAGCTACAAAAGCAGTTGTTGGTGCAGTATTTGCATGTTTCCCAGATTTTCCTAATATTGTTGCAGCATTTGAACCATAATATACATCAGGATTTTGAACCTCAGCAGGAGTAGTGTTTACATTTTTCATCTCTAAATCTCGAGCTTGCAATTTTCCCAACAACTTCAAGAAAGTCAATGTTGAATATTCTTTATCATTCTTAAGCATCAAGACATAGGGTTCCCACTTTGGTGGAAGTGCTTCGAGTAATTTTTCTTTTAATTCTTCATCTTCCTTTTTGATATCAACATTATCCATTTCAGACTAAAGATGGCAAAATCTTGAAATCAACTTTGGCACACCCTCACCATCAAAGTGTTTGAAATATCAGAACCTTCTTTTTGCTTTTTTTATATTGATCATTTCCTTCGCATCGCTCTTTCAAGGTTGTCCATAAAACATGAAATGTTTGCATGTTTTAAATTGATGTAGCAGTTCCTTTGGCAAAGCTTGAGGAAGAACTCCGTAAGCTTTTTGTTCACGTGTGTAATCAGCTTTTTGAGTCATATTCAAATTCCTTTGCATGATAGGTACATTATTATTGTTAACCGGATTGACATACGGAGCATCCATTGCAATCCAAAGATCACAATCCGTAGTACCAACATATGCTTCAAATCGGTTTTTCCAGTTATGATAGTCTTCAAGCTTGAAAAGCTTAGGAACCTTTTGGCTTGTTCTGATTTCATTATCATAATTCAACAGTGTTTGCATTTGCGAATGAATCGCCGTAAAAGCTTGTAATTCCGACATTTTGAAAAAAATTGAACTTCTAGTTATCCGAACTGAACACGAACTGAACTTATCTTGTCCGAACTTATGCCAAACCATAGACGAACTGTCACACCCCCAAAAATACCACGTGCG
The DNA here is from genome assembly GCA_039602395.1 of Deinandra increscens subsp. villosa. Taxonomy (NCBI): domain Eukaryota; kingdom Viridiplantae; phylum Streptophyta; class Magnoliopsida; order Asterales; family Asteraceae; genus Deinandra; species Deinandra increscens. Next base: position 106,030,316 of record JBCNJP010000027.1, read on the forward strand.
ACAACGCGCCGCAGGGAGCGTGACAAACCAGGATCGAACACATTATCCATACGAACATCTATATGCAATGTAATTTAAACCAAAGTAAATGCGTTTTGAAATGCGGAAGCGTAATCGACAAAAGTTGTAATAAATGTTCGAGCGCCAAAACATGTGCAACCCAAAAGATGATTAGTTTTGAAAAGTATTAAAGTCTAATATGCATGCATGATAATCATAGTCCATAAGTGGTGCATCCTAGCTCGTGGCAGCAATCCAGTTTAGCGACCTGAGAAATAACATGCTAAATTATCAACACAAAGGTTGGTGAGTTCACAGGTTTAACAGTTCAGTAACATTTCAAGTTCAGTTTAAATTGAACGTTCAATAACGTCAAGTTGTAAGAGCATAATCACTAATATATATCAAATAGCTAGCTAGGCTATATACATGAAACTTCGCATGTTGATGGTCACCGAAGCTAACAGTTGTTTATAGTTTGCCTTGTAATGTTTAGGACGAATATAACACCCATTCGATATCCAATCGTGCCAGAGCAACTGACCCGAGTAGGGTTTGTCAGACCCAATAGTACTACAATATATTTCCCGCTATCGTCATTAATACTAACGGTACCATAAGAAGGACTTTGTTGTATCAGTGTGCTACAAGTACTTCATGTGATATACAAAAGTCTAATTATCTCAGTTGTGTAAGTCATGCATGTTAATCTCCCCCAACAGGATTAAAACAGTAAAATGGGGCTGTGAAACTCACCTTAGGTTGCTCAGCAAAGTTTCCAGATAAACAGTTAATTCAAGTAGCAAGAACGAGTCTTGTGCAAGCAATCAATCACCTAACGAGCATAAACGTATAAGTGTGTGTTCTATAAACTATCAAGTCTAACATAAACGATAAAAACAAACGATCGTGAAGTTCGGAATAAGTCAAGGATGGCACGTGTGCCAAATCCGAGCGATTATCGAAGTAATGCGAGAAATACAATATATAACTTTAATATATATATTCTAAGTTTGAGGATATCAAAAATAAATACATATATAATATATATATTTAACTAAATGTTCAAGTGACGTTAATAACAAAGTTTCAACAAGTTATAAATATATATATATACATAAACATGTTAAAGCCAATGATTTGAATATTTATTTTGAAAAGAAATAACAATTTATGGTGAATCATAATCCAAAACCGAGTATTTCGTGTTTCTAGTCAAAACGACGCTTTTTAATAGTTTCCTAAAACATTCTATGGTTTACACAAAAGATCACTTCTTTTCAAGCCAACGTCATGTATATATATATATATTTATAATAATCTACACAATTTATATATATATATATATATATATATATCAATTTAGGTAAACCCAAAGTTTTATATCAATATATATATATATATAGATAGATTTTAAACTATATTTTTAATTTAAAATGACAAGTTAATCATGATTTACGAGGTGTAAATGTCTCAAATATAATTTTTACGGGTTTAAGATATGACAAGGAGAAGTTTTGGTACAAAATATAGTGGTCCATGTTCAAAAAGGTGCAAAATATAAAAAAAAAACAGAAAGTATAGAGGTCCTCGGGTTCGAACTCGCGACCTCAAAGTCTCGTCACAGTGCACAGACCACCCGGCCAGTGCTTGGTTTGTGTCTGGTACCCGCTGGAATTGCTTTTGTCTAGTAGCGCAGACCAGAATCAGGGTTAAAGAAAATCGAGAAACAAAAAGGATGGCGCCAGGACTCGAACCCGCGCCCCTCGTGTACAAGTCCAGAACCTAAACCGTCCATGCCAGATTGGCGTCTGTTAATAAACCCGATCCCCAAACCTTATAACCCGAACCCGCTACAAGTCATCTTCTTCACCCACAACCCTAATGTCACCGGAGATATTTTCCGGCGACCAAAAAATCGCGAAACTGAAATTAAACACAGAAAAATGTGCGAAAACCAATGGGGAACATTTACCTCAAAGTGAAAATGCGAGAAGACGAGTTTTAGTCACCGAAACCGAGCTTGAAAGTTCCGACGATCACTCCGTGGGTTGCTCCGATTCGAAAATTGAAAGCTCCTGTTCGATCAGCGTCGAGAGGCGATTCCAGTGGATGCAAAATGGGAGCAGATGGTGCAGTGATTGGCCAGAATTTTGTAAATTTCGGTGGCGTTTTGGTGGGTTTTCTTAGCGACGACAGAGAGAGAACGAGAGGGTCCGTGAGGGCTTTGTGGGTGCATCTCAAAGATTTGCCATGATATTTAGGTTGCTTGGAATGTCTCAATAAAAATGGTAGAAACCTTGATTGCCGGATTTAATGACCAGAATGATGGTGGTCGTGAGAAACAGTCCCGGTCTTGATTAGTGCCGTAAATGGCATTAAATCTACTTAGGTAGATTGGCAAATCCAGTCCCTCCATATATTACATGATGTCATGAGGTTTAGGATGATTACAAAAATGGTCTCCCTAATTTTTATAAAATAAGTGAGGTTTCAAGAATGGCAGAAAAGGCCCTCCAAGTTATAACAAGATTAACAATGCTAACGGACATAACGGAACGTTAACGAGGTTAACGGAAGGTGTTTTTAATGACGAATATACGATGAACGCCAAAATATATTAATCTTATAACGTCTATAAGAAATATAAATCTCTTTTTACTAAAATAAATCATGGGATATAACTCCACAATCATCTATTTAAAATCACATAAAATCATAACTTTTATATTTAAATCACATAACTCTATGATTAATAACTTGTAATTACTTATCCTAAACTCACATAAAATCATAGGTTTTAAATCTATAACCTATAGATTTAAAGTACATAAATTTATAAATAATGACTTGTAATTAAAATCCTTTAGCTACACAAAATTATAAATATCATTAAATCCTATATATTTTAATTCCACATAAAATCATAGAATTTCAAACGTTTAATCATCTGTGCATGCTCGTAATGATTGATCACACAAAACCCTAATTTGCTAAAGTCAACAAGTCAACACATAAATGTTCACACAAAATTTAATACAGTTTACGTTCAGTTAATGCCAGAAAATGACCCGAAAAGTCGGATTGTCACAGTGCACCACTTATGGACTATGATTATCATGCACGCATATTAGAATTTAATACTTTTCAAAACTAATCATCTTTTGGGTTGCGCATGTTTTGGCGGTCGAACATTTATTACAACTTTTGTCGATTATGCTTCCGCATTTCAAAACGCATTTACTTTGGTTTAAATTACATTGCATATAGAATGTTCATATGGCTAATATGTTCGATCCTGGCTTGTCACGCTCCCTGCGGCGCGTTGTCGTGCGTGGGATTTTTGGGGGTGTGACATATTGGTATCAGAGCCATTGGTTATAGTGAACTAGGTTTGCATTAGTAGGCCGACTATAGCCTTAGTTACACCTTAGTCATACACTCGAACACACACACTAGTATTTGACTATTTGAATATGTGTTACTTGTACTTGTATATGTATATATATGGTATATATGCAGACATGGCTGGATGGATATCCGCTTCCCTATCATCCATCATCATCATCCCCATCCGTCACCAGTAGGCGGGTTACTTCGGGTCCTACTACCCCGACTCATGGAAATCTGAGGATAACTTCCGAGGGCCACGTATATGGAGAACCAGTTGTCGTTCGTGGAAGAGATAATGGCAACTGGAACTGGTATGAGTCACTTGTGGCTAGTTGGGTTTGTAAGAACTTTATAGGGTTGGTGGTAACTCAAACATGGCATCCTTTGCTTTTGTGCTAAATTATATATCTTTCACTTTGCTAGTATCTTGTACTTGGACAATTACCTTGATGTTTGTATTAATCACTCAAGTGCTTGATGTTTTGTATGTCATGTTTAATGTCTTAACTTGTGTTGATTATTGATATTGGAGAAATTGCCCTTGTACATTTGAATTGCAGTGTGAATGTCTGAATCCAAGTTCTGGGTCATTTCATGATAAATTGCTTGGCAAATGTTAATAATTGATTGTGTCTTTGTAATAACAACCCTTAATGATTCAATAATGATAATTGACATTTCCGGAGCGTACTTAGTGATTTCTGGACTTTCTTGGCGACTTGGGATTAACCCTTGGCGACTTGGGCTTTGCCCTTGGCGATCTCACCAGGCTAGCGACCTCACCAAGGTATTCTTGGCGATCTGGGCTTGGCGACCTCGCCAACCCTTGGCGACCTCACCAAGGTTGGCGACCTCACCAAGCCTTGGCGAGGTCACCAACCTGTCTTGGCGACTTCACACTTGTTCTTGGCGACTTGAGAATTGTTCTTGGCGATCTCGTCAGTCTGATGTCACAAATCTCACTAACTTCAATAATATTCTCTTGATTTCAGTGCAATCATGACCTGTGCTCTCTCTAGTATAAATAGCCACACTAAAATAACCCTAAACAACCTTCTGGACGGCTGTTTGAAGTTAGAGAGCACTTGTGTGTGAAAAACCCTCGTGTTCTTGAGTTTCAGAGGCGAAATCTAAGGATTTCAACAAGCAAACACTATGATTTGATAATGGATTCATGATTTCCGCACTTAAATTTGTATATTGGATGAGAAAAGGCTCAAATAAGGTCCTGAAAAATGGTATCAGAGCCATTGTTCTTCATGTTTTTGAGTTTTCTCAAAAACTTGAAGAATCACTCATTCAAGTCATCAAATCTAGGTGTTTGTATGATTCCTTGAACCATTGTGAATGAAATTTCACAAGGAGTCTGTTGGAATGCTTAGATTTCATCAATAATCACAATAAATGGGTCAATTTTAGAGATTTCCAGATTTATGCGAACACAGAGCATATGTGCTGTGCATTTCTTTTGAAAAATAAAGTCCATCTTCCAATGATTTTGAGTCAAAATTGAACATGCATACATGTTAGACTCATGATTTAGGGATGATAGCAACTTGGATCACTCAAAAACATCAAGTATTGAAGATTTTAGAGCAAAAATTGTGTTCTTGGAAGTTTTTCATAAGGATCACTATTTGATCCGATTTCACATAGATTAAGTGGTTTTTGGAGCTTGTTGTAGTTAACAAATATGTTCCTAAGCAAATTCCTAAACTATTGGTGCAATAAAAACTTGATTGTATGAAATTTGATTTTGACCTAGTGATTATGCTCAAGAACATGGCTGGAAAATTTTCTAAGTCTTGAAAATTTGAAATTTCAAATTTGACTTTATTGCTTGATTGATTCAAACTAAATAAGCTTCAAGATGTTTGTTTTGTAGGTTTTGAGCAATTAACCTCAATCTTAGCATCCGTTGAAGCAATTTCTGAGATCTCGACCCGTTTGACCCATTAAGCTCTTTTGTGAAGAAACACAACTTGTTTCACCATGTCTGACTTTAACTCTGGAAATCAAATGTTCCAAGCGAATAACATGCCTCCAAAACAACTACGGGGGTTGCAACATGGATCGGAAGTCAACCACCGGAGGAGCTTAATTCTTGGGAATTGATTGGTTTCGTGGCAATGCAAGAAGCGGTCAACCGTGTCTACTTCACCTGCTCAAGCGGAATACATTGCAGCTGCCTCCTACTGTTCTCAAGTCCTCTGGATCCAGAATCAGCTTCTGGACTACGGTTTGAATTTCATGTCCACCCCTATTAACATTGATAATACTGCTGCCATGTTCATTGTTAAGAACCATGTTCAGCACTCTAAGACCAAACACATAGAGATTAGGCATCACTTTATTAGGGACTGTCATGAGAAAAAACTGATTACCTTAGTTCATGTTTCCTCTGAGAATCATCTTGCAGATATCTTCACCAAGGGATTTGATGTTTCTAGGTTTAACTTCCTAGTACAATCAGTAGGAATGATTAACTTTGAGTAAGCTCATCTTTAGGTTCCTTTTAGAAAAATGCTTTAGTCTTAGGTTGTGTAGGTTTTAGAGGTATTGTCTCTGTTTGCTCCATGACCCGCAATAATCTGATCTTGAAAACCCAAACCGATTTTACCTTATTTTCTATTTTTTCAGATCCCAACATGAAAAACCAAAAATATTTTGTCTTTGAAAAATTTGTCTGAAAACACAAAAAGATTTTAACTTTAGTTTCTTTGAGTCTTCTTAAGTTTCTGGTCATTTTTTCTTGACCATCAATAAAACATTTCATTAAGTGTTAATCAAATCTTCAGAAAATACCAAAAATATTTTATCATATTTTATTTTATTTTAATTTTATGTCTTTGTGTCAGTCGGTCTGGCCTAAACCGACTTACGGTTGAAAAATTGGAGAAAATCACAAAAATTTGGAAAAATAAATAAAAATCACTAAAAATAGAATCGGGTCATTTAAAGCAACTTCTGTGAAGACAGTTGTTGAATACCTAAAGAAAAGGGCAAAATCTTGAATTTTTAGTGATGCTGCAATAAATGATTGAAAAATTTGAGAAAAATACAAAAATTTGCAAAAATAAATAAAAATCATGTAAATTAGAATCGAGTAATTCCCAACAACTTTTGTAAAGGCACTTGATGGGTACTTGAGTCTAAGAACAAGATCTTTGCAAATTTGCTATGCTGAAAATAATCTTTGAAAAAGAAAACCAGAAAATTTTGGTTTTGGTTGGGCAAACTATGTGGAACATGATATAATTCTGGTCTTGTGATCTGACCATAGGATATGATCCAATCGATCAGTAATTCTATCATTCGATGTGTCGGTAGGCTCAGCAAAATAAGAATTAGGCAAATCCTGTGATTAAACTCTTAAAACCATGAGATTGTGGACTTTAAGTCAAAACAGTTTGCAAAAATCCTTTAAATTTGCTTAAGTCTGTGCTAAGTGAGTTAACCAACACAATCGAGTATTTCTTTTGCGGAAAGTGCTGATTTCAAACAATACAATAAGTGTGAAACATCACACATTCATCAAATCAGTGTGAATCATCACACAATCATCAATAAGTGAGAAATATCTCACATCCATCCATTGACCGTGACACATCTGCTGAGGAAACTCTGACCTTGTGTTCACGCGTCCCGATATTATCATTGAAAACATACCGTGACACATCTGCTGAGGAAACTCTGACCTTGTGTTCATGCGAACCAAAAATACACATTCATCTTGAAATCAGTACTTCCCTCTAAAGAAATAGGGGGAAGAAATTCCATATGTGTGTTGTGCATGACTGAAGTACTAAATAGACAAAGCTAGGATAACTGTTTGACTTTGTGGAATAAGAAGTCAATACAATTGTCATTAAATCAAACTAAAACATGATAAATGACATCACAGTGATTTTGCTGAAAATTGCCTTGCTTGAGCTTAAGTGGAAAACAATACCGACAATCTGACTTAGGTTACTGAATCTGTGAGGTGATTTGACTTGTAAGTGTCTGTGATCACGTAAATGACCGGTTTGATTCCTAACATAGTCCAACCTTTACTAAGCAAAAATATGCAAAATCAAGCATATAACTGGAAATTGCCAGAAAATAAGGCTTTAACGGTGCAAATGAAAACATTACGCTTTAATATAACCAAATCTGTCATAAAACGTGAATTTGGGTGCTTTGTGCTTAAAACCATCAAGTTTGGGAGAAATTTGTCAAATTGGAGGTCCATTTGCAATTTTATGTAAAATCAACCGTTTTGGTAAGTTTGGACTGGCCTGACTCAAGTTAAGTTGATTCAATAAGGTTTTTGGTCAAGTATGTGAATTTTAAATTTTTCTGAGTCAAATTGGTGTTCTTTAACATTTTATGGGCTTAGAAATTTCAAAATTCCAAAATTGCCCTTAATGAGTTCATTGAACAAATTTGCAAATCACTAAGTTCAAAATTGAATACTTTAGTGTTTTTGCTTCTGTTACGCCCACTCCCAGTCTTGGCTTCAGGAGGGGTCACGTGTCGGATTTACTCATGAACACATGGTACAACAGAGATAACTAAGCAGCGGAAATTAAAAACTTTTCATTTATATATATAACAAGTTACAACAGTAAGGAAGATAACAACATAATCTATAACTAGATCTTATCTATAGCTATGCCAGTCTACTACCGAGTCTTTCCTGATAGCTTGCCCATTTAATATGTCCTTGCTAGAGCCCTTCCCTTTGCTACTTTAAACATCACCAATACCTGACATACATGCTTTTAAAGGTCAGCTTACGCTGGTGAGTTCTAAGTATTTAAAACTTTTACCTTTCCTTGAAAGGTTACCTTATTCATTTGGGCCTAACGACCCTTTCTTTATAAACGTTTTAACAGGCATAAAACATAACAGGATTATACCAAAACATTTAAACATTCAGTATTAAAAATCATTTAATACTCTAAAACATACCTCAAACATTTGGGCCTAACGACCCATTCTTTATAAACATTTAACAGGTATAAAGCATAACAGGATTATACCAAAACGTTTAACTCATCAGTATTAAAAATCATTTAATACTCTAACATACCTTGGGCCTCCGGAACCCATCCTCTTTGCAAATAATCATTACGTATAATAAAGTCATACGAAACATTATAAGCAAAACCTCTTTTTACTAAGCATTGTCTATCTCTGGGACTACTTTAGTCCCTTTCGGTTGGCCGTCGCCTCCCGACCTCTTGAGTAACCGTCGTTACTCCAGTGGCTTCATTTCCACTGCTTGGATTGTATAACCCCCCTCTTACCAGACAATCTGTGCTTAGATTAAAACCTTTTTAAAATAACCCCAAGGGTCATTTCCTTTATCCTCAAAAACTCATTTTCCTCTTTTGAAACTTTTCTTTGAAAGTTTAACTTCTTTATTACCCGTTCATTATAACCTTCCCGAAAAGAGTAATAACAGGTAATAATAACTTTAAAACAGTTATAAGTATTATAACTTTTTCACATATGTGTATCAACACAAAACAAGTAAAGGCATCTCAAATACTTTTCAAGTAAACAGTTGAATATGTATAATTGCATGTATATCATCCCGAAAACATTAAAACATTTAAAACATTTAAAAGTGGGCTCATAGAACTCACCTTATCTCTTTACTCGTTAAACTGGGACAGAACCTCCGACAGAATCCTTCGGTTAACCTAATTCGCGTATCGTATGGCATTAACGCAAGGTTTAACATTATAAACATATCCTATGTTTATTTATCTCTTACATTATCTTAATAATATCTAATTATTAAGGTTTACTTCTATTAAGGTCAAAATGACCAAAATGCCCTTATAGGCAAAATATCTCTTTTTAATTGATAATATGAAGACGTGCATTCCTATAAGCAAACGCTCACTCCGGGATCGCCCAGGGAGGTATGCCATTTCCCAGTTGGGATTTATTCGACACCCTCGCTATGCCAGAAACCCCAGTGTACAGGCGCCTACCCTTCCGGTCCGCACGAACTTCTAATATCCGATTAACTTGGTATTTTCAATACTTTATCATTTACCCATTTTAACTTCATATATACTTATTATATATATATGCATGTTACCATACCAAAATTCAAGTCCCCATACCCTCCAGATTATTTTATATTAATTAATCTTATTTAGAAACCCTAATTTCATGAATTTCTCGTTTTATTATCACAACTCATTTTTATTCAAAACCAACTTAGGGTATTATCCATTATAACATTTTATAATATCCTTTAAAAGATCGAAGCTTATTTCAACATCGTTTTGTCAATTTGGGCAGAACAACGTTATGAAAACCCTAATTTTGACCCGTTAACAAAACCTTTACCAAACCTTTTCCAATTGTGAAATAAACTTAGGACTTTCTTAAAACACATTAAATTAGGATTACCTACAAAAATTCAGACCCTAATTCCCAACCGATCACCCGATTTTAGCAAAACAAGCTCAAGAACCCTAATTTTAGATCATTTCTAGAAACCATACTTAGACATAATATTATCAAAAACTGAAAGAGGTTATTGTTAAGCATATCAAATAAGGGATGACTGCATAAATTTGGCTCCGGAAGCCTCACCGTTTGTGCGTATTGCTCCGACGAAGTTTCTGGTTCGGAAATGGGGTTTTCGGGTTAAGATTCAGTGAATTGGCGAGTTGTACAGATGATTTCGAGCTCCTATTTATAGCTAAAGGTGCGCCTTGATGATCTAACACGTCCCATGGTGACTCAGCTTCAAAATGGACGCGTATGGTGCTCAAACTTGGCCTCCAAGTTGACGAACGTGGCTTAAAAACGAATCTGTCAAGTTTCTACTGCAGCTGTGGCCCTCGCATATCGCGCAGGGCTTAGAGTAATGGCTTGCGATACGCGAGCCAGTGAAGTTCCGGCCAGAATTTGGTTTTTGGCATATATGGCCCTTCTACTTAGGTTTAATGCATTCTAGCCCCCTATACTTCTAACCTTTTATCATTTTATGTACCAAAACATTATGGGACATATTTATAACATATTCTAAGGTTTCTAAGGCTCGGGATTCGTACGATAACATATATATACATATATATATATTTTCTTTAGTATTTGCTAAATTACGTTTTAGCCCCTCAAACTTTACAATACTTATCATTTCATCTTATAAATCATATTAGGATATATTTTTACCATATTCTAAGCCTCGGGATAATAATTATAGATACGTATAATATCCGTATACGTTTATAACTTTGCAATAATTACACTTTTAGTCCTTTTACTTTCCCGTTAACTATTAACACAAGTATTCATACATATATATCCATCAAATGATTCATGTAACATCATGTTATTCATATAAACACATATTCATTCCATATCATTAATTCTTGACGTTTTAGGCGTTCAGTTATGCACATTTCATCACGTTAGCCATTAAACACATATTTCTAACACATGCAACTTATCTAAAGCATAGCCTTACCATATTTATCTATTAAGCTCACGTATTTATAATATAAACACGTATTTACTATGTATATCATGTATCTGTGAAATTTGGGGTGTTACAACTCTACCCCCCTTAAATAGGGTTTCGTCCTCGAAACCTGCTCAAACTGTGATTTAACTCACAATGAGATCAGTACCTTTTCACCTTTCTTTCCCGGATCAATCCGAAAACCTTTCTATGCATTTAATGCATCCATATCATATGAACCACTTGGTTCCTAGGCTACGATTTTAACATCGTAACAAACTTTCTATGACCATCTATCATTTAACTCTATTACCTATAAGGTAATACTTTAACTATTCTATTCACAAAATCATGTTCACAATTAGAATGTGAACCGCATTTCTATAACTGATGCTAGCACTTTTTTAGGAACGAATTCCTAACGAACAGTATAGCTAATGATTTGGAAGAATACGTTTCTCAAAATAAAGGAATTCTTCATTTTATCAATCACATACTATTTAGGTGGTATCATGACTCTTTAGCTATATAGGGTAGCCTGATTATGAATACTACTTGTTTGTTTTCCACAGTGGCCCGTAATATCTATCTGCACGAGACTAATTCTAGTGCCACTTCTGGTTGTACCTTAGGTGTATATATATAGGATGTACCAGCGGCGTATCCACCACACCCTTGATATAACTAGAGGCGTACTATCACTAGTTTGGTGCAGGATGATATTACTATTCTAACCACAACAAAATCAGTATAATTCTTGACTATCTATTACTTACTTAAATAACTAATTTGGAAATCTGCGTACAACCTCGTTTGCTGTTTGCATCTCTTGAGTGTAAACATTACTGCTGCAAATTCATTTTCCACTGGGCCTAATCGGTAATGATTGTACCGATGCCTGGGTTAATCCGTTCATTGCTTTCTCCTATGCTTGCTACTGATTAGTTTTCCAAAAAGGACTTGATATCTTCTTAGTCAACCTAATGGCGTTACAATCTTTGGGAAGTTTTGGCGGCTTCAGACGTATTAATAGCCTCTTTCTTTTTCTGATCTTTAGTACTTTCTTCTAATATCTCATGCACACTTCACCATCGTTGAGAACCTTCGAACGTCATTTGTCAGCATGCTTAGTTACGAGATTTCTGGGATTTAAGGAGCGTTCGTCATTCCAATCAACACTACTAATCACTTGAAATGATTATTTTGCTTCCAAAAAGCCATTCGCTTTTATAGGCTCACTTTTTAATCCTTTAGCTGACGCTGATCTGATCTTAGATCATCTTTGGGGAATCGTTTTGCTCCCTGTAGCTCGTTGGATGATTATGCTGATTCTTGACAAAGGATATCCGTTTTTCATCGACAACTTCTTTATCGTCTTGCAGTCTATGCATATCCTTGGCTTCCGTCTTTCTTCTTGAAATTGCTAGGGCATCCTAAGGCGATATAATTAATCTAAGGAAATCTTCTGGCTTCTGTTGGAGATAACTGGTATGGTGTTTCTACTTCTGGCGTTGTTACTTCTAGTGTTGCTCCTGACGTTGCTCTTGGTGTTGCTGCTTCTGGCGTTGCTTCTGATGTTACTCCTACCGTTGCTTTTGGCGTTGAGTTGATTATGGAGCCCCATTTCTTGATCTGACGAGTTGCTCATTGGATTCACTGGTACGTTATTCGGCTTCTTAGTTTTGCCTCTGAGTCAATGGCATACATCAAGTATGACTTACCTCTTGACTCGTGTACTTCCATGTTTTGTAATCTTTAGCGCGAAGCCACCACGATCCTTGCATATGAAATTAAGTCTTCCTCCGGTTACAGATAAGTTACGCGTAGCATCTCGCGAGTCAATTCATTCAACGTCTAAATTATCTTTATCGTTACCCTTAACTGGGTATTGATCTTAAGAAGAACATTTGTCAAATGCTGATCATCTACTCGCATCGGTGTAATACACTGCGTGACAATTGCTAATATCGAATTCTGACTTCTAAGTTTGCCATTATTGCTAGTTTCGAATCGTCAGGCTCATCTGCGTATCAACATTCGTCTTGAGGTCGTCTATCTTGATGGTTTTGCATTCGTCCTAAGGAAGACATAATCCTAAGCTGCCTAAGGTAGCTTGACTACGGGATCCCCTGACAATGCTTTTCCTCTCCTTATGTTGGAATTCTTCCTCGTATAGCTCATCCAATCACCGTGTGCTTTCATCCTGCCATTTGAAGAAACAATATCCGAAAGTTATTCTTGGCCTACTCTGGACCTTCATACTCCTAAACTTTGTGGATTCTTGATCCAGCTTGTGGTAACCTTCGTCATCTTTCTTTGAACTATCCTTAACTTCAAGTAGCTAGCTTATGTTTCGAGCCTTCCAGCCTATCACTTATAGTGACGGTCTTCTGAAGGTAGCAACGTAGCTTGGAACATTGTTTCCACTATTCTCGCCATAGCAATTCTCATTTCTCCTTTACCGTGACAGTGCTTATCATGTCTATAGTTTCCTTGCTTAAGGTGACATTCTAGGCTTGTCTACACCTCTTTTCATCTTCAACGGTTCCTGAGTTCTTCCATGTAATTCCTATGATGACATTTCTTGCACATCTGGCATATCGGCGTTCTTTGTTCAGAAGCTCCCTTAGCCTTCTTGTGGAATCTGTCGTCATTGTCTTCAAGACCTTCTTCACCCTCGTACTGTTTTCGTTTGTCTTTCACCGAGAATCTATTTCTACCAAAAGCTTCCTTGGGACCAGCTCTACTAGCGGTCGCTTTATTGGACATTCTTCTCGTCAAAGCTTCCGAAAATTGATTAACAATTGATAGCAACGTAACCTTCAATGCTTCTGCCATTATTTCTAACATAACGGCTTTCATTTCTTTGTTGAAGGTACTCGTCTTTACTGACATCAGATTTCGTAGCGGATGTCCTATTCGTATTCCTATCATGACTATCATTTTTAATCTTCTGATCTTACGATCGAAATAGTCTGACACTTTAGAACTCATGTGACGTGAAGTCTCCAAACTTTGAATTCATGATAATTATATACGTGCACTTATATAATTATGATGCCTTCAAAACCCAGTTATTCTCATCACAGTTATCCCTGGTGTCCGTTCTTTTCCTTTCATCCTTTACCGGAAATTATAAAAACCGGTCCTTTAAAACTACCTTTCTCTAGGCATTCCTTACAATTTATTGACCACGTATCTCACTGTCAATTAACCTACCCCGCACTAGGCCACACAACAGTTAGAACCTATGATATGTTTATTTGGGTAAAATACCAAATTGCAGTAGCTAATTAAAATCGGGTATTCCCCGTACTTGCATATCCTAAGTTCTACCTCCTATGTTCCTCGTGCAACTCTTTTCCTATGGGCATGACTATCATGACTGGCATTTACATTCCCTATCTTACCTTACTTTGTTTACCTAGAGTCCTAGTTTAAGTCTAGATACCGTGCTAGTATCTAAATCTCTTAAACCAAGGCTTTGATACCAACTTGTTACGTCCACTCCCAGTCTTGGCTCCAGGAGGGGTCACGTGTCGGATTTACTCATGAACACATGGTACAACAGAGATAACTAAGCAGCGGAAATTAAAAACTTTTCATTTATATATATAACAAGTTACAACAGTAAGGAAGATAACAACATAATCTATAACTAGATCTTATCTATAGCTATGTCAGTCTACTACCGAGTCTTTCCTGATAGCTTGCCCATCTAATCTGTCCTTGCTAGAGCCCTTCCCTTTGCTACTTTAAACATCACCAATACCTGACATACATGCTTTTAAAGGTCACCATACGCTGGTGAGTTCTAAGTATTTAAAACTTTTACCTTTCCCTTGAAATGTTACCTTAAACATTTGGGCCTAACTACCCTTTCTTTAAAAACATTTTAACAGGCATAAAACATAACAGGATTGTACCAAAACATTTAAACATTCAGTATTAAAAATCATTTAATACTCTAAAACATACCTCAAACATTTGGGCCTAACGACCCCTTCTTTATAAACATTTAACAGGTATAAAGCATAACAGGATTATACCAAAACGTTTAACTCATCAGTATTAATAATCATTTAATACTCTAAAATACCTTGGGCCTCCGGAACCCATCCTCTGTGCAAATAATCATTACGTATAATAAAGTCATACGAAACATTATAAGCAAAACCTCTTTTTACTAAGCATTGTCTATCTCTAGGACTACTTTAGTCCCTTTCGGTTGGCCGTCGCCTCCCGACCTCTTGAGTAACCGTCGTTACTCCAGTGGCTTCATTTCCACTGCTTGGATTGTACAACCCCCCTCTTACCAGACAATCTGTGCTTAGATTAAAACCTTTTTAAAATAACCCCAAGGGTCATTTCCTTTATCCTCAAAAACTCATTTTCCTCTTTTAAAACTTTTCTTTGAAAGTTTAACTTCTTTATTACCCGTTCATTATAACCTTCCCGAAAAGAGTAATAACAGGTAATAATAACTTTAAAACAGTTATAAGTGTCAGGACCGATTCTCACATCAAGAATCCTGATCTTGAGCAAGAACAAAGGATCAGATTCGAAAAAAATCATAAAAAATGAGAATGAAAATGAAGATGAGAAGAATCAAAGGATAATCATAACATAAGAAAGATGATGAACTAGTCGAATGATTTCATTAATCGAATGATTACAATCAAGAAATCATGACAACATTCTCTCATGGAAAATCCATGACTCACTCTCTCTCTCTAGAATGGAAATCTCACACTCTACAAGAAAATCATCATCTCCACACTCAGAGACTCTTTCTTGTAATGGGCACCCTCACTATATATAGTGGTGAGGGTGACTAACAACAGAAAAATAAACATAACTGAAAATTACAAGAAAGGCAAATAACATAAATATTAATTAAATCAATGTTGATTTAATTAAGAAAACGGTCTTCGGTCCAAACTGCAAGCCTCGAGCATCACAACCCGCGTCTCTGAATCAATTCACATGGATTCTTCAGTCGAATGCTTCGGTAAACAGATTTGATGGCGTCAGTCACATAGATTTTAAGTTCCAACAATTCCCTCTTGACTGATGCTTTCAAATCTGTTCAACTGCTGAAGAATCGCTCTATCGTACATCTTCAATGAGAAACTGATAAACCGGAGACAATCTGTCGTAGAGATTCCCCCTCTGAATAAGCTTCTTCTGTTCTCGTTGCTCCAGTTTGAGATCCAAGTGCTCCGCTCACTCGGTTCACACGGTCGGGGTACAATACTGAGAAAATGCTAAACATCAAGGTCATAACCGCAACAAACTGAATCAGATAAACCAATCAATCATCGAACATGCTCCAACTTCAGATAATCGACCCGATATCCAAATCCATAATAATTCCTCTTATGTATCTAAATCTCTACAAAAACATCAAGTCGGAAGCGTAAAAATCAGATGTGGAGAGTCGAACCGTCGCGATCGGTTGCCTAGAGAAACCAGATAAACAATCTTGAAATCGGACAATCTCGCGAAAAACCGGAAGCCGGATGCTGACAGTTGTGAATGATCCATAAATAAATCTTGTGTTCCACGTGACTGGGTTGGATGCGAAAATAAAGATAATTGTCAAATCTGAGAAAAATTAAGATCCTGAGCGAAAAATAATCAAAACCGGAGTCTTTGTAATTTTGGGCGAAGAAACTCGAGCTCAGAATAAAATTCCGTGAAGATTTCTGAGAATTATCGGCGAAAACGGCGTGATCTGAAAACTTCCATCAATTTTCGTCAAGGAACGGCTTCTCGAGAAATTTAACGGATAAATTCCAATATTTAACTGAGATTCTAGTTAATCCGGTTCGCTGACATCCGCGCTGCATCCACTAAAAATAAACCATGAGATATAACGAGAAAGCTAAGTAATTAGCCGGATAATAAAGCTAACCCGTCTGTGATCGATAGCAAACGTTGCGCGACATCAATAAACGAGAATCCCAATTAATCAGAATAAATCCACAGCTAATAAAAAATTTCTGAAATTCCGTCGCGGCGTTATCTCGTTCATCTCGTAAAAGACTGATAAGAAAATAATACCCGCATTTATCGAAAAATGCTGAAAAATTAATTAGAGGAAAAAATTCTCAAAGAAAACCATAATCCTTGTCAAATTAAATTGACCAATGAGAATTCCCCATCAAGAAAGCACAATCCGTGTCAAGTGAAGAGAGCCAATAAGAATTGAGAAGAAAAATTGATCTAACGCTGGATATAAGTTCGATCTGGCGGCTGAGATGTAGAATCCATGTGTTTGGGCTGAGGAACAATGAGGGGCTGCCAATGCAAAGCCACCATCGGTTGTCTTCAAGCTCCTGGGACCCACAGCATTCTCTAGCAACCAATCACTGACCGAGAGAAAAAGAAGGGCAACGGCTCTCTTATCTGACGGGGCCCACGCGCCTTCTACCATCCAATCAGCGATCGACAACCATAAAGGTTGCCTAGGTCAAACCGACAAAGGGGAGAGACAATGACATTCTTTTCCGACCGATCAGGGATTGACACGTACTCGTCTTCTTCAAAAGAACGTGGGCACCGAAACCCTAATACAAGTCATCGGAAAAATCGCAACACCCGCTGGAAAAGCGTATTTTGCTCGTATCTCCGTGAATACTCGACCGTTTTTCACGAATCTTATACCCACAAACTCGTATGATCGTCCTCTACAACCCTATACGAACAGAACTCGCTGAAACGAACTCGAACGAAGACCCAGAAACAAGTCCGCTAACGAAAAACAAGTCAGCTAAGCTCGAACAAGTCCGCTAAAGGGTAGAGAAGTTTGCTAGGACACTCCTGAAGTTCGCTAAGGAACAAGTTCGCTAAGAAGACATCAAGTCCGCTAAGCTTTAAACAAGTCCGCTAAAGCAAACCTCAAGTCAGCTAAGAACCTCAACAAGTCCGCTAAGCACATCTTCATATCTTCAAAACACTTAGAACAAATCTGGAAATGATGAACTGGGAGAAAACCCTTACTTTGATGAACTTGAACTGCCTAGAAATGATAGGAAAACCCGTAATGATGCACGAAATGAGAAGCTAAACCATTCACGAGACTATTGTGGCCACCAACAACCCATAAACAGTAGCTAATCGGATCATAAACAGCCCTTAAATTCTGGAAATCTTCAAGAACACGAAGAACACCATGAAACACACACTAGTGTGTGTTTTTCCAGATCTGCCCAATCGGTTGAGAATCAGACGAAACGAATGCTTCCAATGGATCCGGAATGCCTTTTCCACTGAGAATCATACCTCACTTCATCCGAAAACATGAAGAATCGCCCAGAAAACCAAGAATCAAGCCCAAAATTCTTCAAAAACCCTAAAAACGGGAAAAACTCAACTGTTACGTTTTTTCAGCTCGGATCTTCAATTTTCTCACAGATTTGAACAAGTAGAAAATAAACAATCATCAGATAGACTCCATGAACAATAACCTAACATCTAACAACATCAGATCTGTCCAGAATCCATCAAAAATGAAGAAAAATGAGAAAAAGTCTCAAAAATGAGTTTTCAAATTTTCACCATATTCAAGCTCAAAATCCAGATTCGAGTGACCAGATTCATCGTGAGATGAAATCTGATCGGTTACCTGCTCTGATACCATTTGTCAGAACCGATTCTCAGTACAAGAATCCCGATCTTGAGCAAGAACAAAGGTTTGGATGAGAAAAACTCAAAAAAATGAGATGAAGATGAAGATGAGAAGAATCATTGAATAATCAAACATAAGAAAGATGATGAACAAAGTCGAATGATTTCATTAATCGAATGGTTACAATCAAGAAATCATGACAAACACTCTCTCATGGAAATCCATGACTCACTCTCTCTCTCTAGAATGGAAATCTCACACTCTACAAGAAAATCATCATCTCCACACTCAGAGACTCTTTCTTGTAATGGGCACCCTCACTATATATATAGTGAAGGTGACTAACAACAGAAACATAAATGAACAAAATTACAAGAAAGGCAAACAACATAACTATCAATTAAATCAAAGTTGATTCAATAAATCCGAAGCTTGACTCGCTCGAACCGATCTTCCGTTGACTTTTACGTTGACCGTTGACCCGAACGGTTGACTTTTCCAGAAAACAGTCTTCGGTCCAAACTGCAAGCCTCGAGCATCACAACCCGCGTCTCTGAATCAATTCACATGGATTCTTCAGTCGAATGCTTCGGTAAACAGATTTGATGGCGTCAGTCATATAGATTTTAAGTTCCAACAATTCCCCCTTGACTGATGCTTTCAAATCTGTTCAACTGTTGAAGAATCGCTCTGTCGTACATCTTCAATGAGAAACTGATAAACCGGAGACAATCTGTCGTAGAGATTCCCCCTCTGAATAAGCTTCTTCTGTTCTTGTTGCTCCAGTTCGAGATCCAAGTGCTCCGCTCACTCGGTTCACACGGTCGGGTACAATACAGAGAAAATGCTACATCTCGGAGTCCAAACCGCAACAAACTGAACCAGATAAACCAATCAAACACTGAAAATTCTCCAACTTCTGATAATCAACCCGATATCCAAATCCATAATAATTCCTCTTATTTCTCTAAATCTCTCCAAAAACATCAAGTCAGAAGCGTAAAAATCTGATGCGGAGAGTCGACCGCCGCGATCGGTTGCCTAGAGAAACCGGATAACAATCTTGAAATCCGACAATCTTGTGAAAAACCGAAAGCCGGATGCTGACAGTTGTGAATAATCTGCGCGACTGAGGTTGGATGCAAAAATTAAAGATAATTCTCAAATCTGTGAATTTTTGAGATACCGAGCGAAAATAATCATAACCGGAGTCTTCGTAATTTTGGGCGAAGAAAAATGAGCTCGGAAATAAATTCCGTGAAGATTTCTGAGAAATACTGGCGAAAATGGCTCAGTCTGAAAAATTCCATCAATTTTCATCAAGGAACGTCTTCTCGAGAAATTTAACGGATAAATTCCATAATTAACTGAGATTCCAGTTAATCCGGTTCGCTGACATCCGCGCTGCATCCACTAAAAATAAACCGTGAGATATAACTAGAAAGCTAAGTAATTAACCGGATAATAAAGCTAACCCGTCAGTGATCGATAGCAAACGTTGCGCGCGACGTCAATAAACGAGAACCCCAATAATAATCTGGAATAAATCATTGACCAATAAAAATTTTCTGAAATTCCGTCGCGGCGTTATCTCCATTAGTCTCGAAAAAGACTGATTAGAAAAACCCCACATTTGATGGAAAATGCTAAAAATTAATTAGTGGAATCAAATTTCTCAAGAAGAACCATAATCCGTGTAGGAGGGCAGGAGCCAATCAGATAAGAGATTGCACATGATCCTACGGTGCAGAATGAAACGATCTGATGGTCTAGAAACAAGATCCATGTGAGACATGGCTAAGCCAATAGGAGGGCAACAACAAGAAGCCTTCCAACGGCTCTTTTGTTGCTGTGGTCCCACGCGAAATTCCCTCTGCGCCAATCAGATCCCGCCAGCATGAAATCTTCAACGGATCCTTTTCTCCATAGGGGGCCCACGCGGCTTCCATGTAGCCAATCAATGACCGACAGCAGAAAGAGAGCAACGACTCTTTTGGCAACCGGGACCCACCTGCTTTCTCTTGGAGCCAGTAACAATTCGACAACAATAAAGGGACTGATTGCATTGACCGACAAGGGAGAGAGAATCATTCTCTTTGGTCCAACCAGCGAGTGACACGTCAGCGTCACCTTCCCATCATCGTATACAACCTGCCAAACCCTAAACTGGTCGGAACTAGTCACCGGAAAAAATGAGATACCGTCGGAAAACCGTAAAACGAACATAACTTGCATAATACTCAACGAAAATGCTTGAAACTTATACCCATGGACTCGTAAGCTCATCCTCTACAAGTCTATACGAACATAATTCTCAGAAGCGATCTTGAATGAAGACCCAGAAACAAGTCCGCTAACAATGTTCAAGTTCGCTAAGCTGAGCTGAAGTACGCTAAGAGTCCTGAGAAGTCCGCTAAGCATACTAGAAGTTCGCTAAGACACTGAGAAGTCCGCTAGAGACAAGTCCGCTAAAGCATAAAACAAGTCCGCTAAAACTTGTCAAGTTCGCTAAAGCTGAACATGAAGTCCGCTAAGACCAGTCAAGTCCGCTAAGAACTGATACAAGTCCGCTAAGCACATCTTCAAACCTTCAAACACTTAGAGAAATCTGGAAATCATGATTAACATGAAGAACTTACTTGGTGAACTCGAATCTTCCCAAAAACGTAAGGAAACCCCGTAATGATGCACGAGATATGAAGCTAAACCATTCACGAGACTATTGTGGCCACCAACAACCCATAAACAGTAGCTAATCGGATCATGAACAGCCCTTAAATTCTGGAAATCTTCAAGAACACGAAGAACACCATGAAACACACACAAGTGTGTGTTTTTCTAGATCTGCTCAAATGGTTGAGAATTGGACGAAACGGATGCTTCCAATGGATCCGGAATGTGTTTTCCACTGAGAATCATACCTCACTTCATCCGAAAACATGAAGAATCGCCCAGAAAACCAAGAATCAAACCCAAAATTCTTCAAAAACCCTAAAAACGGGAAAAACTCAACTGTTACGTTTTTTCAGCTCAGATCATCAATTTTCTCACTGATTTGAACAAGTTGAACATAAAAAATGCATCTAGATGAACTCCCAAACACGAATCAAGTATCCATATCATCAGAATCCATCCAGAAACAAGAAAAATAGAAGAAAAAGTCTCAAAAATGAGTTTTCAAATCTTCACCATATTCAAGTTCAAAATCCAGATTCGAGTGACCAGATTCATCGTGAGATGAAATCTGATCGGTTACCCACTCTGATACCAATTGTCAGGACCAGATTTGAGCATCGTGTTCTCATACGATTCATCACACAAGTGCGGAAATCATGTGTGATGGTCGATTTGGGTTGGATTTCGCCTCAACGATCACCCATGGGTGATCTCTAAAACTCAAAAACACACACTAACACCAAGAACACACACACAAGAGGCTCTCTGCAGTAGGCAAACCTTGATGCGTGCTCAATAGGGTTTTTCCAAGTAGTATTTATACTACTAGTGTGCTGGGGACAAAGAGAATGTTTTACACGACACAATCATTACCTAGAATTCAACAAAATATCCTAACAGTAAAACAAGTTCGCTAAGCATTATGTCAAATTCGCTAGATATCAATAAGTCCGCTAACAAGTACGCTAGGTATTATCTAGTCCGCTAACAAGTACGCTAAGTATTAACTAGTCCGCTAACAAGTTCGCTAAGCACTAACAAGTACGCTAGTAAGTGCGCTAAGCATAAACAAGTCCGCTAACTAGTACGCTAAGCATTAACAAGTCCGATAACATAAACAAATACACTAACAAGTTCGTTACTAACAAATGAAGTACGCTAGGAACATTAACAAATACTCCAAGCAAACAAGTACGCTAGGAATAAACAAGTCCGCTAAGATAACATTTCAAACAAGTACGCTAAGGGTAAATTAAGTACGCTAAGTTTATTAATCACAAGTCCGATAAGAAGCATAAGTAACAAGTCCGCTAAGAACTGATACAAGTCCGCTAAGCACATCTTCAAACCTTCAAACACTTAGAGAAATCTGGAAATCATGATTAACATGAAGAACTTACTTGGTGAACTCGAATCTTCCCAAAAATGTAAGGAAAACCCGTAATGATACACGAAATGAAAAGCTAAACCATTCACGAGACTATTGTGGCCACCAAAAACTCATAAACAATAGGAAATCGGATCAAAACAGCCCTCAAATTCTGGAAATCTTCAAGAACACGAAGAACACCATGAAACACACACTAGTGTGTGTTTTTCCAGATCTGCCCAAACGGTTGAGAATCAGACGAAACGGATGCTTCCAATGGATTGGGAATGCGTTTTCCACTAAGAATCATACCTCACTTCATCCGAAAACATGAAGAATCGCCCAGAAAACTAAGAATCAAGCCCAAAAATCTTCAAAAACCCCAAAAACGGTAAAAACTCTAACAGCTTCAAAAAGAGCTCGAATCATCAAATTTCTCACTGATTTGAACAAAATGAACATAAAAATGCATCTAGATGAACTCCCAAACACGAATCAAGCATCCATATCATCAGAATCCATCCAGAAACAAGAAAAAAAGAAGAAAAAGTCTAAAAAATGAGTTTTCTCATCTTCACCCATTCAAGCTCAAAATCTAGATTCGAGTGACCAGATTCATCGTGAGATGAAATCTGATCGGTTACCCGCTCTGATACCATTTGTCAGGACCGATTATCACATCAAGAATCCTGATCTTGAGCAAGAACAAAGGTTCGGATGAGAAAAACTCAAAAAAAATGAGATGAAGATGAAAAACATAAGAAAGATGATGAACAAAGTCGAATGATTTCATTAATCGAATGGTTACAATCAAGAAATCATGACAACACTCTCTCATGGAAATCCATGACTCACTCTCTCTCTCTAGAATGGAAATCTCACACTCTACAATAAATTCATCATCTCCACACTCAGATACTCTTTCTTGTAATAGGCACCCTCACTATATATAGTGAGGGTGACTAATAACAGAAAAATAAACATAACTGAAAATTACAAGAAAGGCAAATAACATAAATATTAATTAAATCAATGTAGATTTAATTAATCCGAAGCTTGACTCGCTCAAACCGATCTTCCGTTGACTTTTACGTTGACCGTTGACCCGAACGGTTGACTTTACCAGAAAACGGTCTTCGGTCCAAACTGCAAGCCTCGAGCATCACAACCCGCGTCTCTGAATCAATTCACATGGATTCTTCAGTCGAATGCTTTGGTAAACAGATTTGATGGCGTCAGTCACATAGATTTTAAGTTCCAACAATTCCCCATTGACTGATGCTTTCAAATCTGTCAAAATTTTATAGGCTTAGAAATTTCAAAATTCCAAAATTGCCCTCAATGAGTTCATTAAACAACTTTGCAAATCACTAAGTTCAAAATTGAATACTTTAGTGTTTTTGCTTCTGTTACGCCCACTCCCAGTCTTGGCTTCAGGAGGGGTCACGTGTCGGATTTACTCATGAACACATGGTACAACAGAGATAACTAAGCAGCGGAAATTAAAAACTTTTCATTTATATATATAACAAGTTACAATAGTAAGGAAGATAACAACATAATCTATAACTAGATCTTATCTATAGCTATGCCAGTCTACTACCGAGTCTTTCCTGTTAGCTTGCCCATCTAATATGTCCTTGCTAGAGCCCTTCCCTTTGCTACTTTAAACATCACCAATACCTGACATACATGCTTTTAAAGGTCAGCTTACGCTGGTGAGCTCTAAGTATTTAAAACTTTTACCTTTCCTTGAAAGGTTACCTTAAACATTTGGGCCTAACGACCCTTTCTTTATAAACGTTTTAACAGGCATAAAACATAACAGGATTATACCAAAACATTTAAACATTCAGTATTAAAAATCATTTAATACTCTAAAACATACCTCAAACATTTGGGCCTAACGACCCCTTCTTCATAAACATTTAACAGGTATAAAGCATAACAGGATTATACCAAAACGTTTAACTCATCAGTATTAAAAATCATTTAATACTCTAAAATACCTTGGGCCTCCGGAACCCATCCTCTGTGCAAATAATTGTAGGTCCTCACTGATCTTTATCAGTGCAAATGAAGGTGTATTTGAGAAGAAAACCAAATAAACAACACAAAATAGGATTTCCAATGACTAAAATGGTTTTCTAGCCTTGAACAATCTCAATATGAACCAATAGATTGATAAATGATGATAAACAAGCTACAATATACTGAAATAAGCTCCTAGCCGTCACCAAAACTCACCAAATGAAGATTTCTTGTATTAGGGTTCAATATCCAAGAGAATGTTACAAATGGCTGCACAAAACGGCGTATATATACTGTCCAGTGAACAGTTTCGCTGGCAGTTTCGCTGGCCAAGCGAAACTGTCACTGAACCAGTCTAATCTAGGTACCGAGCGAAACTGCAGTTTCGCTCGGTAGCTTACAGTTTCGCTAGCCTACCAAAATCTAACAATTACAAGAAACTAAACTATTACAATGAAACTAAACAAAAGATGAATTCCTCCCTACATTGATCTTCAATATTCCCCCTAGGGAGGGATTCAGCCACAGGATCTTCACTTGTCAGCATCGGCTTCATTCTGGTTCGGCTCTAGATTCAAATCAGGAGTTCCTGATTCCCCCAAAGTAGTTGTCGTGTCAGCAACGGGGACAGTTTCTTCAGATTCCCCCACAACAGTTGTTTCATCAGCACCTGGGGTTACAGACTCTGGTTCCCCCAGAATGATTGTCTCTTCGGCGACGGGGACAGCAGTCTCTGGATCTGGGATTTGAGAAGAGGATTCTCCAAGTCCGCTCAAGGATTTGTTCATTTGATTCGCCAGATCCCGATCTTCTTCCATTTTGTCTTCAGCTGCCCTTACTTTCAGTGCTAAATCTTTAATTTCCTTGATGATGCCCCGGGCTTTGTTGGCTACTCGCATAAACAAGCCAGCCTCTTCTGCAGTGTCTTCTCCAGCCCCGAATCGGATATGATTTTCGCACAAAGTTTTCAAATCATCATTGCTGAAGGAAAATACTTCCATGGGATCGAATAATCGAATTTCAGCATCATTTCCAATTCGTATGACGGCTTCGCCAGTCAGATTGTCATAAAACCATTTCTGGAAGTTTTGCAGCCTTGACAGTTGCTGATCAGGAATTCGTATTCTGGTCATAGTCTTGGCTGCTTTGAACTTTAGGGTGACCTTCGGTTTCCCGGTGCCTTCATCAATTTCTGTTGAAGACTTAACCCTTTTTCCCTTCATAAATCCAAACGAAGCAAAGTCGTCCTTCGTTGCCTGCTGAAGCATTAATTTCAGATTTTGAGCTCTGACGCTTTTTTCTTCGTCCAGGAGGGGGAGCTCTGCCAGTCTTCTTAGATCCCATCTTGGCAGGGTATTGAAGTTTTCTCGTTTGCGGATGTAAGTGATACTCCCCCCTCTTCGCTTGATCATGAATCCATGAACTGCTTCACTGTACTTCCAGCTGATAATGTGTCGATCAGACTCCTTTCTCTTTGGTTGGGCCATGTTTTGAAACAAAGGCGTCTGATCTTCGAGTTCTGGTTTCTTAAACCATTCATCTCTCTTGAACTCTAGAACCTCTTCACTGACCGAGCTTATCTTTGCAAGATACGTAAGACCATGCTCTTTCCATTCATAGCTTCTTGGCTCAGAGTGATCGTCGATTTCAGCTTCTTCCTCATCTTCATCAATCAACACGAATTTGGCTTGAACTATCTCTGGCTGAGGTTGTTCTGTTTCAGTACTAAATAGATTAGCATCACTGACATTGATAGCCTCCAAGTCTTCAGCATTGGGAGCTCCACTGTCATCAGCATCGTTCAAACCCGTACCACTTCCTCCAGCTCCACCCGATCCACTTCCTCCTGCTTTATCAGCTTCACCAGAACCACTTCCACCCGCTGCTCCGGATGTGTCTTTTAAGATGTCATTCACAGATTCAATCTCAGCATCACTCATTATACCAGGCATGTTCAGATGCTTCTTGATATCATTCAATTCTACCATCAAAAGTTTGATCATGGAAGATTGTTTGGCAATAATCTCATTCATTTGTTTGATTTGATTATCTTTCTCCTTCTCCCGAATTTCAGAGTTTACCAGCTTGGTTTTAATCATTCCCAATTCATTTGACAAAGAGGTATTTACACCTCTGATGATGTCTTCGTCTAATTCAGCTCTGGGATCAATTCTTCTTTTCTTTGAAGCTCTCAGCTCATCTTCAGTCGGAACACTTTGTTTTTGAGAGATGTTCTTTCCTTTACGAGATAGATTTTCGAGCTCATCTTCAATTTCATCTCCAGCTTCTTTCCCCGAACTCCTCACATATTGTTTCCTTTTTCCCTTTACATTCTCACCAGCCTTACCTTGAGTTTTTCTCTTGTTTTCGTCTTCGATCAGTTTCTTGATGTATTCATATCTTTCTGCAGAATACATATGCTTCATCAAATAGGTGGTATGCCCAGAAAAATCTTCTCTTACAGCACAACAATCAGATAGAATCCTTGAGTGCATAGGATTTATAACAAGTGCTGTGCTTTGCTTCGGCAGCTCAGGTTCTAGATATTCTATAATTATCTCCAGGAATCTCGGATACAGAAGCCATCTTGATTTCTTCAGAGCTTGAATATTTGCAACCATAGCTTCAAATATTCTCTGGGGGATGTTAGCCTTCTTTCCCTTACACAACAGCAACATAGCTTCAGCCCAGTTTAAATTCAATCCATCTGATCCACCCTTTCTGTCATCAATGCAGGAGATGATGACGTGAGCAATGAATCTCCATTCTTTAGACATGTAAGACTTTTTAATCTCTTTCTTATTCTTCCACAAGTGACCTCCTTCATAACCCATGTGCTTCTCAAAACCCTTCAAAACGTCCATGTCATTTAACTTGGGTGCATCACCAACATCTTCTTCTAGTTTAAGCGCTTCAGCAATGGTTTTCATGGTAATGACGATATCTTTCTGCATGATCCGAGCACGAATGCATTCAGGAGTGGCTTTGACATCATATTCTGCAGACAGCCAGAATTCTTTGATGTGTCTTTCGTCAATGATTGTAGAGTGTGAGATGGCATAATGAATGCAAGATTGTTTGAGCCACTTTATACAATCACGGAAGCCGGTAGATTTGTCAAGATTATCATTCAGCCAGGCAGTCACATTGCTCCGAGGATCATGTTTAAGATTGGACATTGTCTGCACACGAAACGGAGATCTTGTGAGTTCAAAAGAATTTAGAATGAATTAAATTGAAATTTTTGAAAAATTTGATAATTTCGCTGCGAAAGTATAGTTTCGCTGACATGCCACAAAGTCGCACACGGCGAAATAACCAGTTTCGCGACATAGGTCTCGGCGACATTGACTAGGTCAGTTTCGCCGAGAAACTGTAGTTTCGCTGCGAAACTGTAATTTCGCTGAAGGCGAAACAGCAGTTTCGCTGCGTGTCACGGCGAAACTGTCAGCGAAGTTTGGGCATGACGGCTAGACAGTTTCGCTCGTAACTAGTGAACTTTCGTTCAATTTCGCTGGATGAACCAGCAGTTTCGCTGGACGCGAAATTTGAATTTTAAATTGCCGAAACTCGATTTAAGCACAGTTTTCGCAATCCAACCACACAAGTAACAAAAGCACATGTACACGAGTATAAAGCGAGTCTGAAACAGAGATTAACAACTGTTTTATGTATGAGAAATTCATAATGACTGTTCGGTTCAAAAACCCCAAATAAACTGTGAATCAGATGCGGTTTCGAGTGTAATAAAGTGATTACACAACCATGAAGCATTACGAACCTTTGCACGAAACCAGTTACTCGATGATCAGATGAAAAGGATATAACAGTTTGGCGAAATAGGAGTTTCGCGAGAGAAAGGAGAGTTTCGACGGAAGGTTAGGGTTTCGGTAAAAATGACCGAGATTCACGTTGGATGTATATATATGAGGGCAGTTTCGCTCGTAATTTCGCTCGGCGAAACAATAGTTTCGCCAGAGCGAAAGAGCAGATTCGCTCGAGTCAAGATCGACAAAACAGTTTCGCCGGTAACGAAACAAACAGATTCGCTGTGAACCCACACGGCGAAACTAACGGAGCGAAACTTAGTTTCGCTGGAAACCCTAATTTTCAATTTTGACCAAATTTTGATTTTGACTTTTGGAAAAACCGACAAACACACACAAAACGACAAATTATTTACAAAGTATCGATCTTATCAAAAATAACGCAGATAGAAAATCTTTTTGAGCTTTTTCAACAGTAAATTAAAACAACTATACAAGTAGAAATTAAATTAATTTGTGAGAAAGATCCAGACGTGAAATCACATCAACCGATACGCATCATACACATTTCAATTTCAATTTTAATCAGCATGCACGACAAGCAGATCCCGAATGCATCACATTGATATTAAGCATGCACTAATAGTATTTAACATTTTTGGATATGCTTAAGGTATATTAATCAAGCACTGATTACCCAGCCTCACTCTATCAAAGATGTTAACAAGTCATCATATTTATCATTATTTTTCTTTTAATTCTTTTTCAAATGAGATATACGTTCATGATGTTTCATGCAAAAATAAAGCAGAACCCTAAGAGAACAGCAATCAGGTCGGCCGCAAAGCACGCAGAGAAAGCCCGATACACTTAGGAAAATAAAAAAGAAAAATAAAGCAGAAATCGTGTATATCAACAACAATCAGGTCGGCTTGTGGGCACGCAGAGAAAGTCCGATGATATACACTAAACACCAAGAAAATAAAGCAGAAAACTCAATCAGCAGGTGATCAGGTCGGCCGCCTAGGCACGCAAAGAAGACCCACTGAGTCGAGTGTAAAAATGGCATAAAGCCTTATTTGCAAAGCATGCGTACATCAGAACATCTCTTAATTGACAGAATCATTGCAACACTTATCAAGAAATGAAAACTAGAGCAAAATCAGGCAAGCGTTATGTTTATATCCTACTCATAGATATCATATTAGGCATACACACTCAAAGATCATACAAGCACAATGCAGCCTTTATTTTTACTCTATCCATGGCAGATAACGCAGGTTGATAAACAATCATTTCTCACATGGTCGGATCAATTTCTCATTTTCATTTTTGAAATTTTATTTATGTACCAAATTTTCTGAGGACTTCAATTTTCCCCCAAAATCCACAAATACTCTATTTTTGGATTTTCAATAAAGAAATTAATAATAAAATAAAATGATTTGATCGATACTTGACACAAAAAGGAAAAACAGACTCTAAAAATAAGGCACACAATCGAAGAAAAGTTTGACAGGAAGTCCGCTTCGAATTCATGAAATTTAGGTATTTTAGAGTGATTTACCCCCAATTCCCCCACAAACTAACGGTAAGGACATCACAAAGCAGTTAAGAGAGAATTGCAAGGTAAATGAAACTAAAATACTCCCCTGATTATGTTCAGATGATGAAAGGCCAGGAATCATTTGTGGAGAACTGCAGGATCATTGATTTCTTGATAACCAGATTCAGTTCCGAACATCACCTGATTCATTGACAAATTGAAATTGGCATTCAGTTTAGACAAAAACAAACAAGATGAAGTAAAATTTAAAGAAGTATTCACAAAAAGGTTTATTTAATCCCTTTTTTTTTTTTTTTTTTTTTTTATATTTACCAAAAATTTAAAAAGTTATCATGCCCAGCATTTTAATAAGCTCATAAAAGCGGGGTTTATCAAAGGTTTTAGTAAAAATATCCGCTTTTTGAGCTTTGGTTTCGATGGGGACAACATCAATAAACCCTTTTTCCTGAGCATCACGGATTGCATGAATCCGTGTTTCGATATGTTTGGTTCGGGAATGATGAATTGGATTCTTGGAAATTCCGACGGCAGCTTCGTTGTCGCAGAACAACGGTGTATGAAGAAAATTAATCCCGTAATCCATCATCTGATGTTGAATCCACAGCACTTGGCAGCAGCAACTAGAAGCAGCAATGTATTCGGCTTCGCCTGTAGATAAGGAGACTGTTGTTTGCTTCTTGCTTTGCCACGAAACCAAGCATTCCCCCAAAAACTGGCATCCCCCAGAAACAGACTTTCTATCCAGTTTGCATCCTGCGTGATCACTGTCTGAATAAGAATTAAGCTCGAAACTTCCACCCTTAGGATACCATAAGCCCAATCTTGATGATCCTTTCAAATAACGGAAGATACGTTTGACCGCCTTTTCATGAGATTCCCTTGGATCAGCTTGATAACGAGCACAGTAGCACACAGCAAAGGTGATATCTGGGCGACTGGCTGTGAGATACATGAGGGACCCAATCATAGATCGATACAGTTTCTGGTCAACCCGCTTGCCATCACTGTCGGGAGTCAAACATGTCTGAGAAGTGAAGGGAGTAAGCTCAGCTGAGGCGTCGTTCATTTTGAATTTCTTCAGAATCTCCAGAATGTATTTTTCTTGATGGATGAGGATACCATCTGGCTTTTGTTCCACTTGCAAACCTAGAAAGAAATTCATCTCACCCATCATGCTCATTTCAAAATGCTCCTTCATCAATTCCTCAAATTCTCTACACATCTTCTCATTGGTTGAGCCGAAGATGATATCGTCCACATACACTTGAACCATTAGCATTTCTCCATTCACCTCTTTCTTGAACAGCGTCATATCGATAGACCCACGAGTAAAACCTTTTCCCAATAGGTACTGAGTCAACGTTTCATACCATATTCTGGGTGCCTGATGAAGACCGTACAGAGATTTATCCAGCTTGTAGACTTTGTCAGGAAATTCATGGTCTTCGAAGCCAGGAGGTTGAAGCACATAGATATCTTCATCAATATCCCCGTATAAGAATGCACACTTGACGTCCATTTGGAACACCTTGAAGTCCTTGTATGCAGCATGAGCTAGAAAGATTCGGATCGCCTCAATGCGTGCAACCGGTGCAAACACGTCTGTATAGTCGATGCCTTCTTCCTGATAAAAACCTTGAACCACCAGTCTTGATTTGTTTCTTATAACAATACCTCTATCATCCATTTTGTTCCGGAAAACCCACTTCGTGCCAATGGGAACTTTATTTTCTGGAAGATCCACCAATTTCCACACCTTTAGCTTTCTGAATTGTTGAAGCTCGGCCTGCATGGAATCTACCCAACTTGGATCAGCTAAGGCTTCATCTATATTCTTGGGAACAATCTGAGACAGAAAACATGCAAACAAACATTCGTTAATCAAACCAGACTGATGACGAGTCCTCACTCCATCCGTAATCGATCCAATGACGAGGTCATGCGGATGGTCTTTTAGGGTTTTGAAATTTGAGTCAAGGTGGGCGGGAGCGGGTTCGGTTGTTTGTGGTAGTTCATGAGAGGAAGATGGAAGATCGGGTTGCTGAGTAAGATCGGGTTGCTGAGTGGGTTGTGGGGATGAGGATTGGATAGGTTGTGGAATATCAGGTTGAGGGGTGATAGTTACGAGAGGAGGAGTATCTTCTGCATCAGCTAGGATAGGAAGATTGAATGACTTGAACAATGTGTCTGAATCATAAAACCATTCGGGTCCAGTGCCGGTGTTTGGAGAGTTCGATTCTTGCCAGTCCACGTAGTAAGATTCCTGCACAACACGAGTACGTTTGTTATAAACACGATAAGCTTTTTGTGATGAAGAATACCCCATGAAGAAACATTCATCGGAGACAGCTCCAAATTTTGTAATTTGAGCTTCGGTATTCAACAACGTGCACGAACATCCAAATGGCCTAAAGAAGTCGATCAGTGGCTTCCTTCCATGATACAGTTCATATGATGTCTTCATTTTGTCTTTCACGATCAGGACACGGTTCAGTATGTAGGACGCACAATTTACAGCTTCAGCCCAGAAAATGATCGGGAGCTTTGATTCAATCAGCATTGTGCGAGCAGCTTCAACCAGAGTGCGATTCTTCCTTTCGGCAACACCATTCTGCTGTGGAGTTCTTGCTGCACTGTATTGCCGAAGAATACCTTTGTTTGCACAGAATGAATCAAAGATTTGATTTCGAAATTCGGTTCCGTTATCACTTCTGATTGCCTTGACTTTCTTGCTTCTTGAGCTTTCCACGGACAGAATGATATTTTGTAGAGCTTCAGCCGTTTCACTCTTGTGCTTCAAGAATCTAACCCAAGAGTACCTGGAATAATCATCAGTTACAACAAGACAGTAAGTTCTCTTTCCCAAACTTGGGACACTAATAGGTCCAAATAAATCAGTGTGGAGCAATTCTAAGGGACTTGAAATAGAATTCTCCAATTTGGGCTTATGTGGCTTCTTGTGTTGTTTTCCTTTAGCACATGAAAGACATTTTTCAACAACAGAAAAATCTTTGTATGGAAGACCTCGGACCAAATTGTTTTTCACAAGGTTGTTTAGAATTTTGAAATTTATGTGTCCTAGACGTCTATGCCACAAGAAGCACTCAGAAACAGATGCCTTTGACAGTAAACAAGTCATGGAAGAGTTGAGAGTTGCAGTGGAGGTCAAATTCAGCAAATATGTGTCATTGATGCGTGGCGCACGCATTGCCACCATCTCTTCGGGCACAGAAAATTCAGGCTTGAGAAACAGACATTCATTTGCTTTGAACAATACTGGAATATTCTTGTCACAGATTTGTGACACGCTCAGAAGATTGAACTTTAACTCGGGTACATGATTGACGTGTTCCAGAGTAAGAGACCCAGCAGACACGTCTCCTTGACCAACCATCTTACCACCCCTTTTATTTCCTGCAAAAGACACGAATCCACCATCCAAAATTCTATAATTTGTGAGCAGGTCTTTCATCCCTGTCATGTGCCGAGAGCATCCCGAATCAATATGCCAGTAACTGTTCTTCGGGAGTGCCTGGCAATACAAAACGAAAAATTACTTAATAACTGGTACCCAGACTTTTGCAATTCCGGGATTTGTGACTTTCTGTTTTCCCCCAAAGAATTCTTTTACAAAACTAGTTACCTTGTGGCCAAAGGATCTATCATGGTTTGTTCGATTTAATTTTTCTTTACAATTTTTAACAACATGATCATCCTTACCACATCTGAAACAGTGTGATCTGTGACTTGAGCAAGAGGAGGTATCTGAAGTACTTTCCTCCTCAGAATCTGATGTTTTATAATCAGAGTCGCTGTTTGTTTCAAAATCCACTTTTGTTTTATCTTTTGAAATCCTTGGATTATTGTTTTTCAAAAATGATTCCTTCTTTCGAGAAATATGTTTTTCTGTAGGTTCTGAAATTCGTATTGGTGTAAAAGAAGGAATTGGATTAGAAAGAAATTTGTTGAATCGATTTTGAGATGTACTAGCATGACAAGGAACATTTTCATTTGAAACAAATCTTTCATGACTAACAGACACGGACTCTTCACTATTGCTATCTAAAGTAGAACTACTGCTAGCTATGCTACTGTCTGAACTAGACTTCTTTGAATTTGAACTACTACTTGAAACAGACTCCTTAGAATTTAAACTACCGCATCCAAGCCCACTTGTGTTACCGTATCCATTATCATAATCCTCCCTGATCTCCTTATGGTTCACTCCTTCTAGACCTGCATGCAGACTGTTAGCATCACTAGGAATTAAATCATTTAAGGGATGAGGTTTCGGAGTAGGTGAATAACAGTGCGTGCTAGGAGGAGGATAAACCTTAGGAAACACATTCCCATTGTTCTCCATGCCTATTCCGGTTTTTATTTTAGCTCCTCGTTGTTTAACGAGCATCTCTTCAACTTTCATTTGTGAAACGGTCCATCTATCTAACTTGGTCTGAAGTTGAGAGGTTTCAAATTGGGCTAATGTGACTCTTTCAGAAAGCATGTTTATTTCGACATTTTTTGCAAGAAGAGTTTGTTTTAAATGTTCATTTTCATGCATTGCTTCATTTAATTTCACAAAATATTTTGCTTCATTTTCTTTTAATTGAGTGTTCATCGTTTTTAATTCGTTGTTGGTGTCAATCAACAATCGATTGGCCTTGTAGATGCCGAATAAACGAATTCTACAAGGATGAGAGCACATGTCTTGAACAGATTCATATGAGAGATCCAGTATTACCTTTTCGGCAGCCAGAGCCTTCTACACATGTGCATGCTGGTGTGCTTGCCTTTGACTCATTCACCTTCTTTACTTCTTCTTTCTTCTCACTGCTGTTAACCGTGTGCTCATTGCTTTGTTCCTGAATTTGAGCTGCAAGAGCTTGATTGATGGCCTCCTCAGCTTCAGAGGCTTCTGCACTCCAGTCAAAGTTTGTCAGAAGAGCCACTTCTTTGGTTGGCTTGGCTTCTGCTTTGTCAGTGATAGGAATGACGCGAGTTGCAGGCTCGGAGGTTGGTTCAGTCACAATTGGACTTGGGCACTCCCTTTTGAAATGGCCGAGTTGCTTACAGTTATAGCATCTAAGCTTAGCCTTGTCGAAACCAACTCGTCCATTTTGATTCTTGAATGTGTTTCTCCCAGTGCGTTCGAAGAATTTTCTAGCTCGAACAGTTAACATGGCCATTTGCCATTTCAGGTCAGTTTCTTCTAAATCATCCGGATCAACTTGGTACATGTCCTCAGCAGTCAGAGTTGAACCTTGAAGTTCTCCAGCAGCGAAAGCTTGATAGCTGTTAGTAAACAACGAGAACAGTCCCATGTATTCAGGTGAAATCTGGGATGTTTGCTGATTGGTGGCGGAAGCAGATGCAGTTGAGGATGACCCAGATCCAGGATGTGAAGATTGAAGTTGAGAGAAAGCTCCTTTGGGTGTGACGGTGGAGATGAAAGCAGAATTTTGAGAGTAAACTTTAGTTGGACCCATGCTTTGATTGTATTCTCTCCTTTGCACATCTAACTCAAAGGATTTGAGCTTGTTAATAACATCCATGAGCTTGTAGTCGGGAAAACTTCTTTCTTGCTTCAGCATGCGAACCTGAATGCTCCACTCGGGAGGAAGAGCATCCAGCAGCTTCTTGATTTGTTCTGAGTTTGTGAGTTTCGTATCATATTTCTTCAGATTGCTTGATACAGTTAGGAAGCGATTGGTCAAATCCACTAGCTTTTCGTTCTTCATGCTTGTGAATGAGTTGAATTCTTTGGTGGCTTGGGCTTCCTTGTCCTTCACCAGATCTTCATTGCCATCATAGAACTCACAGAGAGCGTCAAACAAGCTTTTTGCGTCAGTGTACTCGGCAAAACGGTTGTATATTTCTTGTGACAGGCATAGAGAGAGGGCACCGAGAGCCTTTTGATCACGATCGATGAGTTTCAAGTCCTTCTCAGAGAATGAAGACGGAGTATGGTTGATCTGTGTAACTTCACCGGTAGTAGTTGTAGGCACGTGAGGTCCGTCGACAATTGACAACCATTGATTATAGTCGGTGTACAAGAAGAACGATTTGAGGCATCGTTTCCAATCCTCAAAATTGTCGCCATTGATCAGCCTTGGAGGTCTGTTTGGAGCAATACTCTCAGTGTCACCAGCATTTGTGCCTGACGCCATCTTAAATCAGCCTGAAATAAGAAAGACAAGGAACAAACCAAGAACAAGACAAAGTGATTAGTTTCGCTGGGAGATGTAGTTTCGCCAGCAATTTCGCTCGGAAATCCTGAACAGGTGAACAATTTCGCTGGATTTTATAATTTCGCCAGCAATTTCGCTTGACAATACAAGACCAGATCAGCAATTTCGCCAACTAGTTTCGCTGTATGCACGGGCAATAGTTTCGCTCGGAAATACCCGATGACACACAGTTTCGCTAGCTAGTTTCGCTGGAAACTGGTTTGAACTTTCGTTCAAAAAAATGACAATAGTTTCGCTTCTCGATGTTCGGCGAAAGAATAGTTTCGCTCGGTGATGATAGTTTCGCTCGGTGATAATCCGGCGAAACTGCCAAACGACTTGATAGTTTCGCTGTTTGAAGGCACAGTTTCGCTGAATAAACAGCAGTTTCGCCCAGAACAGAAAACCCTCTTTTTTGAAGAAGAAATGATCAGAAATCAACCCAAATCACTATGGGTTAATGATCGGTTGATTGCCTAGTGTTCAAGACACCAAAACACACAATATTCAATCAATTTCCAGTCCAAAACAAGCTGATTTCAGAATCAAATAGATTTTTCAAAGTTTACCCAAAAACACTCAAAAACACCAAAATCAAGAGCACAGAGGCTCTGATACCATATTGTAGGTCCTCACTGATCTTTATCAGTGCAAATGAAGGTGTATTTGAGAAGAAAACCAAATAAACAACACAAAATAGGATTTCCAATGACTAAAATGGTTTTCTAGCCTTGAACAATCTCAATATGAACCAATAGATTGATAAATGATGATAAACAAGCTACAATATACTGAAATAAGCTCCTAGCCGTCACCAAAACTCACCAAATGAAGATTTCTTGTATTAGGGTTCAATATCCAAGAGAATGTTACAAATGGCTGCACAAAACGGCGTATATATACTGTCCAGTGAACAGTTTCGCTGGCAGTTTCGCTGGCCAAGCGAAACTGTCACTGAACCAGTCTAATCTAGGTACCGAGCGAAACTGCAGTTTCGCTCGGTAGCTTACAGTTTCGCTAGCCTACCAAAATCTAACAATTACAAGAAACTAAACTATTACAATGAAACTAAACAAAAGATGAATTCCTCCCTACATTGATCTTCAATAATCATTACGTATAATAAAGTCATACGAAACATTATAAGCAAAACCTCTTTTTACTAAGCATTGTCTATCTCTGGGACTACTTTAGTTCCTTTCGGTTGGCCGTCGCCTCCCGATCTCTTGAGTAACCGTCGTTACTCCAGTGGCTTCATTTCCACTGCTTGGATTGTACAACCCCCCTCTTACCAGACAATTTGTGCTTAGATTAAATCCTTTTTAAAATAACCCCAAGGGTCATTTCCTTTATCCTCAAAAACTCATTTTCCTCTTTTGAAACTTTTCTTTGAAAGTTTAACTTCTTTATTATCCGTTCATTATAACCTTCCCGAAAAGAGTAATACAGGTAATAATAACTTTAAAACAATTATAAGTATTATAACTTTTTCACATATGTGTATCAACACAAAACAAGTAAAGGCATCTCAAATACTTTTCAAGTAAACAGTTGAATATGTATCATTGCATGTATATCAGCCCGAAAACATTAAAACATTTAAAACATTTAAAAGTGGGCTCATAGAACTCACCTTATCTCTTTACTCGTTAAACTGGGACAGAACCTCCGAAAGAATCCTTCGGTTAACCTAATTCGCATATCGTATGGCATTAACGCAAGGTTTAACATTATAAACATATCCTATGTTTATTTATCTCTTACATTATCTTAATAATATCTAATTATTAAGGTTTACTTCTATTAAGGTTAAAATGACTAAAATGCCCTTATAGGCAAAATATCTCTTTTTAATTGATAATATGAAGACGTGCATTCCTATAAGCAAACGCTCACTCCGGGATCGCCCAGGGAGGTATGCCATTTCCCAGTTGGGATTTATGTGACACCCTCGCTATGCCAGAAACCCCAGTGTACAGGCGCCTACCCTTCCGGTCCGCACGAACTTCTAATATCCGATTAACTTGGTATTTTCAATACTTTATCATTTACCCATTTTAACTTCATATATACTTATTATATATATAAACATGTTACCATACCAAAATTCAAGTCCCCATACCCTCCAGATTATTTTATATTAATTAATCTTATTTAGAAACCCTAATTTCATGAATTTCTCGTTTTATTATCAAAACTCATTTTTATTCAAAACCAACTTAGGGTATTATCCATTATAACATTTTATAATATCCTTTAAAAGATCGAAGCTTATTTCAACATCGTTTAGTCAATTTGGGCAGAACAACATTATGAAAACCCTAATTTTGACCCGTTAACAAAACATTTACCAAACCTTTTCTAATTGTGAAATAAACTTAGGACTTTCTTAAAACACATTAAATTAGGACTACCTATAAAAATTCAGACCCTAATTCCCACCCGATCACCCGATTTTAGCAAAACAAGCTCAAGAACCCTAATTTTAGATCATTTCTAGAAACCATACATAGACATAATATTATCAAAAACTGAAAGAGGTTATTGTTAAGCATACCAAA
The DNA here is from genome assembly GCA_039602395.1 of Deinandra increscens subsp. villosa. Lineage (NCBI taxonomy): Eukaryota > Viridiplantae > Streptophyta > Magnoliopsida > Asterales > Asteraceae > Deinandra > Deinandra increscens. The sequence goes on from JBCNJP010000027.1 coordinate 106,069,017, forward strand.
TAAGGAATGACTGCAGAAATTTGGCTCCGGAAGCCTCACCGTTTATGCGTATTGCTCCGACAAAGTTTCAGGTTCGGAAATGGGGTTTTCGGGTTAAGATTCAGTTAATTGGCGAGTTGTACAGATGATTTCGAGCTCCTATTTATAGCTAAAGGTGCACCTTGATGATCTAACACGTCCCATGGTGACTCAGCTTCGAAATGGACGCGTATGGAGCTCAAACTTGGCCTCCTAGTTGACGAACGTGGCTTAAAAACGAATCTGTCAACTTTCTGCTGCAGCCGTGGCCCTCGCGTATCGCGCAGGGCTTAGAGTAGTGGCTCGCGATACGCGAGCCAGTGAAGTTCCGGCCAGAATTTGGTTTTTTGCATATATGGCCCTTCTACTTAGGTTTAATGCATTCTAGCCCCCTATACTTCTAACCTTTTATCATTTTATGTACCAAAACATTATGGGACATATTTATAACATATTCTAAGGTTTCTAAGGCTCGGGATTCGTACGATAACATATATATACATTTATATATATTTTCTTTATTATTTGCTAAATTACGTTTTAGCCCCTCAAACTTTACAATACTTATCATTTCATCTTATAAATCATATTAAGATATATTTTTACCATATTCTAAGCCTCGGGATAATAATTATAGATACGTATAATATCCGTATACGTTTATAACTTTGCAATAATTACACTTTTAGTCCTTTTACTTTCCCGTTAACTATTAACACAAGTATTTATACATATATATCCATCAAATGATTCATGTAACATCATGTTATTCATATAAACACATATTCATTCCATATCTTTACTTTCTTGACGTTTTAGGCATTCAGTTATGCACATTTCATCACGTTGGCCATTAAACACATATTTCTAACACATGCAACTTATCTAAAGCATAGCCTTACCATATTTATCTATTAAGCTCGCGTATTTATAATATAAACACGTATTTACTATGTATATCATGTATCTGTGAAATTTGGGGTGTTACAGCTTCGGGTGTTCTCTTTTTGGTTAACAATTGATCATAAACCAGAAAGTTTTCATAAAATTAACTTGCTGTCAATTTTCTTAAGTTAGATCCTTTGCTGTTGGCGATCTCGCCTTAACTGAAGCTTCTCTTGGCGATTTCGCCCTAACCAAATAACACTTGGCGATCTGGCCTTGAAATGAACTTGGCGATCTCGCTTAAAGCAAGTTTGCCCTTGGCGATCTCGGCAAACCAAGTCTTGGCGACTTCGCCTATTAACAACACTTGGCGATCTCGGATTAACCAAGCTTCCTTGTTGGCGATCTCGCCTATACTTGGCGATCTCGGCTTAACCAAGCATCTTTGTTGGCGATCTCGCAAGCACCCTTAGCGATTTCATCTCCCAACTACCCTTGGCGATCTCGGTCTTTTAAAAAATAAAACCCTAAGTTTTTTTTTGTTGACCTCGCCTGTCTAATAAAAGGGAAATCCGTTTCTTTTCCTCATTCAAACAAAAACACAGTACCCGCTCCCTCTCTCTCTCTCTCGGCGAACCTCCGTTTACCGCTCCCTTCCCCGCCGAACCTCCGGTCTTCTTCCCTTCGTCCACCGGAATCTGATATTCATGCCTTTAGGGTTGACTCGCACACCCTCTTTGCACAATCAGGTAAGCCGTCTAGCCAATTTTTGGTTAATCAAGAAGTTTGTGGTTCGGTCCTATGAGTTCTTGAGACCGACGGTTCGTGGAATCAAGTTAGGTTTCTTATCTCAGTTTTGATTGTTGGATTTACAGATTAGGAGTCATCGTACTGTTCCTTTAATCATTCCAATTCACCGATTTGAGGTAAACAAACCTACAAGTTTTTAATAAATTGATTATACATGTACAGGGGTTGGTTGTGAGGACTGTTAAGGGTTCATAATTTTTCACTCTGGAAAATTGTTGATTTAGGATAACTCATTGTGAATGGATCGATTCCAAGAAATCAGATTTCACTCAAATGAAATTGAAGTTTGCTTTGAGATCTTTGTCAAGAACAGGGCCGATGAACCCAAATAAATTGAGAAGTCCTATTTTTTTTTAATATGTGTTTGTTTGGAATCTATACTATTTGAGAATGTTAACTTTGATACAAACTCGTAGATCAATAGAAACCTATTGGTTTTTTTTATGCTATGTAGGTTGAATTGATCTTGAAGCTTTGTTTTCAATAATACACTGTTAATATCTCAATTTGTTAAACTTCTGAACTATGAATGAGTTGTCTTGATTGTGGATGTTCTAAAAACACCAATATGATGCATTAGGATGTCTCTACATGCATTTCAGGTCTTAAAAGCTTCATCATTGAAAGCAAAACTAAACTTTGTTTTAGTTTGACCCGATAAGGAAATAAATTGAATTTTTAGAACCATCCATGTCAAAAAAATTTAAATTTTTGAAAAGAAACAAAAATGATGAGTTTAGTTAACAGTTTAAGCCCTAAATGAGATGAACTTGATGTAAATCTCATCCTTTTGGTCCAAATGGTAAACTTTTATCAATTTTATCCGCATGACCAAAGCTGGACTTTAAAAGGACTAAACTCAATTCAATAAGAGTCATTTGACTCAAATAACTCGAGGAAAGAAATCTTTGATGTGAAATGGTAACATTGGTCGCTTTCATGTTGCTTTAAGAATAAAATTGACCAAAATAATGCAACATAAAGGCTACTTATGACCATTTTATTGGATTTCTCCTTCTCAATTGAAATTCACTGGATATGCAACTTAAATTGATAAAATAAGTCAAGTTCAGGACTTCAAATTGTCTAACATAGGTTTGAACTTAATATAGGTTAAATCTGCATTGTTTGACTTGTGTTGACTTGGTTTTTTATAAATGCTTGCTTAGTTGACCTTTTAAGTCAAATCTGGTGTATTTCATTCCTGTTTAATGAACACTACAACAAAAAGGGTTTTTAGGACCTTTCGTGTGGGACGCTGTTGAAATAGTGTCTTAAAAAAACTATCTAATAGGACATATGAGTGTTCAGGGTCCTATTATACTATATGGAGTTAAACCGGTGTCCTAAAAAACTATGTAATATGACGGATGAATATTTAGGGTCCTATTATCATATAACTTAATAGGACGTTTAGTATTTGGGGTCTTAATAAAGTACATTATAGGACGTTTAGTAGTTAATGTCTTATTATGTGGTAATGTAATAGGACACTTGATCGTTGAGGGTCATATTAAAGCATAACCTTATAGGACACTTGGAATTTCAGTTATAAAAGATCAGTGTAATAGGACCCTTATTTTTCAGAGTCGTATGATAACATAACTTAATAGGACACTTGATATTTAAGTCATAAAAGTTCAATGTAATAGGATCCTTATTTGTTAGAGTCGTATTATAACATAACTTAATATGACACTTAGTATTTTAGTCGTCTATCTATACCTATATTAAACATAAATTTTAAAGTACAAATGTCAAATATTAAGGTGTGTCGGATACGAAAAATACTATGCGTAAGTTCCTTAGAATTTTAAATTAAAATAATCGCTAAAAAAATCTTAAACTCGCAGATCTCCTTTGATTTGTTATAACCCGGTGGAGAAAAAAACTCCATTCTCCGATCATTCTCTTATACGCGAACTCGATCCTCAGCTCCTTCGGGTTCCTTAGCCGCCATCAACATCTTCACACATCATCAACCAAAGTGGTACATGGATTCTTTCAATCACCATAATCATCCTAATCGTTAATCCGCCTCTCTCTCTCTCTCTCTCTCTCTCATCCATGAAGTTCTCGATCTCGGTTATGAAGAATCACAACAAAGAACCCTATATCTTGCTAATCGGAGACTATAAGGTACGATAATCAGAACCCCATTTTCTTTCATTATCTTATACACAAACTCCATCTCCTTACGGTTTATTCATGGTTCCTCAACCGTCATCAACATTTTCAAGTGTTGATTTTGAGGATGATATTCTTCAAGGTAATCAATCGATTGAACCCTAATCTTAGATGGAATGTTTTTATTGATGAAACTTCATTCTTATGATTCCTCTAATTCCATGTCTTTCTTCACTTATTTTTGGTTCGGTAGTACCGTTTTTCATATTCTGTATTACAGATTACATGTTTTTTTAGGGGTTTTTTACTGATTATTTTGGGCTTTTTAGGAAATACCCATTTTTTAGGAAATACCCATTCAGCTGTTTTGGGGTTGAAATGAGTTTATTGTTTTGTTGAGATTTATTAGTGATACAAATAGATGGAATATTGTTTTATGAACCCCATATACGTGAACAACCTATATTGAATAATTGATGCAAGAATTGAAATAGAAACAAATTTGTGCAAGAATTGATGTATTTATGTTCCTTACAGATTGGTGCAAATTGAACCCCATATCTTCTGTTTGATGAACGTGTTAGTAGTATCTGGTATTCAAAATAGTTAAACTATTATCATCTGTTTAAACGTATTACACCATATCTTCTTATTTCACATTTATGAGGTGATCTTAAATCCAAATCAATAATTAATCTTAGTTCTTGCTCACTAACTATTTGTAGAAATGCCTTTACTTATCATTCAATTGATTTATTTTTCTTTCTTAGAAATCAGTTTCGGTAGCAAGTGTTTCTTCCGAGGTAAATTACGTGCTCTTACTGTTGTCCTGATTAAATTTATATGTGAAGATTTAAAGGTAATTGAATAAGACAGATCAAGTGTTAATATGGTATATCGATATTTGTTGCTAACAATTGTATATTTTTCTTAAAACAGACATCTTTGGGACAAGAACCAAGTCGATTGGATATGTTTCGTAAATGTGTGAAGGCCAAAATGGAGACATGTTTGGTCTAGGTATTCTTGCTTCTTGTCATAGAGAGAACATCGGATTAAGGTCTCGGTGTGAAGAACTTAGTCATACAGTCGCCCAGTTAAGAGCAGAAAAGAATGAGTCAATGAATCATTCTAGTGTTCCAACTAGTAAACCAAATCA